>MU223226.1:836257-877897 GCA_018584345.1 Thuja plicata
TTGTTTTCCTCTTGTTCAAAGTCTCTGATTGCTGGGAGAGTGATAGTGTTTGATTGTATCAGCTTACGTAAAGCGGATTCTATTGGCTCTCCCAATGGTGTGAAATCTCTTTGTTGGAATTGAAACCATGGTTTGCGTTGATTTTGTTGATGACTGTTTGACACAGCGGCTGCTTGCATAGGGGGAGGTTTGTTCTGGATGTATGCTTGTTGAGTGGGCCCTGTGGGGTTTTGGTTTGCCATAGGTGTGCCTTGCAGTGACACCTTGGGTTGCGTGTAGTTAACCATTTTTACATTAATGACACCATCACTAGTGACATTTTTGCTCTTGTTCCACCATTTAGCTTTTTCCGTCGCATTCTTATTTGTGTTCGTTTGCGTAGGATCTGCAAGGATTCCTCTTTTGACCAAGTTCTATTCACATCGAACTCCTCTTTCGATGAGTTGTGTGAAGTTTGGAGCTAACTGTAGTTCTGTTGTGAATGACATGTCTGGGATCAGATTGTCAACAAACATGACTATCAAGTCTTGTTCAGGCACGTCATATGTTATACAGTTTGTTGTGTTCCTCCACCTCTGTAGGAATTTCACAAAGGACTCTCCATCTCTTTGTTTAATGTCGCAAAGGTCCTTGATGCTGACCTTGCGCTCGATGTTATGATGGAAGTGTGTGATAAACTTTTCAGCCAATTCTCCCCAAGACTGAATGCCATGAGGTAGATGTGAGAACCATTCCATTGCTGGTCTAGCTAAAGTTTGTGGGAACAGCCACATTAGATATGTTTCATCATGAGCGACTTCGACGCAACTAGCAAAGAACTCTTGTATATGCTCAATAGGGTTGGTGTTGCCCCTATACTTGTCAAATTTTGGCACTGAGAAGTGATTTGGGAATGGAGATATTTGAATAGAATGGTCAAAGGGGTATGGGTATAAATCCTCTGTGGTATAGGATTTAGTTTGCCCCTGATTCTGCATATCCATCATTTGGGTTTGAAGGGTTTGCATTTGTTGCATTAGCATGTCTGTTTGATATTGCGGCTGATGCTTGTGGACATTCCTTTGCGCTGTGGTGGGTATGAGGCTACACCTCTATGTCCCTTGAGTACGAACATATGATTTCATCCTAGGGACTTGATATTGATTCCCCACCGAGTGATTTGTAACTGTAGGGACATGAGTAGTCCATGGGGGGTTTTGAAGTGTTTTCTGTCGTGACTGAAACTGGTTTTGATAATGCTGGGGTAGGTATTGCTGCTGCTGAGGTAGGGTTTGAAACTGGGGTTGCTATTGCGGAGGTTGTGTATGAGGCAACTGAAGCTGGGGTTGCCGTTGCGGAGGTTGGATATGAGGCAACTAAAGCTGGGGTTGTTGTTGCGGAGGTTGGATGTAAGGCAACTGAAGCTGGGGTTGCTATTGCGGAGGTTGGATATGAGGCAACTGAAGCTGGGGTTGTTGTTGCAGAGGTTGGATGGGTGTTGGAATGGGCAAAGATGTAGCTTTGGGCTGGCCTTGACTATAAATAGGTCCTGCAGAGATGGATCCTTGCGGACATGATGTGTTGATCTCAATGTTAGTGTGGACGGATTGCAGCAGTGGCATAGTTTCAGAATAATTGGAGTTGGGTGGGATGGAAGGCATACTAGTGATCATAGGTGCACTTGGTTGTGAGTTTGTCATGCCTTGAGTAGATGATGTGCTAGCTTGGGTTGGGTCATTGGTTTGATTGGATACAGTCTGTGTTGATGTGGGTAAAGTCAATGATGGAAAGATCTGTGACACAAAAAGTAATATCTGAGGAGTGGGAGTAGTGTTTTGACCTGCAAGAGGGTTTTCGGGCCATATAGTTGATACACTGAATTCAGTAGGGAGCTTGACTCCCTTCTTTATTAGCATGGCTAAGTAACATTTAGGGTTCCTCTCTACGACGGTGTCAACTACTTTGGTGGAGTAGGCATCTTGTTCCACATCTTCAATCTCTTCTTCTGCGATATCTTGGAAAAAAGCTGCCCCACGGGGGGGCTCAATGAATAGAGTAGGACTAGTGTTCACGAAGGGATCGTTCTCTTGCTCTGTTTCCCAAGCGGGGAAACGGTTGATGTATGACTCATCTAGTTGAGCTCTAGCCATAGACCTTGTGTAAGGTCCTCCATGAGGTGTTTGAGACATAGTGTGGTCCAGGTTTTGTAACTAAAACAAGTGATATAAAGCAAACAAAGAAGAGAATCCTTTCTAAGACAAAGTCCGAGTTATTTTTTCGACAAAGGTAATTCTAAGGACAGATTTTGACATAACTTGATCTCAAAGTGGTGATGATAAAAGATAGGATTTGCCGACCTTTGTCTTGGAAAAAGTCAATTTGAAAAAGATGATGATGTTTGATAAGATGAGATCAAGATACTTTGAGTCTGAGCTTTTGAACTAACAATGTTTTAGATAGTAATCGTGCTTTACAGAGAAAGGGTAATCTTTAAATGTTTAGAGATTCACACAATGTTCTTTGTGTTTTCCTGGGATAGACACTAGTTTTGGACACCAAATGAAGAATTCTTTCAAGGTTTTCAGGTCAGAACAGGAATATAATATCTCTGGTCAAAAATGTGGTACGATTCCACTGATTGTGGTAAAATAAATGGTCAATTGTGGTAGTTTATCACACACAAGGCTTCTGATTTGCAAGATAGTTGACGTTGACAACCCTAGACTTTAACACGTTCGACTCATTTTGACAGTTTGAATGTTTTGTTTTACATTTTCATAAACTGATCAAAGGAACAAGCACAATAGACACTATGTTTTGAGAAATGAAGACTGAGATTGTGTATGTTCTACAACTTTTTCAAGTTGCAATGTTATCACGAGTTCTCAACAATGAACAATCAGATTAATATAGGACAAATTGGCTTTAGAATACAATGTTATAGGCCCAATGCTTGAATGTTCGTTAGCTCACATGACAATTGTCACGCTACTAGGACATGAAGGTCCACGTTGTAGGTGCCCGTGTTTTTTCCATTTCCAGGTATTGTTGCCGTGGAGTGAAGATCTCTTTCACTACACAAATACTGTGGGACACATATGTTGGGGATCTTGGGGGGAAATTCTGCAACCCCTTGCACTATAATAAAGTATCTGTTCGGAGGTAAAATGGGTTGGCCTCTAATTAATCAAGGTTGTAATAAGGGTCCGTGGTGTCTCTCCAATCGGTTTGTACGTGCGTGACTCACTTAAGAGCCTAATTGACCACGCTGGCTCCTTAGGGATATTCACCCAATCTAGACTATTGCCAACACGCTTCGCTCGAGCTTGTCTAGATAAGACGGAACTTTGGTTCGCGCCTTGTTTATATACTGGTCAGAAGGATTTACCGGTTTAAGGTCATCCTCCAAGGAAGAAGCGCTTTCCCTGGACAAGCCTTTCTAAGAAAATAAAGGTTTGTAATCTAACAGTTTGTGCAAGTGCACCCAAAACTCAAGACACAAGGTAAATCGATTAAGCTCCAACTTTTGAAATGTGAACTAAGCTACACCACCATACAAGCATGAATGTCCAATTTTAAGCCCAAAAAGTAGGTGTTGATTTGCTTGTTCAATTTTAGAGCACCAAACTGAAAGATTTTTTTGCCTTTGTTCAATTTTAAAACTCACGTCAATTTTAAGCCCAAATCTGAAATATGAGGTGTGATATGTTTTTGCAAGCACTATTCTTTTTAAACCCAAATCGACAAATGAATTCCTTTTAGTTTGTGTTGTTTAAACTCGTTAGTACCAAAAAGGATAATTCGCAAGAAATGAGAATATGTGAAACTTTGAAAAAATGAAATGGTGCTTACCAAAACTTACCCTCCTCTGTCCTTGATGACTTTGATCCAATCCTACACAGAAACCACAAAGAATGTCAATTAAAAAGAAGATGGGCAAAAGACTTGGATCTGATATTTGCAGTATTTGTTGCGATTGCGGCAATCTTCCTGCAACTGCGGTAATCTTCCGTCGATTGCAGTAATAAACTTGCAACTGCGGCAAAGTGTTGTCGATTGCGGTAATTAATTTGCAACTGTGGCAAAGTGCTATCGATTGCGGCACGGATTGGACAACTGCGGTAGAATTATTGCGATTACGGTAAAATTCTTGCGATTGCGGCACGGATTGGGCGATTGCAGCAAAATACCAGAAGTCAGAGACAAGAAAATGGCCAGAATAACTGCGAAAGCCTGCAATCAATTGCGGTATTAAACCAGTCGATTGTGGCACAGTATTGGCGATTGCGGTAAAATTCTAGCAATTGCAAAATAGTACAAATATCGAAGAAAAGTGCAATTTTTAAATTTACGACCGTACGGCCGTGGTTGATCAATTCGTTTCTTCGTCTGCAAGAGATATTTAGGCTGTTTCTTCACGTCGGGTTCACCAAAATGTACGCCTCTCTCTCCGGTTTCCCACAGCTTTCCAAGGGCGGGGGTTAGTAGAAAAGGTTCACAAATGAATGCAAATCAAGTATACAATGACTACTAAACAAATAACAGAAATGTGAGCAATAAAATGTACAAGCAAGAGAAAGGAAGACAAATAAATGCAAACCCCACGATGCTTGAAGCTTCTATTATTTCTCTCTACTCCTTCTGAAACGCTGTTCTTGATGATCAGTATTGGCGGGGCAGTGTCTATGACTTGAGAAGCGTCGAGAATTTGACAATTGAAATGTGTGTGTGTGATCACAAGATGGCTTGAATACTAGAACGAAACTGACGGAGTAATGGTGCACGAGAGATTGAAATCCTGGATCCTTCAAATGATTATGAAGGATTTATTATATAGGAAATGGTGATGAAATGAACGGTTGAGATCAATCCTCGAGATGGGGAGATGAACGGTTGAGATCAAAAGGAACAAGAGAGATCCTCAGTAAACTCCACCTCTTTATTTGGTTAAGAGGAGATAAGGTTTGGTTAACTGAAGAACTAATTATGAGTTGTCTTTTTCAACTGAAGAGGTGGGTGAAGTTACCCATGTGGACTGGAGAGATGGGTGGAGTAACCCATGTGATCTAATTGGAGTTATCTCTTTGAAGATAAATGAATATTTAATTCACTTATTTAATAATTGTTTTCAACATGTGAGATAATTGAATTCTTTTTAATTAAGAATTACTTTATTTGATGAAATTAAATTAATTTAATTGAAATTAATTTAATTGGAAGAATTTAATTAGTAAGTTTAAATATTTGGATTTAAACTATAGGAAATTGAGTTTAATTAATTAAATAATGATAAATAATCAATTAAAGCTTAATTAATTAAATAAAATTAATTATTTAATTAATTTTGGGAATTGGATTAGATGATTTGAGGAATGAATTTAGAAGAAAATAGATGATTAATTAATGATTGAAAACCATTAATTAATAGATGAAAATTAGTGTTTTTAGAATAAAGTCGCAAGCCTGTCCATTTTAGGGTGTCTACAGTAACAACCAATGCATAACCTTTCATCATATCATAATTTTAAATTTTAGAAAATACCATTATTAAACCAAATGAAAGTGCCTCCCACTTTTATTTTATTATTAATTTTGATACCAAGATTGTAATATCTTCTTATTACAAAAGCAAAAGGTACTGAAGTAAACACAACCAATTACCATGGAAAGCACAATCAAAATTTTAAAAAAAATCCTCTAATCAAAGCTTTCATTTTTTTTAATCTCCTTTATATTATTAGAGGCTATTAATATGAATGAGAATATGTTATCTTAAATGAATATTAATGATGTCCACGCAATTATCACTCTATAAGACTTAGAGAAACATCATGGACAATTTTTGTTTATGCAAAAATTTTAGTTTAGGAACAAAGAAATCACAACCAAAACTTTAGCAGTCAAAATTCCTAGGCACATTTTACCCTTCCAAGATGAAATGCAAACAATAAAGCAAGATGTCAAAAGAAGAATCCCAAATATTCCAATCCATTGCATCTATCTTGATGATGTAGGTGGAATTGTGTAACATCCTCTTAGAATTTTAATATCAATGATCATTTATTGGAATACAGATGGATATTGGAATGGTACTTGGGAACTTAATTATATTTATTAGAGTGTGCCATGATCCAATAATCATTTGCTCATCCATTAATGTCATAATTATGAAGTAAAAACTACATTGGGTAGAATGCATATGGGAGGGGTTACTCCTTTTCTTTATCAAACTAAAACTCTCAAAATCTAATCTTTGTTTGAAAGAGCAATCCCAATCTGAATTAAAATCATGTGTAGTTTGATTGAATAGTGTTTAGTGTCACCCTTGTTAGATTTTTCTATCATGTTGCAAATGGTTCTCATCGCTTCCTTGATTGAGGATGCACCGGGATCCAAATTTTTTTGTTCATCTTGATGGATTAAAGATGTCTTGGAATCCCAAGCCTCGTGTTCTTCTCTCCCAAGAATATCTTTTCTTAATATCTACTGACAAAAATTCAAGTTATCATCATCTCTTTTATTGTTACCAGGTTTCAAGAAGGGATTGATCTTTATGCCTTGTCTTTTTGACAATGAGGTCTCTTCTATACTTATTATCTTATCTTCTTCTTCAAAATGATCTAAGGTTTTAAGACTTTTAGATGTTTTTCTATCTTTATTGGTCATCCTTTGTATTTCATTTTTCCATATTTTTAATGTCATCTTCCTTCCTTTATTAACTGCATTTTCATGAGGCTGGATATGTGAAATGACTTATTTTCTTGTATTGGAGATATCTTATTTCTCACTTCTTGACTTGGTAGATGATGTCATGCACTTATTATGATCATGGTTGCCATTCTATCCTCTTATTTCCTTGGATATGTTATTCTCAATGCATGATCTAGGAGATGGAGTAAGTGTAACCTTGTGATCTTCATCAATCCAAGTATTATTACTTGCGATGGTGGGATTATATGAAGGATTGACCATTCCTTATGACATTGGATGATCATTTTTGTTTTTGACATCTTCTCGAGTCATATTGTGTAACTACACCTCCTTCTTTTGATGTTACCACTTCCAATGCCTCCATTATGTGTGGAACTCCTGATGCAATTGTTGTACTATAATGATTCACCTTGTAGTCCTTAAGGTTTTTTTGTTCTTTTCTTCCCCTTATTAGGTCCAAATGATGAATTCCTTGCTCCTTAGGCTGGTACTTTCCCCATAATTCAATGTAGTCCTCTAATGACATATCCTACTGAAGATTGTTATTTAACCAATCTAGTCTCCATTTCCCTTGCAAATTTACTAAAGTAGGTTGTTTGCTTTCTTCTTGTTCTTCCTTTGGAAGAAATGTAGGGAGCGTTGGTCTAAATCTAAGGATACGATGTCCTAAATATTCATAATTTTATTTTCCTGATTTGTTATGATTGTTATTGATCACAGTTTATCTTAGTAATCTCAACAATTGATCGAATTTCTTTTGTGTGTTTCTTGACCACGCATTAATGCATGCATTTGTAGAGTTCTCATATTTTCCCATATTTTTTAACCTCTTTTTTTATACTTGTTCCTCAATTGTTTTTATTTTTATTGATCTAAAATATGTTCCCCACTAGTTGGTAGGTTCATTATCTCTGATACCAATTTGTAATGTTCCTTTTTTCTATAATATGATACACTACTTGTAATTCAATGAATGTATAAACAATTATTGATAATTAAGTAACGATTTGAATGATTCTTAATTCCAAATGCATATGCTACTGTAAATGATAATGATTGCATAACAATCAAATAACAATATGTATCTTGTGTTTGATATATAGGTAAATATATGCACAACTGAGGGTGATCTCAATACCTTGTATTGTTGTGTCTGATATACAATTAATATTGGTAGTTAGTATTTTTTCTTGAACATGTGAATATGAAGGCCATCTATGGTATGGCAATAATAATGTTCTTTGTGATAAGTTGTGTCTGATATGATGATATTATTATGCTCATAATGATATTAAAGTCATCTCTAATATGACAATATTAATGTGCTTTACTTGTGAAGTAGTCTCTGACTGATCTTTATGTGCTTGCACTGATGGTTGCCAAAGGCAATATGCTCTAAGATAGAGCGATCCTCAAAGGATATGAAATAAAATATATTCTCCAAATCATGTCTCCATCAAATGACACGATCCTCATAATATACGTGCACAATGAAAGGAAGAGGCGCCCTCTAATTTTGGATGGTTACCATAATAGTCATATAAAGATTATTATGGTAATAATTTATTACTAATTACCATATTAATCATGCTCTAAATTTTAGTTATGTTGTGTAAAGATAATCGCAAATATTATGCGATCAAGGAGAATATGATAAGTGTGGTCACGATGCAGTGCTAATATGATGTGATGCAATTATAATGCAATACTAATATGTTGTAATGTGATTATGATGCAAGACTAATATGATGCTATGCAATTATGATGTAATACTGGTATGATGCAGTCATATACAAGACCAATGCTCAGTATGTATGCGGTGGCATGATCATATGACATAGAATATGTCATTGGTCGAATGATGAATGGAATTACATCAGTCTGGATGCATGTATGCATGACATCATTATACTACTGTTGTATCTGTAGGCATGACAACATATGTATATGGTAGAATGATTATGGTATGATATATAATGTATTCATGTATGCAAGGTAATGACATTTGCATATACAACTTGATTCTAACTAAATGAAATGCATAATATGAAGGTGATAAGTCGCTCTGCACTTGATCTCTATAAATTTCAATCTTTAATTAAAATTTATTTTAATCATATACTTAATATTCTGAATTGGGGACATTACAAGGATCATGTGATGACCAACACCTCTCTTGCCATGAAGAAAACCCTACCAACAACCATACAAATTGGAACATCTCCCAATACCCAAGGCATATCATCCTAACACACCATGTAGTAAAAAACAACAAATAGTAGAAACATATTATAAGAACCATAAACTTTACAACCCAATCTTCTTAAGCGATCATCATGGCAAGAGATACCACGAGTAACAGACTTAACACATGTAAAACCATCTCATCAATCTCAACCCATCTCCCATCATAAATGAGCCATAAGTAAATAAGTGTGAGCCTACAACAAGAAAATAAAGAAACTTCAAATCATGAAAGACAATTCTATTCTATAGGTTCAACTAGTCCTCAATGCGACATCACTACTTTCTTACGAAAAACATTGGTAAGCTCTATCCCTTGATTGACCAAAAAATTGACAATCCTTTTTTTTTTGCTTTGTAGTAGTGTCGAATCTCCACATAATCAAATTTCTTAGTATAAATTAGGATTTCATATTAAATAGAGTAGAATTAATAGTTTGGACAATATTTATTTTTTGAACCATTTGTAACAACCAATGCATAACCTTTCATCATATTAGTATTTTAACTTTTAGAAAATACCATTATTAAACCAAATGAAAGTGTCTCGAACTTTACTTTATTATTAATTTTGATACCAAGATTGTGACATCTTCTTATTACAAAAGAAAAAGGTATTGAAGTAAACACAACTAATTACCATGGAAAGCACAATCAAAATTTAAAAAAATCCTCTTATCAAAGCTTTCATTTTTTTTAAATCTCCTTTATATTCTTAGAGACTATTAATATGAATGAGAATATGTTATCTTAAATGAATATTAATGATGTCCATGCGATTATCACTCTATAAGAGTTAGAGCAACATCATTGACAATTTTCTGTTTACACAAAAAGTTTAGCTTAGGAACAAAGAATTCACAAATTGAATCACAACCAAAACTTTAGCAGTCAAAATTCCTAGGCACATTTTACCCTTCCAAGATGAAATGCAAACAATAAAGCAAGATTGTTGAAGTGCCAATGCTTTGTTAAAGACAAGATTGGTGCAAATAAAAGCTGTCAATATTTTTAAAAGAACTCTTTATCCGACAATTAAATACTCATAATCCTGATGATGTGTAGTTATGTATTTATCAATTTGAAAGGTCTTGGGGGTGTGATTGGATAAGGCGAAAAGTTTCCCCACCAATCGATGATCTGAAATGTAATATGAGGTGGCAGGAAGTGAGCCACCAGAATGAGGTAAGATTTGGATTTGGGGTTATCTAAGTCGGGCAGGGTAGGAGGAAGAGGAAAAGCAAATCAATTGAAGCCATCTCCAATGGCGTCCATTGCTGGTGGCGCTGCTCTTGCAAGACCAGAGTTCCTGGCCATCTCCTCATCTCTGAAATCAACAAAATCCTCATCCTCATCCTCTCCACTGAGAGTCGTTTCTCTGTTTGGCCTGGGAAAGAAGAAGGCGGCACCACCACCTCCTCCTCCCTCCAAATTCAAGTCTGCACCTGGTCCTGCTCCTGCCACCGATGAGCTCGCCAAGTGGTATGGTAAGTCATTTGCATTTCAATTCTAATTGCCCCTCTTTTCTTATTTGGGTACTTTAAATTCCAGCACTGAAACATTTTTTGGTAAATGGGTCACCTATAGTTCGTTCCCAGTAACTTTCAATCTGCCCTTTTTTCTATCTAATCTTCAGAATTTACCCTGTTTCTAGTATTTGTAATCAACCCATTGTTTATCTGGACACCCTACTGCCAGTGGGTATTTACAAACTCCTCGTTCTATCCTGTTTTGGGCAAATTCTGTTTTTCTTATAGTGTAAATCTATACACATTGGCAGGACCAGACAGAAGGATCTTTCTGCCCGAAGGTCTGCTTGACAGAGCTGATATTCCCGAATATCTCAACGGAGAAGTTCCTGGAGAGTAAGCGCGTTTTGTTTGGAGCTTTGTATTTCAGCCCCTTGGTTTGAAAACTTAATGTTCTGTGCTACTTTTGTTTTGTGCAGTTACGGATACGATCCCTTCGGATTGAGCAAGAAACCAGAGAACTTTGACAAGTAGGTTATGAGATTGGAAAGAGGGGATACCCTGTATTTGTATCACTAATTTGGGGGAAAGCGGATATGATGCAAGAGAATGAGAATTTGTTTGAACACTGTTTTGCAGGTACCAAGCATATGAGCTGATTCATGCTAGATGGGCAATGCTGGGAGCCGCAGGTTTCATCATCCCTGAGGCCTTTAACAAGTTCGGTGCTTATTGTGGCCCTGAAGCTGTCTGGTTCAAGGTCTACTCTTTTTCTCCTTTCCTCTCTTTAATTTAGCTTCTGGGTCATCTTGGATTGTCTACTTCCACACTCTTGTGCACATTTGCAGGCCTTGGTTGCTCTTCACATCTAGAATTTGTAGATTGACTGACATGGAAAAGCTTATTTAGTTTATTTGATTTTCATGAGCTTTTGAAGTACTTTTGGTTTCAGCTCCATGTTTAGGAAAAGGGTGTATGAAAACCCAATTGTTTAATTGGTTTTCTAGACTGACTGCCGTAAAAAAGCTTATTTAGTTTATCTAATTTTCATGCCCTTTTGAAGTACTTTTGGTTTAAGAAAAGAGTGTATGGAAACTCAGCTTTGACCAGGTGTAGGATTTGTTATAAAACTGGTGTTTGCAGACTGGGGCTCTTCTCCTTGATGGAGGGACACTAAGCTATTTTGGTGCCAGCATTCCCATCAATTTAGTGGTTGCTGTCATTGCAGAAGTGATCCTTGTTGGTGGAGCTGAATACTACCGTGCTACAAATGGGCTGGTCAGTTCAATTATTTTCAATTTTTAATCAACAGACTCTAAAGAGGCTATTTGGTTGTGATAAGCTTCTTAAACATTACATTCTAAGTTTTAATTAATTTAGCTGGGTCATGTGGAATTTATTTTGTAATAAGAATCATGTATTTGAACCATGTAAAGAGATTGTATGATGTTTAAAGTAATGTTATTTGTTATTGGAAATGCAAATGGTGAGTGTTTAGAGTTGATTGATGGAATCAGGGGCTGGAGGACAAGCTTCATCCAGGGGGACCGTTCGATCCACTGGGATTGGCGAATGATCCAGATCAGTTTGCATTGCTAAAGGTGAAAGAGATAAAGAATGGAAGGCTGGCGATGTTCGCCATGCTGGGATTCTTCGTGCAAGCATACGTGACAGGGAAGGGCCCCGTCGAAAACCTGGCAGCCCATTTGAGTGACCCATTTGGAAACAACCTCCTCACCGTCATCGGAGGAGAGCGCGCGCCTTCCTTGTAGAAACCCTTTCTTTTTCCCAAATCTACCCTCCCATCTTTTCTTTCCATTTCGCCCTCTGCATAACGCTATTACTATATGTGGTAATGAAAGAGGATTCCACTCTGCTTTCTGGAATTGGAATTGGAATTGCAACAAGAAAGAACATAAGTACCTAGCGTTTTTTCTTTCTTTCCCTAAGCTATAGCTACTAAGGTTCCATTAGTATCTTATTTACTCTTTATTTAATTGATCTTTTCCCATGTACAAAATAATTAGCTTTCTAGTTGTAATGATGATAACAATTAAAGAGTATTGATTAAAAATTTAATGATTGAACAATTTCAACAATGATTTATTTGACACGTTTTTTACATTTGTATTAATTTTTATCAAAAATTAAATATTTAATGTTAAGATTAAATCTTGAAATAAAACTTAGATGCAAATTATTAAATGTTCAATTATGAACGCTAATTATTAAGAACTAATTTATGAACGTTCAACCATAAACAATAAATATTATATTTTAAACCTCAAAGAAAATGCTTAATATTAAGTCATGAAACTTAAACTATAAACCCTTATATATTGAAGTTAGAGTCATCAATCTCTTCCTTGTGGATTGTAAGTCTTGAATCTAAATCCTAAACTTTATATAAGGGACATCAATGTTTAACCCATGATTATGAACTATTATAAAGTGAATACTTAACCTTAGATAGTGAACATTAATGTTGAACACTCAATTGATGAATCCTTCATATTAAGTATTGAACTTGAATTTGAACTTTAAACACCAAATGATGAAAATGGAGTATCTAATGTTGAACATGAATATGTTGGAATAATGGAAGGTTGTGTACTGAGAGGGGAGGGGTGAATGAGTACCCTTAAAACTTTTATCAATTAACCTTAGTAATATTTTCTTACATTTTTTACCATATTGCTTTTCTACCTTATGCATGTAATATCATGACATAAATGTAAGTGCATGTAAACAATCATATAAACATTCATGAAACTTAGTTACACATGACACAAGAATTGGTAACGCTGAAAACCCTTGTTAGAAGGTAAAAAATACGGTGGGGATGAAACCCACAAAGCTTTACTATCTGCAGAATGGAAGGTGGCAGTTAAGGCTACAAGTTGTGATCACTTCTGATGATCTTACCCTGTTAGGAGTAATATGTTAGACTTGTTAACTCTACTCGGTTAAGATATTTTAACAACACTGTTAAGTGTGCACTTGATTAAGAGATTTACAATAAGACTGTTAAGTCCACCTTCTTGAAGGATTTCTTCCATTTACTACAATTGTTAGAGACTAGACAAAAATACTTATGACCTGATGGTTTGCAATCTTGGATTGCTGAATACAGATCCTTTAAGTTCACAAGATTTTGTATCACCTAATTGTGATGAATAATACCTATATTATGCTCGGTACCCTTGCTTCTAGTTCTTCATAACTGAATTCTTCCTGTTGTGTCCTTCTGTATGAAACTCTCTGTCTAATCAATAGATGTCTTCTCCGGCTACAATCATCATGTTCTTGATTGATTATACATCTATATATACAAAGGTTTTGACCTAATTAGGTTTCACGCTTTACAAGAAAAACTCTATGATCAAAGGTTTACAACTTGACCTTGATCTCTTAGTTTGCATGTTTATAATCAGTTAAACTGATTAAAACTATAACTTGTACTTTACTTGATCCTCAAGAAACAGTTTTATAGCTAAGCACAAAGCTATTTTTAAGACTGAAGTGCTTTAGCTGACGTGTATCTCAGATCCTCTATTCTCAGGAATAAAACTGTCTCTTGGTAGACTGGTGCTCGAGTTACTCTGTGGACTGTGCTCTCGGTTTATTCTGTTAACTGTCTGTCGGTGATAGTGCTATCAATGTTCACTGATTTCGGTGATCACTGCTAAGACATTTTTGGTGACCTCTGCGCTTGACTGTTTCGGTGACCTCTGTGCTTGACTGTTTGCTGTCACTCAGTGATCATGTAACCTACGGTCCAAAAACTATTTCCTTGTATGCTAATGACAACTTATGATCCTTTAAGGATTGTCAATCTCCCCCTTTGACATTAGTTTCAAAAACTAATATGTGCAAACTGATATGTTCAGTATATACACCAAGAGTTTACCTTGTCAATGACTCCCTCTATGTGCATGCCTCGGTACAGTGTATGTACATTTTTCCTCCTTTGTGTATTTTCCTCTTTGGTACATTTTCCTCTTCATCTTTTCCCCCTTTGTAAGGTATATGCATTTTCCCCCTTTTTAATGTATACATATATAATTTCCCCCTTTTTTTTGAAATTAATGACAAAGGTGTAGTACTTACAACTTGTCAAATATGTGGGCATGAGATTTTTGAATTTCTGTCATCTGCTTCTCCCATTGCTGCTTGAGGTGTTTGAGGGTCATATGTTCCAAAGTGATTATGGCGTGCATGTCATATATACTCTCGATGAATGACATCTCTGGGGTGGCAATTAATGTCTTTGTCGAAGTCATGTGTTTCAACAGCAATGTGAGATTCGGTAGTAACATAGCTTGGAGCTCGGTTACCTCATATCTAATTTTGCTTTCAGCCTTTTGTATCTCAAGTCTCAACCGTTTTGATTCTACAATCTTCTCATAATGCAATTGGAATGCATTTTCCTCGGTTGTGAGACTTTGTGCACTAGCCTTAAGATCTTCATCTATTTTAGTTATCTTTTCACTATGCTCGGTAGTGAAATGCTCTAGTGTGCATAAATTTTGAACTAAGTTAACTACTTCTGATATTATTGGTTCCAATGTAGTTACTAGATCAGAAAGTTTTACTTTGTTTTCTACCACTACTTGGCTGATCTTCTTTGTTAGCTTGTAGTGACACTTCTCTTCTGCGCGTTCTTCAATGACCTTGTCGGCTTCTACATTCTGTGATGTTATGGTCTTGGTTAGAACTGCTAGTTGATCAAGGATGGGTGCATTTTGATCAATCTCTATGTCAGGAACTATCTGCAATAGGATTTCCTTTGTTATATCTAGGACTTGTGAATTTGTGTGCTCCTTCTTGAGCTTGTCATGTATTGCCTTCCTTTTGCATAGTTCTCCATACTTGGTCAGTGACTCGGGTCCCAGTTTTCTTGGATCACAATCGGGTATGTCTATAATTTCATCAAGTGTGACCAGTTCTGTTGGAATTAATGGGAAGTAGTACTGAGAGGGGAGGGGTGAATCAGTACCTCTAAAAATTTTAACACCTTTCTTAATTCATCATTAGTAATCATTCATTACTGCATTACCGACCATTACTGTTGTTCTTTCTTATACCTGTATTGTTCATTCATAATCTTTAATAGTTTGCAACATTCATAGAAACATTCATGAAAATGAAAAATAAATAACACAAGATATGGTATCGCAGAAAACTCCTATTACGAAGTAAAAACTGCGGTAGGGATGACACCCACAAAACTTCACTATCTGCAGAATGGAAGGGAGCTAGTTAAGGCTTACAATTTGATCACTTCTGATGATCTACCCTGTTAGGAGTATTAAGGTGGAGACCTGTTAAGATCTACTCTGTTAAGAGCGTTAGCAACACTGGTTTAAATGTGCACTCAGTTATGAGGTTTACAATAGGACAGTTAAGCCCACCTTTCTTGAAAGGATTTCTTATGCGTACTACACTTGTTAGAATGAGTACAAATGTTAACATGACTATATGCAATCTACAATTGCTGATTACATATCCATTAAAGCTCTCAAAATAACAATATCACCTCAAGTGATTGATGAATACCTTTTCTCTGCTCGTCGGTAGCCTTTGTTCTTGTTCTTGAAACTGATTTGATTCTTTTCTGTCCTCTTGCATGAATTCTCTTGTCTGGTCTCTAGATGCTCTCTGTGGCTACAATCTTCATTGAACAACAACTGTTTACAATAGACTGAGCATCTATTTATACAAGTATTTGACCTATCATAGAATCCCACATTACAATGTTAACTCCTAGATCCAAGGTTTACAACTGGACCTTGATCTTTAGTTTGCATGTTTTAAATCAGTAAAACTAATTAAAACAATATTAATTACATTGCTTCCTCCGCACATAATGGATTTAAAAGTAAATCAAGAAGCTATAAATACAACTTCAGTGATTTATCTGACGTGGAAAGTCATATCCACTTTTTGCGGGATGTAACTGATTGTCGGTTCTTGGTCGTCGGGTTGAACTTGAAGTCTGTCGGTGTTCCTTTGTTGAACTATTCGTTGGGCTCCCTTTTTTTGTCAAGTTCCTCTCTTTGTTGTTTCATCGGGTTGCACTGATGTTACTCGTCAGGTTCCATTTACCTTTTTGTCATCGGATAACACTGAACAATGTTTGTCGGGTAACCTTGGCGTCGGGTAGTGATGTTCCCTATCTATCGGTGTAGTGACAACCGATGGTGCAGATCATGTTTTTCCTTGTGTATACTAATGGAAAAATATAATTCCTTCAATCTCCCCCTTTGACATTAGTATCAAAAACTGATATGTGCATAGTACTAAAGTGTTTAGTATGTACACCATGTTTATATCCTTGTCATTATATGACTCCCCCTAACTTTATGCATCAATATAGTATAAGTATATGTACATGTATACTATACATTCTCTGCCCGTTGCTCTGTATGTACATATTATTTGCTTCTTTTATTTCCCCTTTCTTTTACTATACATATTATTTCCCCCTTTTTAATTGAGGTGAGTGAACATATCAATTTCCCCCTTTCTTTGATACTTATGATAAAAATGTACAACTTATAAAATGCCAAAATTGTGCAACTTACAATGTGTCAAGTATATGGGAATGGGTTGTCTTGATATCTCCGAGCATTTTCTCCAATTTTTCTTTCAATTGTTCTAGTGCCATGTGTTGTATCTCTAGTCTTGCATGCATATCATAAATGTTGTCTAGGACAGACATTTCAGGGGTGGCAATTAATGTATTTGCCTCTGTCACATGTTGTTGCAGGAGTGAAAGTGTTGGTAAGATCTGAGTTTGAAGCTCATTTACCTCATTTCTGTACTTCATCTCTACAATCTGTATGTCCTGTCTCAATTTTTGAGCCTGTTTGATTTGCTCATTGTGCAATTTTATTTCTTCTTCGTTATTTGTGAGACTTTGTGCACTAGACTTAAGATCAGCATCAATTTTTGTTATCTTGTCGGTATACTCCTGAGTGAGTTGATCTAATGTACACAATTTTTGTATCAAGGTAATAGCTTCTGAGATAATTGGATCAAGTTTGCTTACCAATTCAGATAGCTTTACCTTTTTCAATGCCACTTCCTAGCTTATCTTCTCGGCTAGCTTGAACTCATACTTTTGTTCAAGTCTCTCTTCCATGACCTTCTCAGCATCTATGTTCTTAGATGTTATTGCATCTGTGAGTACCACCAATTGATCGAGCATTGGGGTGGTCTGATCAATATCTATATCAGGTATAATTTGTTGAAGTATTCCTCTTGCTACTTCTAGTACCTTGGCCTCTTTTGCTGCTCTCTTTAGTTTGTCTTGAATGACCTTTCTTTCACAAAGTCTTGCATATTTGGTCAATGCAGTTGGATCCAATGTCCTTGGATCACAAACTGGAATCTCAATGATTTCATCCAGTGTTACTGGATTCTTATGCTTGTTCTTCTTCTTCTTTGAGACTTTCGGGGATGCAGATGTATGAACTACCATAGCTAGTTCATTTGTTCTCTCTGAAGTGCTTGGTGAAGGCTTTGAGGAAGATGCTTCTTGTGTTTTCTGCTCGCATGGCACCTATCAGTTTTGTGAAGACGTCTCTCCATCAACCTTGGGTGTCTCTGCAGATTTTTCTTCTGATTTCTTCTCCTTCTCATCTTGCTTTTCTTATTCACCTTTTTTCTGTCTGTGTGTCCCATTTTTTCCTTTTGTGTTTCCTCTTTATTTTGATTAGCAGACTTATCTGTCTGATCATCGGTTGTAGCTTTTTTTTATCCTCTATATTATCTGTGGTGTCTTTTTCTTCTCCATCACCCTTGTCCTCGGGTGTGCTTGTGTCCTCTGCAGTATTACCTTCCAATATATTGATTGCCTTCATTAATACATGCATGTTGCTCTGAGTTGTAGCTTGGGCTGTATCAAGAGGGGTGTCCTACTCGTCGATTTGATCTTTTAGAGTAGTAACATCCTCATCTTTTTGTATCTCCTCTATAGGGTTTGCTTCTGTTAAGTCCATGACTGATGTGTCCTTCCATGTTTCATTAGCAACATTCATATCTTTATCATTTGATGTCTTCAAATCTTGTTGTTGTCCTTGATCCTTAAGTGTAATGAATATTACTTCATCTTTCTTTTGTGGATCTTTATCAGATTCATAATTTGTGATGTCTTGAATGTCAAGACTATCCATTACTTTGTCCAAATCTATTGGCTCCATGTCTTATGTATTGTCCAGAGCAATGTGTTGAGGACTTACATTGTCTGTTTCCTCCTCTCTATGAGGTGTGTCGGTGAGAAGTAATTGTTCCTCACGACTTGTTGACTCTATTGGCATATCAAGGAGTTGTCTCTATTTAGTTTTAGTCATTTTATCTAGCTCTATGAATTTGTTTTCTAGCACTTTGTATGCCCTTATCTTGGCTACGAATTTGCTTGAGTGCTTCTTCATGATCTCTTTGATTTCTTCAATCTTAGATTAAAGAGGCACTAGTGTTACTAGTACCCTCTCCCTTGCTTCTCTTTCAGTCTATAGAGCATATGACCATTGTTGAGATATTTTCTTACCCAGCTCTTTAGGTATTTGATTGATGAATTCAGCTGGTACATATTTGAATTTTACCATTGACCTGATTATTGCTTCTTCTATCTTATTTTGGTCATCATGTTTGAATGTATCCCATTGCCTGATTTTCTTATCAGTCATTATACCATGTGTAGCAATGGATTCAACTGCCTCATCAATAGTTTGATTTCTGTAATTCTTCTTTGCTACATCGGGCTCATCCTCTTTAGAATCCTCTAAGTCAGCTTTAGTTCTGACCATTCTTTTTATCCTCTTTGTACTTGTTTCCTGTACAATATGTTTCTTTGTTCTCTTAGCTGGCTGCTTCCTCATATAGGTCCTTACTTGACCTTTCTTAAGAGGTGTGGTATCGGTTGCAGTAGTTTGAATCCTTGTCCTCTGCTTCTTTGCAGGAGGTGGAGGTGGAGGTGTATCAGATTCAGTCTCCTTAGAATCTGATTTCTGTTCTTCTTGTCCCTCATCGATGGTGCCATGTTCATCGGTTCCCTCTAGTTGTTCCTGTTATTACTCTGTAACCGATAGAATCTTCTTGAGATTCTTAACCATCTTATCCTTTTTGTTTACAATCTTCTTGATTTCTAAGCCTCATTTTATCTTTGATCTGGCCTCTTCATATGTTCCAAACCTAGGTTGTTTGCTGTCAATAGGCTCATTTATTAATGCATCAATTGCACTTGTAGCCTGATCTATATTTATTTCATAATCTAATGGTGCTAACCAAGCTGTTATTGGTACAACCGATTTGATATGAGTGAAATCAGTATCCACCATAAAGCATATTTCATCCTTCTGTTTTTCAACAAGTTGTTCAGGAATCCTAGTCCTTTCCATCATATTTTCCTTGAACTCAAGGAAGTATGCAGACATAACAGATTTAAAATTTTCCCCTAGTGACTTAATCAGTTCACTAATCTATTGTGTTACCGGTTTGGTAGTGTCCCATTTTACTTTTCCTACTGAAGGAAAGTATTCTTGAAAATAGAAAAAGATACACATGATAAGTGAGCCAAACTTACATGTGTTGGTATTTGTAGACCTGATTGTGATCATATTCTCATCAAGTTGTTTTAACAAGATCTCACACAGATCCATCTGAACTCCTTTGGTCACTATCTTGTAAGTTGTACTTACTAATGTTGCAGATATGTTGTTCAATCTGCTCGCTTGAAAAATCTTATACCCAATTACACATGCACCAAATTTCAATTCTTCGTCGGTGATGGTGTTTACTTTTAGACCTCTACTATCCCATTAAGCTTTTGTGAGTTTTTCAACTTCTTTCCTAGAGGGATGCTTGTGTGCCCTAGGCTTGTCAATTATTGGATAACCAGTGATAGCATGAAGGACATCCTTGGTGATTTGTTTCGATTGATCCAACCACAACCTCTGGTCGTGCAATCTGCTAAGTACCAACCTGATCCAGCCGGTCTCGAATTCCCTCAAGAAATGTAGGGCATTAGTTAACCCTTTGACTTCCAAGTGTTTGTGTTCTTCCTTCAGGTTTCCTTTAGCATCACAGAGCTTCTTATAAGCTTCATCCATCTCAAGATCTCCTAACTCAATGATTTTGCAGTGAATATAAGACCTGACGTCTTCTATGAGCAAAACCCTAGGTGGAATTTTTGAAAATGCTCCGGTTTCATCAGGTTTCGATGTGATCTCTAGGCATATATTGTATTTGGGCTCTATACAAGTACTATTATTAATCAACTTAGCCACATTCCATTTGTCATTCTTGATCTTAGTGGTTCTTGAGGTAGTTCTCATTATTTTTCAAGTTTTAGGGCTTTCTTGAAATTAGGGATTTCTTGAAAATAATGACAGAGTGCTTTTGGTGCCCATGGTACTTACTTCGATCTGTGATAATGGTTATTGACCTAGTTGCTGTGTGTTGAATCTAGTCGAGGACACTTCTATTTTATGGTCTTCAATCACTTTGTTTCTCGCTCTGCTTTCTCTTCAAATCGCAAGTGAAAAATGAAGTGCTTCCGTTGACTATTTATAGGCTTTTGCCCTAAGTCAGCAATAAGTGCTTTGATGACTCATCGCGTCATAAATATGGAGTCCGTCGGGAAGACTTTCACAATCATCGTCGGTGATGTTGAGGATGCTCAGGATAGTTGTTACCAATATTGCTTTTACCGACGGATATTAGTATTATGTCGTGACAACTTTGTGACTTTGCTTTCGTACCGATGGGTGTCGGGTTACATTGGTAACTTAACCATTTTATGTTTTGACCGACAATTTCCAGTAAGTGTAGACATCTCATCCATTATGTTCACCGATGATTTTCGGTATGTGTATACTGACGGGGTTTTTTTCTTAGAATCAGAATAAGTAACACAATATGCATATTTTATTCATGCAGATTTTGACTATCTATCAATTGTATAATGGAACTGATGCTAAATATGACTTGGTATAGTGCAGTTCCATACTTACTTGTTCAACTCAAGTGGTGGTGGTGATGTCACCGAATCAATTGGATGGTGTGTCACCATTTGCATTGCTTGGTCCAGCTTCATCATTTCTTGAATCTTTTCTCCACATTTTATCTCTAGCCCTCTGGATATCTTCAATGGTGTTTCCATTGGGATATATGCTTGTCTCTGTCATTCGGTCTTTGCAATCTTTCTTGAGATGGACAACTTTGTGACAGTGTAACCATGCCATTCCAAGGTTTGACCAGCCTCTAGACCTTTTGGTCCATGCTCTCATGCAGTTTGCAGCAATGTGACCATATCTACCACATGTTGTACAGTTTGTCCAAGTATTGTAGTCCCATATATATTGATTACCGATTCTCTTTGGTTGATAAGGAGTTTCTTTACCTTTTGGCTTCCATGCTTGCCTTTTCTTTTTCCAGCATTCTTCAGATGTGTGCCCATTCATCTTGCATGTAGGACAGTATTTGTCCATGTAGGTTTCCTTCTTTGGCTGTTCTACCTTAGTCTTGCATTCATAAGCCTTGTGTCCTGTCTTGTTACATTTATAACATAATCCTATGAATGCAGATGTAGATATAGGATTACTTCTCATTTTGCCTCGGTATACATTTGATGTGTGCCCTTGCTTTCCATAGTACTTGCATGTCAGCTTTCTTGGTCTTGGATTTTCATAGATATTCTTTGGATTGGATGGATTTGATGATTCTCCTTTTTCAGTAAAGCCTAAACCGTTGTTGTTGTTGACTCTTCGTTGTCCTTCAAGAAAATCATCCTTTCTTTTATTGCTTTCTTCAGCCTTTCTGATAACTTCATTATGCTGTTGCTGAATTATAACCTCATGCTTTAGTTTTTTATTTTCTTCTCTTAGTTCACCAATAGCCTGCACTCTTTCAATGAGTTCTATATTCATTATGTTTGCTTCTTGACTCATTAGAATAATCTGATTTGTGATCTCATGGTGATGCTCAGCATGTCTTTGAATTTCCAACTCCTTCTCTTGTAGCTTTTCTGTGATCTTCCTTCTGTCATCAATAGCAAGTGTTCTTTCTATTTCAGCTTGTCTAGCAGAACTCATCACATCTATCATTCTTACCATCTAGCTCTCTTGACCGATTTACAGGATCTTTATTTGCTATGTCAGATGTTGATTGATCTCCTTTAGATTTGTGATGTTCTCTTCTGATGTATATGATGCATTACTTGCATTTGATCCTGAAGATTCAAAGAAATCTAGAATCTCTTCTTCTTGATAATCTTTTTCATTGTTCCGGGTAGCGATGCCTTTCCTCTCATTCAAAAGCTCTCTCATCTTGATTCTAGCTTCTTTATACTGTTCATAAAACATTTGTATCTCAAGCTTTTTATTCTCAATATTCTTATCAAGTTTCTACTTCTCCATTGTATAATCTTACTCTTAAGCCTTTAAGATTTTCCTGTAAGAGACTTAGCTCTGATATCAATTGTTGGAATTAATGGGAAGTAGTACTGAGAGGGGAGGGGTGAATCAGTACTCTAAAATTTTTAACACCTTTCTTAATTCATCATTAGTAATCATTCATTACTGCATTACCGACCATTACTGTTGTTCTTTCTTATGCCTATATTGTTCATTCATAATCTTTAATAGTTTGCAACATTCATAGAAACATTCATGAAAATGAAAAACAGATAAGACAAGATATGGTATCACAAAAAACTCATGTTAGGAAGTAAAAACTACAGTGGGGATGACACCCACAAAACTTCACTATCTGCAGAATGGAAGGGAGTCGGTTAAGGCTTACAATTTGATCACTTCTAATGATCTACTCTGTTAGGAGTATTAAGGTGGAGACCTGTTAAGATCTACTTTGTTAAGAGATTTAGCAACACTGATTTAAGTGTGCACTCAGTTATGAGATTTACAATAAGACGGTTATGCCCACCTTTCTTGAAAGTATTTCTTATGCATACTACACTTGTTAGAATGAGTACAAATGTTAACCTGACTGTATGCAATCTACAATTACTGACTATAGATCCATTAAAGCTCTCAGAATAATAATATCACCTTAAGTGATTGATAAATACCTTTTCTCTACTCGTCAGTAGCCTGTGTTCTTGTTCTTGAAACTGATTTGATTCTTTCCTGTCCTCTTGCATAAATTCTCTTGTCTAGTCTCTAGATGCTCTCCGTGGCTACAATCTTCATTGAACAACAACTGTTTACAATAGGCTGAGCATCTATTTATACAAGTATTTGACCTATCCTAGAATCACACATTATAATGTTAACTCCTAGATCCAAGGTTTACAACTTGACCTTGATCTTTAGTTTGAATGTTTTAAATCAGTAAAAATAATTAAAACAATATTAATTACATTGCTTCCTCTACACATAATGGATTTAAAAGTAAATCAAGAAGCTATATATACAAATTTAGTGATTTATCTGACGTGGAAAGTTAGATCCACTTTTTGCGGGATGTAACTGACTATCAGTTCTTGGTCATCGGGTTGAACTTGAAGTATGTCGATGTTCCTTTGTTGAAGTATTCGTCGAGTTCCCTTTGTTTGTCGGGTTCCTCTCTTTGTTGTTTCGTCGGGTTGCATTGATGTTACTCGTCGGGTTCCATTTACCTTTTTGTCATTGGATAGCACTAAACAGTGTTTGTCAGGTAACCTTGGCGTCGGGTAGTGTTGTTCCCTATATGTCGATGTAGTGACAACCAATGGTGCAGATCATGTTTTTCCTTGTGTATACTAATAGAAAAATATAATACCTTCACAGTTATTTACTCTTCTTCTTCTTTTTTGGTATGGTGCTGGAAGCAAGGAAATGTAGTACCATAGCAAGTTCCTTCTCTGTCTCTTTTGATTTGGGTGATTGCGTGGGAGGTGTGGTGCCTTTTGTATGATGCTCGATATGAACTTGTTGGTCGGTTGTAGACGTATCTACATCAACCTTTTCTTTATCTACAACCTTTTTTACCTCTTCAGTGTCCTTGGTAGAGGCATCACTCGATGCTTCCTCTCCACTTGTATCTTTCTTCTCCTTTGTTGTATCTTTCTACTCCCCTTGTTCTTCACCTTTATCCTCAGGTATGTTTGCATCAGACATAGGTGTTTTATCTTTTTCTTTTGTTATAATATTGATAGCCTTTATCAATAAAGGCATGTGACTTGGTACATTTTCCTGTGCAACATCCGTGACTCCTTTTCCTTTGTTTGCTTGGTGGCAATACTTACATCTTCATCATTTTTGGGATCATCATCAGAATCAATATGAGTTATATCTTTTATTGTGATATCTGGTATTTTCCCTAATGATTGTAATATCTGAGGTACATCATCCATGGCCTTACTTGACTCTATTGTTAAATCAACTGGATTGAAATCCTCAGTATCATTAATGAAAATGTCCTCTGGACTCGGTGTGGCCTCCTTCTCCTCAATGTGATGTGTCTCGGTTAGAGCTAATACCTACTCGGGTGGATTGAAGACTTCATTCCAAATCTCATTGCTTTCTTTGTCAATGTCTTCTAATCTGCCCTGTAGTACTTTGTATGCTCTCATCTTTGCAGAAAATTTCTTTGCATGCTCCTTCGTTGTTGAATCAATTTCTTCAACTGTTGACTCGAGTGGCATGAATGTAACTAGGGATCTTTCCCTCATTTTTTTCTCTGTGTGCAAGGCATATGTCCATCTTGCTAATATTTTTTCGTTGAGCTCTTATGGAATATTCTTGTTGAATTGTATAGGTACATACTTGTATGCAACCATTGCCTTAATTATGGCATCTTCTATCTTATTTTGGTCTCTAGGAGACAAGGTTAGCCATTGTCTAATCTTGTGATGTGATAAGCTGTCTGTGTTGATGATTGACTCTGCAACGTCATAAATTGTCTTAGGTATCTTGGCCTTTTCTACTTCAATCCTTTGTTCTCTTTCATCCCTGACAGTATCATCCTTGTCTTTTTTTCCTCTTATATATCTCCTTCTTTGCCTCGGTGTTGATTTCCCAGTTTGAGGCTTTCTTTTCTGATAAGTGCTCATTGTACCTTTCTTTACTGGTAGTGAGTATGCCTCTTTTGTAGTTTTACTCCTGGTTCTTGATGTAGCTGTTACATTTGTAACCTTTGCTTTCTTGGCTGGTGGTGCATCTGATCCAGTAGACTCAAAGTCACTTAACTCTTCACCTTCATTGATGGGTGACTATCCCTTAGTGACATCTTGTTCCAACTCTTCATCATTTACCGAAAGTTTTTTTTGAAGATAATTTATTATTTTTGTCTTCTTTCGGTCCATTTTCTTCACTACTAAGCCAGTCTTGATTCTTGACTTAGCTTCCTCATATGTGCCAAATTTTCTCAATGATTTGTCCACTGGTTCATTCAGTAAGGCATCAATAGCCTTTGTAGCCTGATCAATGTTGATCTCATAGTCCAATGGTGGTAACCATGTTGTTCTCGGTATAGTTGGTTTGATAAGTGTTGTATCAGTATCCACTATGAAACATATGTCATCTTTGTATTGTTCAACCAGTTGTGTAGGGATTCTCATTCTCTTTTGCATTGTATCCTTGAAAGTGTTGAAGTATGCATCCATTATAGATGTGAAGTTATCCCCTAGTGATTTAATGAATTCACTAATTTTTGCAGTTATTGGTTGTTGGAAATAATGGGAAGTGTGTACTGAGAGGGGAGGGGTGAATCAGTACCTCTAAAATTATTATCTCTTTTTAACCTTTATCCATTGTGTAATCAATTGTATAACCAACCATCTATTCTATATTATCTTTGTGTAAGATATATCAATTCATAAACTTTAACAAACATGTAAACATTCATAGAAACATTCATGAAATTAATTGACACATAACACAAGCTATGGTAACACAGAAAACCCATGTTAGAAGGTAAAAACTATGGTGGGGATGGCACCCACAAAAACTTCACTATCTACAGATTGGAGGGGGTCGGTTAAGGCTTACAATTTGATTACTTCTGATGATCTACCCTGTTAGGAGTATTATGTGGAGACTGGTTAAGGTCTACTCTGTTAAGAGCTTTAACAACATTGTTTAGTGTGCACTCGGTTAAGAGATTTACAATAGGATTGTTAAATCCACCTTCCTTGAAAGGATTTCTTCTATTTACTACACTTGTTAGAATGCAGACAAAAATATTTGATGACTTGAGTGTATGAAATCTAGTATTGCTAAGTACAGATCCATTAACGCTTACATATATAATGTATCACCTAATGTGATTGATTAATACCTCTGTTGCTCAGTAGCCTTGGTTCTTGGTTCTTGATAACCAAATTCATCTTTTGTTGTTCTACTTCTTGAAACTCTCAGTCTGATCCATCGATGTTCTCTTTGGCTACATTCATCATATCATCCATCTTAATAAATGATTACAACATTTATTTATAACATAGATTGACCTAATTTAGTTTCACATATTACAAAACTAACTATATGATCAAAGGTTTACAAATTGACCTTGATCTCCTAGTTTGCATGTTTTTAATCAGTTAGATTGATTAAACAATTACAATAATGTTTCTTGTTCCTCAAGAAATGGATTTAAAAACAAATCAAAACTCTCTAAATAGAATATAGCTATTTTATCTGACGTGCAAGTCAAATCCACTTTTCTTAGGATATAACTGACTTTCGGTGTCTGATGCTTGATTTTCTCTTAAATTAGTTAGAATGTCTTTCGATGTTCCTTTGTTGAACTATCCATCAGGTTCCCTTTCTCTGTCAAGTTCCTTTGTTTCTTCTCTTTCGGTTTGAACTGTATTTTGCTCATCGGGTTTCACTTAACCATTTTTGGTTTTCACTTTGCAAGTTTGTGTCTTTGGTTTACACTACAAATTGTTCTATCAGTTTGTGCTTATCCTATCTTTCAGTGTTGATTTTACTGATGGTTTCCCTTTGCATACAAATGGAAAAATACTTATGTCATCAATCTCCCCCTTTGACATTAGTATCAAAAACTGATATGTGCAAAATACTAACAAAGTTTATAGTATGTACACCATATATTTTACCTTAGTCATTTCATGACTCCCCCTATGCATATGTCGGTATAGTATAGTATATGTGTATGTACATTTTGTCTTTATATTATCTCTTCCTTTTCCGTTTTGTGCCATATTTTCCTTTTCCCCTTTTGTACATATCATTTTCCTTTTCCCCCTTTTTTGATAGTAAGGGCAAAGGTGTATACCTATAGCTTATCAAAAATATGAGAGTGAGAGGTCTTCATTTCCTCCATCATCTTCTCTCATTTCTCCTTGAGATGCTCAAGAGCCATATGCTCTAGTGTGATTTGGGCATGCATGTCGTAGATTCTGTCTGCTACAGACATCTCAAGGGTGGCAATTAGTTGCCTCGCTAAACTTATGTGTTGTTGCAGAAGTGTGAGGTTCGGTAATAGTAGAGACTGTATCTCGGTAACCTCCTCTCTAAACTATGACTCTGCTTCCCAAAGTTCTTGTCTTAACCTTTTGATCTCTATAATCTTCTCATAATTCAATTTGATTGCATTTCCATCTGTGGTTAGACTTTGAGCACTTGCATTTAGATCGGAATCGATCTTTGCAATCTTATCATTGTTATCTTTTGTAAATTTCTCTAAAGTGCATAGCTTTTGGATTAAGGAAATAGCTTCAACAATTATTGGATCTAATTCATTGGCTAACTCTGAAAGCTTTACATTATTTTTTTCCACTTCTTGGTTGATCTTTTCTATCAATTTGTATTGAAACTTTTTTTTTTTTCGTTCTTCAATTTCCTTTTTTGCATCTACATTTTGTGTTGTGATGGCATCGGTGAGAATGACAAGTTGATCTAGAATGGGGGCATTTTGATCAACATCAATGTCGAGAACTATCTGGTTCAAGATATCCCTTGTAGTCTCCAATAATATGGAGTCTCGGTGCTCCTTGAGATTTTCTTGCAGTTCTTTTCTCTAACAGATTTCTCCATAATCTTAACTATCAGATAACCCACATAGATAGAATCTTGCCAACCCTAAATATAATCACATGAGCCCAAGAACCCTAGATAGAATCATAAGTGAAAATAGATCTATAAATTAAATCTATCACATCATCACCCTTTTAAAAACTCTAATATACTTATCCAAAGAAACATAATAAAATAAATGACCGACATTGACAAATGCCCTAAAGTTGGCTACCTAATGGTGATGATATTATCACCACATGTAGTGAACTTTGAACCACACCTTAGCATTGATTTCCACATAGCTATAAAATATATTTGAATACCATTCTTCCCTCCAAGGATAGAATGCACCAACTATACTACCGAAATATATAAACAATGAAAGGGAATCATGTTCAGAAAGCTAACCGTAACAACACTAGTGATCAAATTGGAGGCTTGATTCACTAAATATGAAGAATGAGAAACTGATGCATCTATTCTGAAACTGATGAAACTTTCTTACTTTCTATGATGCAATAACAAAGTAAGAATATAAGTGACCAAATAATTTTTGAAAGGAAATTTTGATTATTACACGATATAAAGTCTCATCAAATCAACCAGGCTCGTCTTGGACCACTATAATAACCTAATCACATATATTTACTACCTTAACAATGCTTTCCCAACACAAAAAATGTCAGGGAAATAAGCAACTGTAATTTAAACCATAGAGATATGCAAGTAAATTAAAACATGAAAAATGCCATACACAAGATACAGAGAGAAAACACCAGAGATAACATGGGAAACCCTAATGGGAAAAAATATACCACTCAAAACCCCGAGCAAACTTTTGTATTACTATAAACAATTTACATACAATGACTCTGGATTTCTCACAGGCTCAAATTGCCTTTACAATCTACCTAATTTTCAACCACACCATTCTTCACGAATCTTGTAGCCATTTATGCACACAGTAATTCATTGTAGAATTTGGTAAAGAAACCATTAAACCAACTCCTCCTTCACCGTACTCGCACTATGACCATGCGAGACATGTCACACTTTACGGTAAATTTTTTCTTTGTATGGTCAATTTCATGTACGGTAGTCTTTGATTTCCATACGGTCTACTGCGCATGCACCTTGTCTCCGCACCGCATGGTGAAATTGCCTCCGCCGTATGGTCCACAGCGCATGAAACTTGTCTCCTCATCGCATGGTGAAATTGCCTCCATCGTACGGTCTACCATTCATGTACCTTGTCTCCTCACCGCACAGTGAAATTGCCTTTGTTGTACGGTGATCTTTTCATACGGTGAGACACATCCATCAATGATGGAGTCTCACTTCGTCACTTCTTAACAATCTCCCACTTGACAAAGTGCGAAGTCACTCAACGAGGCTAAGAGGTATCAGGGGCACCAAGCCCCATGGAATTTACGCACCATTTAAAATTAAATGTGTTTGTTTTCTTTGTCAATGCATCTACAAAATTCTCTAGAGTACCAAATTTTTCTAGATTCACCTTTCCGTCTTCAACCATGTCACGCACAAAATGATATTGTACATCAATGTGTTTTGTCCTAGCATGGAATGTAGGATTCTTTTCCAAACATATTGCACTCTAACTGTCACAAGAAATTGTAATTTTTCTGGCATCGTAGCCGACATCCTAACACAAGCACTTAAGTCCAACTACTTCTTGACACATACAAGTAGATGTCATGTACTTTGTCTCAGTCATCGACAATGCAACCACACTTTGTTGCTTTCTCATCCAACTGATAGCACCACCGTTCACCATGAATACATATCCACTGGTGGATCTTCTTTTGTCAATGTCCCCAGCCCAATCAACATCCACATAACCTTAAATACTAACTGATCTATTTGATTCAATGGAGTCACCTTGATAACACAATGTGTACTGTGATGTACCCTTCAAATATCTCAAAATTCTTTTCACATTATCCCAATGTGACTTTCTTGGATTTTCCATAAGCCAACTCAGTACTCCCACTGCTCGGGCAATGTTTGGTCTCGTATTGACCATTGTGTACATGAGACTACCAAAAACACTTGCATAAGGTATCTTCTACATTTCTTCAATCTCATTTGGAGATTTTGGACTATCATTGATGGATAGCTTCATTACATGTAACATTGGAAATAATTGTTTCTTGCAATCATTCATATTAAATCTCTCAAGAACATTGGTAATATACTTTCTCTGGCTGAGCCAAAGCTTCCTTCCAACCCTATCCCTTCTAATTTCCATCCCCAAAATAAATTTTGTCGGCCTAAATTTTTCATTTCAAATTTCAAGGAAAGTTGAGATTTTAATTCTGAGATCATTTCCTTACTATTGCCTATGAAAAACATATCATCTACATATAGATAAATTATAGGTATCCCATCACCTTCAACTTTATAATACACACAGTGATCATATTTAGATCTCGTAAAACCCAAAGACAAAACATATGTATCATACATTTGATACCACATTCTAGGTGACTGTTTCAAACCATAAAGAGAATTCTTCAGCTTACATACCAGATGCTCTTTAAATTTTTCCACAAAGTGCTCTGGTTGGCAAATGTATATTTCTTCTTCAAGATCACCATGAAGAAACACTATCGGCACATCCATTTTCTCAATTTCAAAATCATATTTCATTGCAAGTGATAACAAAAATTTGATAGATGTTAGCTTAGCTACAAGAGAAAAAATTTCTCCTTAGTCAATCCCTTCTTTTTGTGAATATCCCTTTGCAACCAATCTCTCCTTGTACTTGTCAATGTTTCCATCTAGACCGTACTTCTTCTTAAATACCCACTTATAACCCACAGGATTTCTACCTTTAGGCAAAGGTACGAGATCCCAGGTTTCATTCTTCTCCAAAGATTTCATTTCATCATTCATGGCGTTTGACCAAGAATCTGAATCTGGCATATTAATTACTTCTTTAACAGTCCTAGGCTCATCATCATCTGTAAGCAAAGCATAGGCACAATTAACATTCAATATAGAATAATTAAACTATTCTGGTGAATAGTCGTACCTTTCAGGTTGTTGCCTCTCCCGAGTAGATTTCCTCGCCTCTTGTGGTGAAGCTTCATAAGGTTCACAATCACGTTCTTCTGAACTCATACTCGAACTCTCCCCATCCTCATTCTTAGGCAATTCTATATTTTCATTCTCAAGTTCATTTGGAGTCTGTAATACCTCCCTTTTGAAAGATAAAGGAATTTTAATTGCTTCCTTTGTCTTTTCAGTCTTCTCTGGTTGAGATAGTGAGACTGATTTCATCTCACAAAATATAACACTCCTATTGTACATCACTTTTTCAGTGAGAGGGTTCCATAACTTGTATTACTTCACACCAATGTCATACCCAATGAATATACACTTCACCTCTTTGTTATCTAACTTTGACCTAGTCACATCAGGTACATGAGCATATGCCTCAAAGCCAAAGACACACAAATGTCTTAATGAGGGCTTATTACCAGACCATGCTTCCATAGGTTTTTTGTCCATGAACACTATCATAAGAGAACAGTTCAAAAAGTAACACATCGTAGCCACTGCTTCGGCCCAGAACTTCTACTTCAGACCAGCACTACCTAACATGCTCCTTGCTCTCTCCAACAACGGCTGATTCATCATTTGCACTACTCCATTCTTTTGCGGAGTATAAGCATTCATCTTATGCCTCTTAATTCCATGATCTACATAGAATTTGTCAAAATCTACATTGCAAAACTTGCCACCATTATCCGTCCTTAAGCATATAATCTTTCTCCCAGTCTGATTTTCAACAAGACTTTTAAATTCCTCAAACCGACTGAACACTTCTAATTTGCTCTTCAAAAAATAAATAAATGTTCTTCTTCAATAATCGTCAATAAATAATACATAATATCTTGACTTAGACAAAGAAGGAACATCCACAAGACTAAATACATCAGAGTGAATATAATCCAACAAACTAAAAGATTTTTCAAGAACTAGAATAAAACTGAATACGGTTTTGCTTTCCATAGATGTAATGTTCACAAAAATCAAATTCAAGGTAACAATCAACCATACCCCCATCCAGGTTTTTATTCTTCAAGGTTTTTAAACCTTTCTTGCTAATATGGCCAAGCCTATGATGCCAAAGCATTGTTTTCTCTGCAGGAAGTTTAACTTCCATCACATTTACACCACGTGTTGCCATATTAATTTTATCAGACTTTACAAAGACACTATTACAACATACAGGTTTGGCATCTAACTTATATAGTATTCTAATGCATTCACCCTTGGCTACAACAATAGAACCCCTAGTCATCTGGTAACCGTCATGGAATCATTCAGCTTACTGACAAAAAGTAGGTTTTGAGCCAGACCGGGTATATGGAGTACTCCATCAATTCCCTTTACTCTACCGTTGGGAAACTAGAATCTAATTCTTCCTCTTCCAACGATCTCCAATGCGGAATCACTCACCAGGAACACCTTCCCTCCATCGTATGGTTCATACTTTGAGAACCACTCTTTATGAGACATCATGTGAAATGATGCTCCCGAGTCCACTAACCATACTTTGTTCGTCGCAGGTACTGCCAAGGCTACAACAAAGGCAATGGCATCACTTTGAGAATATTATGTGTCGTAAGTTTAATTTTTCTTATTTTTATCCTCTTTGCAATCCCTTTGGATATGACCTTTCTGCCCACAGTTCCAACACTTCGCCTTGGACTTCTTTCTAGGAGTGGCAGATCACTCCTGAGACTTTGACTTCGTGTCCTTTTTCTTACCTTTGTCCTTAGATCTACCTCGTACAATGAGACCTTCTTTGGATTCCTTAGAGGAATTCCTTCACATATCCTCTAACAGAAGTGAAGAAACTGCCTCCTCCATTTTAAGCTTGGTAGTCATACTTCTGATGGCCATTACCAAGTGATCCCATAAATCTGGCAGCAAACACATCAGTAACATGCGATGCTCTTCATCAGTAACAAACACACCAGCATATGTCAATTGTGTGATCACCATATTGAATGAGTTTAGATGATCGGCCAAAGCCATTTCTCCATCCATCTTCAAAGAATACAATTTTTTTCGGAGGAAAAGTTTTTTTACCAAGGACTTTCCTTGATAAATGTCTCCCAACTTCTTCCACAATGCATGTGCAGATTTCTCTTCATGGACATTCAATAAAACCAAATCTACAAGACTCAACCTTATTAGTCCTCTAGCCTTCCGATCCACTAAATTCCAATCTTCCTGCCTCATACCCGTAGGCTTGGTGCCAGACACAGCGTTCCACGGGTCTCGATCTACTAGGAAATCTTCAACTTTAAGTTTCCATAACTCAAAGTTTGTTCCATTGAACTTTTCAATATCCACTCTTCCTGACATACTGACCATCTTTTCTTACAGACAAAAATCTTTGCAAACTCCCACTGAAACCAAAGTTGGCACAAAAAACCAAACCCTACCCAACAAGGATAACACAACTGGCCAAACTCTGATACCACTTTTAAAGAAAGCAATGGTACGAAAACACTTTCCCAACGCCAAAAATGTCAGGGAAATAAGCGACTGTAATATAAACCACAGAGATCTGTATGTAAATTAAAACATGTAAAATTCCATACACAGGATACACAAAGAAAACACCAGATATAACATGAGAAACCCTTATGGGAAAAAATCCACCACTCAAAACCCTGAGAAAATTTTTGTATTACTGTAAACAATTTACATACAATGACTCTGGATTTATCACAGACTCAGATTGCCTTACAATCTACCTGAATTTCAACCACACCATTCTTCATGAATCTTGCAGTCATTTATGCACACTGTAATCCATTGCACAATTTGGTAAAGAAATCATTACACCAACCCCTCCTTCACCGTACCCACACTATGACCATGGGAGACATGTCACACTGTACGGTAAAGTTGTTCTTTGTACAATTAAATTCATGTACGGTAGTCTTCGATTGTCGTACGGTCCACTACGCATGCACCTTGTCTCCTCACCACATGGTGAAATTTCCTTTTCCGTATGGTGCACCGTGCATGCACCTTGTCTCCTCACCGCATGGGGAAATTGCCTCCATCGTACGGTCCACCACACATGCACCTTGTCTCCTCACCGCACGGTGAGATTGCCTCTATCGTATGGTGGTCTTTTCATATGGTGAGACACATCCACCGATGGTGGACTCTCACTTCATCACTTCTTAACAGAATACACCTTAGCAACACATACCTCGCATGTATGACATAGATGGATTGCACACAATAAGGACTAAAAAAGGAATTTTTCCAATTTTAGAGCCAAGAAAAGGAGAATTTTAGGATGTTTTATGATATGGATCATAAAATATTTTGTACTAACTAGTTTGTGTATTGATTGCAGAGGATATTTATCATTCTCTCAATTATTGGGTGAAAAGATTGTTTAGTATGCAGGGCATAATATCTGGCATCTTTGCAACATGTCTTCACTTTAATTAGGCCTTTTGTGAGTTGTTCATCACAAAGTTTGCAATGAGAAGATGTGGGTCAATATCAACAAAAGAAGGAGAATTCAAAGAGGGGCTTTGCTATAAGTAAAGAAGTGCATCGCTTGCCACATGGAGTACTTGCCTAAAATTTTTCTTGTTGTGGTTCAAAATATGACTTTGTGGAGGGAAAGGCCCATGTTGCGGGTCTTTTCCCTTGTGAATCTCTGTTATAGAACCACTCCTTCATTGTTGTGTATGAAAACATTAAAATTTCTTTAGAAACTCACGATTATCGGTACATTTGAAGGGCCCTATATAGATACATAAGGACCTTGCTTTAGAAACTCACGATTATCGGTACATTAAAAGTGAATGCTTTGCTTATCTTGCTCGAACGTGAACATTTTCTTGTTGATCTGCAACCAGTGCTAGACCTCAATGATGCAGGCATGCACGTGGATGCTAAAGACAACGACAATGAAAACAATACAAATATGTAGGCGATCCAGGGGAGGAAGTTCAACAGCGACCAGGTCACCTCATGGAAGAATAAACCTTCCGTGTATCCCAAATTTTGAAATATCCTTCTAGGTATCCAATTTATTTTTATTCATGCCCAATATTCATATATATGTTAGTATGCTAAGGGGATTTTTAGTTATGACAACAACACGAACAATGGAGAAGTTCGCAGTGTTATCGACATGTATAGGCTGGATTTTTGTCACAAGTTTTGAATGTATATGTTTTCAATGTAAAATTTGGGTAGGGAGTCCTTAGAAATTAATAGATAGAGCCATATTGTATATTTTTTTGGTTCTGATACTAAGGTCAAGGAAAGATATTAGGTTTCTATTCCATAGTTTAAACTTGCTCAATACTTCAGCAGTTGGATAGTTGGCTTATAAGAGCCTTTTTTATTGAAATTATTATATAAATTTTTTATTAATATAATTAGGCTATACGCCTTTTTCCTTAAAAAAAACTTCCTACACTACTCTTAAGTGGAGGGGTATACAAGACTTTTAGATTTTTACAAAAAATACCAAAAAAAAGTACACACTCCAAAAACTATCCAATATATCATTTAGAAAATAATAATAGATTATAATATACTTGCAAAGAAAGCTACTCAATTCACTAATTGAGATCCAAAGGAAAATCAATAGCTATCAAACTCTCATAACACATCACAATACATAACCATAAAATAATGCCATCTAAAAATAGGGTACCCCCACTTGCAACCCCTTATGCTCGCATGTAAACAACAACCTTTTATCAAAAATCTTTTAATTATTCCATGGTTGAGACACCATTTTCCCAACAAGATTCATATTTGTTACGTATAATTTTTACAATCATTTCCTCTCACAAAAATTGAGCCTATTCTATCAATTTCATTTGAATTATTATCGTCAAATATCCTTGCTCCTTTAACTTCTTCTAAAGATGTGAAGAAGTTTATATTGTAATAAATATTGTAGTTGGTAACAAACCATGCGCTCTTTGAATTTCCTTTAGTGATGAAATATGCTATGAATACATTATGATCACCCTCTTCTTGAGAAAAAAATTATTGCCTTCTTTGATAATTGTTTTATTCCATCTTATGTGTGGTTTTCTAGAACATTGATCACTTTTATATTCTTTTCCACAATTATAGAATGTGATGGTGTTTTCTCTTTTAGAATTATCTTTGTGATTTCTTATTTTTCTTTCGTATCTTTTAAAAAATATGACTTTGTTGATTTTCTTTCTTTTGATTATTTTTGTGTTTCTTTTGTTGATTTTGTCATTTATTTTTATATTTGCTTCAAGTTATAAATTCATGAGAACTCTTGCTAGACTCGGTTATAAAATTTTTTAGACTCACTTTCATTTAACAAAGATCCATATTCTTCTTGTGTGATATTTTAAAAAAATTATTTAGCTACAATATGTGTATGAAGTTAGAATACTCATTTGGAAGTCTTTCAATCCAAAAATCTACATTTTAAAATATTTTATTCTTTCATACACTGTTTGCAAAATTTCTCATATTTACTTTACTATTTTTGGTTCTTGAACATAAGTCCTAATCCATGAACTAATTTTTTCACAAAATTATAGTTCATGCGTTCATATCCTTTTTATCTTATGTTCATACAAGAACTTTCATCTACAACATTTTCTTCTATTTTAGATTCCATAGATCTTTTATTTGTAGAAATAATTGCATTTCTCATTTTTAATTTGTATAGTTAGAACTATCTAACTTTGCATTAACTAAAATATTTGATATTTAAGAAGATATTACAGGAGGAATATAAATGAACTCTACAAGAAGACAAACAAATAGGCTTAAAAATTCAACATCTACTAGCAAACACAATGGAGTTTTATCATTGTTTTATATTGTTATTCCTTAGACATTAACCTTTCTTTAAACTCAACAGGCAAAGACTTCCATCACAATTATGATTTACAAGTATCACAAAGAAATGAATTGCAAAAATTATGGCTTACAAACATGAAAGAGAGTTTTATTAAACTCTTTCAACTTCAAGGAAAATTATCGAATATGACACTTTACATTTTTCATAAATTGTATGAACATCAAAACACATCATTGATAATGAGTATTGCACCCATTGCGAGGATGATTGTGGTATTAAGTGTACTTGCATATGGTTATAGTTGAGTTGTATTGATAGTTTATTACAGTTTTATGGTTGGAAAGGTTGATGTTATTAACAATATTTACATATGATTATGACTCAATCATATTAACAGTTTATTCATCCTTTTTTAATTGTCTATCAACTGCCATTTATTATTATTATTATTATTAGACAAAAAAGGTTAAAAATTATAGAGAAGTATCAAACATTATACTAGTTTTTTTAATGAAATTGATTGTCTTAATGTTGTGTTTTTGAATTGTCAATGAATGATTTATTATGCATGATCAATTTTCGTGAATAAAATAGAATAGGATAAATCTTTACTATTTTTAATATGCATAAATCTTTACTATTTTTTTATGAATAAGGGGTTGAAGCTGAGATGAAATTTATTAATTATAATAAATGTACATCAAACCTAGTTCAAGAGCATACCGGGAGGAAAGAACCAGCAAGAAAACCTCTGGTCATAGCCCATACAACCTAAAACTAAAGAAATTTTATCTCAAAAAAAATCTGGCCAATGCCAAATCTGAAGAACTTTATGCGGGAATCCTCCACATGCCACAAGATTCAATAGTGTTGATGTGAAGCCAAGGACACCAGAGCTTCTAGCTCTTGTGAATCTAAGAATATTGAAACACTCTTAACTGCTAAAGACTGGAGGAGAAGAATGTTCTTTGTTGTCTAAGTCCTCGAGGGTCTCCTTTCCCTCCTCTACCTTGTCAACACCTCATGATGACTTTACTTCTTTCGAAGAAGGGAAAGAAATAATTTTCCTTCCGCTCCAACTCAAAATTTGAATTTTTTAGGACCGTTTGGACTGTGAAGTAAAAGCTACGTGAGATCATTCTGATTCCAAATCCACTAAGGGTGTACAAGTGTACTTGAGAGATATGCCCAATGCTGCCTAATTTGCTAGCTTGTCTGGCAAGTGGTTGCCTTCGCGGAAGATGTGATTGACCATTGTAAATTCAAATTTATCTACCAAATTTAGAATGACCTCTAAAGTTGCTTGCAATCTCCAATTTGGGGTAGAGAAAACTCTTACTGCATTTAGTGTAATCATAGAATCACCTTCAATCTCTAGTTAGCCCAATTTCAGTTCAATTGCAAGTGACAATCCAAAAAATAATGCTTTAAATTATGCCATGTTACTGGTGTCTATTTCTAGAGGTCTTGCTAATTTTGCAATTACCTTACCCTCACTGGAATGAATAACACATCTAGCCCCTGATGGACCTGGGTTACCCTTAGAGGCCCCATCAAAGTTCAATTTGAACCAACCCTAATGAGGGATCAACCAGAGAAACTTTTCTCTAAGCATTGTACTTGCTTTCATTCCTCTGCCTAGTATTGTAGGAAACTTAAGAATAAACCAACACTTAAGCATTTTATCATCCCAACTAGTATAGTACTTGTGTTGTGCACATTGAGATTGGATGCGAGAATTCATTAGTTCAACAATAGCTGCCTCAATTTTGTTGACTAAAGAAGCTATATCCATCGATTTGTCTTGGAATATCCTTCTATTTCTTTCTTTCCATAATTCCTATATCAAAATGGAAGGAGAGAAAACCCATATATTACCACAAAGGATTTCCTTAAAAGGTTGGGGCCATGATGTGAAAAGAGATAAAATGTCTCAGGGGAGAGCTGATGACCAACCTAGTTTTGCACAAAGCCATTGCCAGCATTCTGCTACAAAGGAGCAAGTGAGCATCAAATGATTTGTGTCTTCTTCGTTGTTATGGCATAAAGTGAAAATTGAAGGGCCATGGTATCCAACTTTCATGAACCAATTAGAAGTGAGGACTCTGCCCTGGATTGTTTCCCAAGAGAATAAGCCTACCTTCGGAAGACATGCCTTGTTCCAACATAGTTGTCTGGAGTTATGGGATTGGGTTTGTAGGGGAGATGCCTGAAATAAGTCTATATCCATCCTTCACATTATAAATCCCTGATTTTGAACCATTCCAAATGATTTCATCCTTTCCCTGTTTGAGCAGAAAGAATCTATCTTCAAGAATCTTGTTAAGATGTTCCAAGTCTGTATGGTCTAAGCTGAGTTCTGCAAAATGGCGCCAATGCCAAGAACCAATTGCATTGCTTACTGAGGAAGGTGATAATTAATTTTTAACCAAGACCCCCCACTGATCTGAACACACTTTGCTAATTCTATTTGATCCCAAAAGTTTTTTTATGTTAGGATACACCCCATGAGTCATCCTAGAAAAGAGATCTACTCCTGTCTTTGATGTTTTGGAAGATGTGATCCTCAATAATGTCCCTAGATCTTGAAATAAAATTCAAAATTTTGGATCCCCTAGGGAGTTCCCTGACTCTGGCAACTTCAACATCATTAAGGTTGTGGAAGTATTTCCCTCTAATAATCCTTACCCATTTGAGAATTTGAGACTTCCCTCTAATCTTTCCTATTTTTAATAAAATGTAAAATTACAATTGAATATTTGATCATTGAAATAGATAATGTTTAAGTAAAATTGAATACAAAGACTTACATTTAAAAATTTAAAAATTCGTAATTAAAATCATGTAGACAAAAGAAATAGCCCCTCCTCACAATAGACATCCACCTTCATTCCTATGGTCACCTCCATTTTTATGCCTTGTGAATGCTTTGACAAAAACCCATTTCAAACTATCAAATAAAAACCAAACCAATACTCTAAATATAAAACGTTCACATTCAAATATTTTTGAACCTATTAATACAAAACATTTTTAAATTTTAGAAAAAAAATTATAAAATTCATTGAGAAAATTACTATAATAAATAGTATTCTGACCCTAATAAAATTATATCTAATTAGCGTACTAATTATAATTATCCATCCTTTCTACATTAATTCTATATTAGTTCTAGTTTACAATCAATTTTCATATTAGTCCATTACAAAAATGAATAACTAAGAACTTTAACTAAATTAGGAAATTTAGCATTTCTAACCACATTACTAAAATCATAGTTTGGAAAAATCTAAGATAATTTTGTAAAGATTGAATGCTAGATTTAATAGTGAAATACTTTAAAAAAATATTTCTAGAACTTAAAAGAACCTAAATGTCATCATTAAATAACATAATTTTGTACGGAGTTGTGTTCATTCACCTACCCTTTTATCTTTTATCTATTGAGACACACACTTCTATTTACTTCATCATATCCTATTAATTTACATGTACTTATACATCTACTCTATTTACCTATAAATATAACACCTATGGTACCTCCACTTTGTTGCTTGCCACATAGTTTTGATTGTTAAATATCAATTTAAAAATTTTTTTAAAAAAAAAATCTTAATGAAAATCATGTAGACAAAAGAAATAGCCTAATTAGACTTCAACAATAGTTAACTTTTGAAAGGACTTTAGAGAGAGAAAATTCTAACAAAAGTTAGTAGAAAATTTGTGTGGAGATAGCAAAAATAAATAATGTTTAAGTAAAATAGAATATAAAGACTTAAATTTAAAAATGAAATATAATTATTATCATAAATTTATTAATAGTTTTTTTTTGTGAATGACTTTATTAGTCGACAATATTTCAAACATATATGGAGAGATAGAATGAGTATATAAAAAAATATTAAAAATTAAATATTTTATAACTTTAATGTAAATAATATTTTTAATAAAATGTAAAATTACAATTGAATATTTGACCATTGAAATAGATAATGTTCAAGTAAAATACAATAGAGACTTAAATTTAAAAATTGAAATATAATTATTATTATAAATTTATTAATACTTTTATTTATTAATTTATTAAATATTTAATATATTTTTTTAGCATGTAAATATATTATCTTAAAATTTTTTAAAATTAAATATTTTTTAACTTTGATGCAAAATATATGTTTGAAAAAACTAATTCATCCTAACTATTGAAATTTTAGTTTTCATTATTATAACTAAATGAATTTGAAAAAATAAAAATAAAAAAACAAAGGTCATATATTATGTAGTTTTATTGAAATTGAAAGTAAGTGAAAATCATTATTAAACATATCATTTAATATAATTTATAATTTATAATATATATATATATATA
>MU223226.1:895381-908056 GCA_018584345.1 Thuja plicata
AAGGATCTCCTAAACAATGAAGCTAGAGTTAATGGATCTTACATCTGGAACAGTTTATGTTCTTCCATTGATCTTTTGAGAAAAGGAATAAGATGGAAATTGGGAGATGGGTCCACCATTGATTTCTGGGATGATCCTTGGATCTATGAATATCCCCTATCAGAAAGACAATATTGGAAGGACTTTATTACCCAAGCTAAAAATACTATTGGATATAAAGTTTCTGACTATAGGAATAACAATTCTTGGAAGGATCTCTCTAGCATTGATAGAAGTTTATTGCCCCTTATGATAGATTTGTTGTCCTGGTTCAGTGAAGATAATATTCCAGATAAGACTGTGTGGAACCCATCTCCCCATGGTGAATTCATGGTGGCCTCTGCCTTATCTTTCTTGTTCTCCAAGGAAGATAAGCCTCAATGTGCTACTATCTGGTATAAACTCCTTACTCCAAAGATTAACTTTTTCTTTTGGATTCTTATCGAGAATAAGCCCCTAACTATTGATAATTTGGTTAAAAGAGGATTCTCTCATGTTAATAGATGCAGTCTTTTCTTTGATCAAGCTGAATCCTGTGATCATCTCATGATCCATTGTAGTTTTACCAGGAAAGTTTGGTCTTTGGTTTTTCAAAATTGGAATTTGGCTTGGATCTTTCCTAACTCTTGGCAGGACTTTGTTACTCAATGGAGATGCCCTTTTGATAATGATATGGCTAGAAAATTTTTGAATCTTATTCCGCCTCATCTTTGCTGGAGTATCTGGAAGGAAAGAAATAACAGAATCTTCAGAGAGAAAAGCTCTAAACCTGAAATTATCTTCAACATAATGTCTAGATCTTTAAAGGAAAATTTTAGTTCTGCTATAAATAATAGCAATAGAAAACTCAGATCTCTCATCTCAAATGTCAATTGGTCTACTTGGAACTTTCCTCTCCTCAATAATCAAGATTGTTCCCAAAGAGAATTATCTGTCTGGACTGCTCCTCCAATTGGCTGGGTCAAAGCCAATTTTGATGGTGCCTCTAAAGGCCACCCGGGTATCTCTGGGGGAGGGGGTATCATCAGAGATAGTTTTGGTAACTATCTAGGAGCTATATCTATCCCCTTGGGTTTTCAGACTAATCATAGAGCTGAGGCTTTGGTGGCCCTCAACACTATCCTGCTAGTGGAAGAAATGGGATTCAAAAGAGTCTGGCTCGAAGGTGATTCTTTAAATATTATTAACAATATTAAAGATATCAACCCCCCTTCCTGGACTATAGATCATATTATCTTCAAAATCAAATCTATATTTAAATCCTTTGAAGTGTTCCATATATCTCATAATTATTGGGAGATTAATCAGGTTGTTGATTGTCTTGCCAATATTGGAGCTAAAAGTGACGGAATTCAAAAATGGAAAGGCATACCTATGTGTAATGATGCGGTCAAATCAATTATCAATTATGATAAAATCAGGCAAAAAGAAGGAGTCATTAAAAGGTCTTTTAATGATACTAATTAATTCATCTCAAATTGGGGGGAGTTGGAATGAAAGCCAAAACAAGGTGAAGTACATATCCAAGATTGGGATTTTTACCCTAATCATGAAAGCATAAACTTTAATGCATGCAGCTATTATTATTTGTATCGTTGGCCAGGTCGAACATGTGAAGAGGATTGCAACTCAGATTAAAAGCTGTCACCTGATTAAGATTAATCAAAATAATAATGTTTCCCAGCCTATGAAAAAAGAGCAGGTGAAGATTGTTGTCATGGGTGGTGATCTCAGAAGGGAAGAGCCTGTGGAATGCAAGTGGAAGAACGAAAAGGAAGTGTGGAGAATTTTGAAGAAAGGTCATGTTCACCACTTTCTTAAGAGACTTCATGGTTTTGATTCAGAGGTTTCCAAAGGCTTCGCTGATGGCTAGGATAAAGGCACAGTTAATATTGTGGGCAAGTCTTTTAGCCTCAGCCTCGAGGTCCTGTCTAATATCACTGGTCTCCCGCTGGATGGTCTGAAGTACTCTAAAGAGGTGAAAGTGGGAACCAGAGCTTACAAGAAATTTCCTGTCACTGATGAGGAGAGGGCTCTTTTGGTGAAAGGTAAGAAAGACTATGTCGACATGGAGAATATTGATAAAATTTGGGGTTCTGTTATTAAAGTTATAATGGAATACTTTACTCTCGAGGGTAGATTCTCTAGGGTCTATAACTATCATTTTTCCCTAGTTAACGCATTTCTTTCCCCTACTTTCTCCTCTAGTCGCTTAACCAGAGCATCACTGACTATAGAGTGAAGAATGCCCCTATCCTCCATGTCAGGCTTATCCTCCTTATAGCTGATTATGCCAGAGATCATATTCCCGACCCTATCCCTGCCCAGATTTAAAAGAGGAAGTCTGTGGGGACTCTGTCTAAGACTCCTAAACCTAAGAAAGCCTCTCTTCCCTCCGAGTCATCTCCTTCTAAGCCTTTGGTTGAGCCAAAGAATGATGAGTACCTTAGTGTTGCCTCTGGGTCAGAAAAGAATGTCCTGGAAACCCCTGATAGTCCTATTCCCCAGGAGTATGATGGTGAGAAGCATATCCCTCAGGAAACAGAAATTGAAGATGTCCAGAATCATCAGAAGGATCCTAATGCTAAGAATAACCCCACTACCCAGACCCCTGTGGTGAAGGATTCAGAGGATCCTGAAATTAAAAATGCCAAGGAAAACCCCGAGGAAAGTCATGATAATCTTAAAACAGGGGAAAAATTTAACTCTGTTCTGGAGAATGTTAATACTGAAGGAAAAGAGAATAAAGAGATTGAGTTTGAGAAGATTGTCAAAAAAAATTAAGAAATTGATATTAATCTTATGGATAGTAATACTGAAAACTCGGGGGACAATAGTTTTAAGGTTCTGGAAGAGGAAAACTTGGAGTCCCATGAGTCTCCTAGCTCTGAGAAGGAGAATATGGAAGAAGATAGTGACAGAATCCCTCAGGGTAGAAAACCTTAGTCTCTTCAAAGAGATATCAAAAGGATGGATACACAGGTCAGAAGGACCATTATTATGTCTCCCCTTGAGATTGCAAAAAATAAATCTATCTATAGCTATAATTTGGATAAATGGGTGCAGAGTGACCTGGTTGAACTTAAGAATAGATGCATCAAGCTAGAAAATAAGAGCTCTATGATTGAGGAAACAATGACTATTCTCATAAATGACTTTTCTCAAAATGTCAATGTCCCTGCACATGATTACGGCTCTGAAATTGATAAAAAAATTGAAAAAGCTGTTGAGTTAGCCATGATACCTATCCAAAAGAAAATAAGCGGGAATGAGGAGATGCTAAAACATTTTCTTACGCTGGTGAACACAGGTATGAGGGCTACTGTGGAGAATTTGATGTCTCTAAGAAACTGGCTGGAAGGAAACAAAGACACCATTGAACATTCTGATCCTTCCCAGCAGATGGGACCTGGCACTCGCACTAGGTCCAAGAAGCAGAAGGTTCTGGATCCGGATGTCCAGAAGCTGAGAGACAATGTGACGACTATGAAGACTCAGCTGGAGGATTCTAAGAGTTTCTTAAAGAATCTATCCTGATCTCGGTGCTGGCGGTTGTTCTCTCTATTTTCCTTCCAGCATTTTATTTTGTTTTTTGGCTTTTGTCTCTGCCTATTGTTAAATCTGGGATATGTCCCTTTGTAGCTTGCTTCCTTCCTTGGGGTAGACTGTTGTTCTTTGGGATTTAATGTCTTTCTCTTCTCAGCTTTGTTAAAGGGTTTCGGGGTCCCTTCAAAACCTGTTTTTACCGTAATCAAAAATAATGATCGAAACAAATGATAATGAAGGTAATGAGAAAACAAACAATGATAATACTAAAAAATACCATGAATATGATAAGGAATGATCAAATGATTATATTGGAAAATGAATAACAAATGAGTGATATGTTATAATGATATAAAATGAAAGGTATAATGATGGTAATAATATAATGACCTCTAATGTGATGAAATGACAACTATGATAAAATGAAATGATCAAAATATGCATGTAAATATAAATGGTTATATACAAATGAATAATCCTAACAAAGAAAACTAAGGATATATACATAATGAACCATGATAAATGCTATATTTTTGTTACCCAAAATGTCCTCAATTTTAAACAACAATGTATCTGACACAAGAAGAATAGACAAAGAGAAAAGGTGATCTAAGCAAGACATCCTACAAAACCCTATAAAAGGAGCATGGGTATGCAACAAAAATCTATTAAATGTAATGCAAAATGATATGTGAAATAAGTATCTCCACAACTTCATGAAACATCTTAGAACTTCATAATTATTGGAAGTTGATTTTCATCATTGAGCTTATTATGTTGCAAGAAGATGCAAGCATCATGGTATAATTAAGCCAGGATGACCTAAGCACTTCTTGCATGGAGTTTAATATAGAAAACTTGACGAGAATCTAGGTATAATTGAACCGAGATGACCTGAGTTTTGTTTTCATAACAAAAAAGGAATATCCCCCCCTCCATCGGGGAACAAATATTTGAAGTCGAGGTATGTGTGGCGTATCACTTTCAATAGTATTCACATAACAACATGATTTGTATGTTGTCAATACTTATTAAATGGATGAAGGCACTTACGCACAGACACCCCAATTATTTGTTCCTTAGACTTCATTGGAAAATATCCCACAAATAGAAATCAAAGAAAATATCATGTCTCATCATGGCTATCCTAGTCAATGACATATTTGGAGTTTGAAACTCATGTCAAAGATATCCTAGAATAGCATAGGAAACATGATAACAATGAAATCCATATATGAATGCATAATCTTATAACAATCATTCTAACATGCCTGCCATGAATATACATTTCTTTGCCAAAAGATAGTGTTAGGTTTATAGATCAGTTTGGTCGATGTGATATTGTTGCAAATGTATAGATAAATGGTCACATTTCAAAAGATAGGTCACAGATTATGAATCATGATTAGAATAGCATTGTGTAAGAACAATTGATTGTGTTTGTTTTTCTAGTGAAAAATACTCCATTCTGTCCTCTAAGAGTCCTGACTATCATAGATCCACTTCCCAAACTAGGTCGAGGACATACCCCCAGCTAGGTGATGGACTGACTTATTATGGGTGAAGAAAGACACACTGGACTAGGATGAAGACCAAGACAGTAGACCAAGATATGATGGGGTTTTATTAGGGATTTATACAATGGATAGGATATTCATGTACTGGCCTTATTATTATATTTACAAGGCGAATGGTGACTTGAATAGACATTTTATTATGGGTATATACAAATGGGATGATGTGCTAGAAGAATCCTAATAGAGAGAGGAGCTACCTTGTCACAAATGGCACCTTTTTCCAATTTTTCACCACATGTTTTTATTGAAATTTTCTTGTGATTTTTTGATTGATTTTTTTTTTTTTTTTTTAATTTGATTTTTTTTTTTTTTAACATATCCCTTGCATTGGGATTTCAAGCATAAATTTTTTTGAGGTGCATGCTATTAAGAGGCTCATCCAAGATATCTCCCTCATACGTTGACAACTGATAAGCTCTGGAGCCATAAACTACTGTAATCACAAAAAGACCTAACAAGTTAGGTTCAAACTTGCCCTTCTTCTCACGATGCTGCTGATTTTTAGGATTCTCACGAAGGACTAAATAACCCACCTGAAAGTCTCTGGGTTTCACTTTACTATTATACTAACAAGACATCCTCTACTGATAGACATTCAAATGATCAAAGGCTCTTTGATGACGTTCATCCAACAATTCTAATTCAGTTAGTCGTGCAATTCTATACTCTTCGTCTAGAATCAAATCTTTTAGGGATACATGAAGAGAAGGTAACTCAACCTCGAGGGGAAGAACAACCTTACAACCATAGATAAGGGAATATGATGTAGCTATAGTGGGATTATGGATTCAATGAAGAGAAGGTAACTCAACCTTGAGGGGAAGAACAACCTTACAACCATAGGGAAGGATTCAATTGGACATGCCAGTCACGACCAGCGTTATTGACAGTGTTTTGAAGGATTTTGACAATGGTTTTATTGGATGCCTCAGCTTGACCATTACCTTGGGGGTAATAAATGGTGGAATAATGGTGGGTGATGTCGAATTTAGCACATAGTTCATCCATATCTTGATTTTGGAATTGCTTCCCATGATTAGTAATAAGATGCATAGGGATACCATATCTGCAAATGATATAATTAAGGATAAACATGGAAACCTGTTTACTTGTGGCAGTGATCAATGGAACAACTTCAATCCACTTGGTAAAATACTCAGTTATGGTTATAATGTACTTATGGCCATTAGAAGATGGAGGGTGAATTGTGCCCATGAGGTCGAGTCCCCATAGACTGAACGGTAATGTAGTTGTAAAAGGATGAAGCTATTGTGCTGGTGCATGAATAATATTCCCATGTATTTGACATTTCTTGCATTTCTTAACAAAATGAAAGGAATTTGTCTCCATATTAGGCTAGTAGTAACCCATACACATGAGCTTCTTAGCCAAGGAAAGACCACTTGAATGTGTTCCACAAATACCCTCGTGTACGTCTTGTAAGGTGGTTTGAGCTTCATCATGTTCAAGACATCGTAAGAGAGTACCATCAAGACCTCGTCGATACAGGGTGTCGAATATTAGGAGATAGTGGGAGGTTTTGCGTAAAAAGGTTTGTTTTTGGTTTCTGGATAAGTTTGGTGGAATGATATTGTCTTTTAGGTAGGAATATATCTTTCTGTAGGTAGGGGAATCTTGTCCGATATTATGACATATGATACTTGTATCAGGATCATCGTACGCAGGATAAGCCAAAGATTCCACTAAGAACTCAAAATGGGCTTTGGTATCTTCCGCACCAAATAGAACTCAAAATGGGCTATGACCACTAAGAAATCAAAATGGGCTATGACCATCGTGTCATGAAAGATTGTGGTCATAGCCCTCTGATAGGTTGCACCAGCATTTTTGAGCCCAAAAGGCATCACATTCCAACAATATGTGCCCCAAGGACATGTAAAGGCAGTATTTTCCTGGTCTTCTGGTGCAATCTTGATCTGGTTATAGCCGAAAAATTGTCCATTAAGGATAACATCTCATGCCTAGCCGTCAAATCAACTATAATATCAATGTTAGGCAATGGAAAGTCATCTTTAGGAAAATCCTTATTGAGATCTCAAAAATCTATACAAATCCTGATAGACTTGTCTAGCTTGGATACTGGTACAATATTGGAAATCCACTCAGCATAATCAATGGCTCAAATGAATCCAACGCCTAGTAATTTCTTCAATTCTGTTTTGACCATAAGTGCAATATGAGGATGCATTTTTCTGAGTTTTTTCTTTACTGGCTTGATTCTAGGTACAATAGACAAATGATGCATAATAAAATTAGGATCTAGCCCAGGCATATCAGCATAAGACCAGGAAAAATTGACCTGTCTTTCTTTCAAAATTGATGAAAAGGCTTCTTTCTCTGACTCTGTTAAGGATGCTTCTATTTTTAAAATACGTGGGGACTCCTCCATTCCAATTTTGAGAGGCAACGTTGGTTCAATAAGTCTTGCAGATTTCTCTTGATACATATATTTGGGGAGAGCATCAATCCTTCCATCTTCAGGCACCTCAGAGAGGTTTTCACCCTTAGATATGTTTTTTCTTTTTACTTTTTTAGGATCTAACAATGCCACTGAGTGTTTTTCACCATTAGATCTATTGTTTACTTTTACATTTTTATGAATGAAAGGATTGGCACCCTCTCCAAAATAAGCCATGTCATTGAGTTCTATTGGAAATCTTGCCTTATGATCCCGTAGTGGTAGATGATCTCTGATTCCAAGATAGTCGATAATTGCGTCATCATTATGGAAAACATCAAGTTTTGGATTATTGGGAGAATCCCAAGCTATAAGCTCAAGGTGGATAAGGGGTATTGGATCATTTGGGTCAATTTCAAAGGTTGAGTTGGTATTGATGGAAAAGTTATCAAATTTTATGATTGTATCAGAAAGGTCTATTTCCATACTCTTGTTTGAATTGTCAATCACAAGATAATTCTCACTTTCCTCACAATCGCCAAGAGTAGTATCATAAGAATTAGAATCATCATCATTATCCCTAAGTTTGTTAATGATTTTTGTTAGTATATTTTTCTTTTCTGGATCTACATACATGCCATGTTTTCAGAACTCTAATGTAGGAGCCTTAGAATTCTTGTATAAAGGTTTAATCTTTTCTTTACCTTTAGATTCCTTTGGTCCTTCTCCTTTGTATCATAATCCTGTGGTTTCTCTTTGGTAGTTTGGATTATTTAGAATTGGTTTTATAACACCCTCTCTCTACAACCCTATAGGTCCACTACCTTGATATCTCATCTTTTGCAACAAAGTATATCCCTTACCATATACATTGGGTGATATATACTCATGTTTTTCATCTGCTTTATCTTTATGGTGTTCAAGCAAATGATTAGCATTACGCTCAGCTGCCTCTTTTGATATAGTGCCCTCACTTATAAATGTTCCATAAACAGGCGTAGAAGGACATTCTGATTGTTGTTTGATAATCAAATATTTTCCGTATGACTTAGGAGATAAGGGTAACTCTGTGATACATAAAGTTTGACCCAAAGTGTATTCTCCCATACTTTATTCTCTTATGTCTATTTTGATTCCATTGGATTCAGAGGTCGATGCTTCATTACTTGGATCAATGGGTGGTACTATATAAGATCCAACATGATTATAGGGTACCAAGGATTCAAGTGTTGTCTTCACAGTGTTGCAATACTGAAAAGGATTTGGATCTCCTTTGATAGTTATTTCTTGACCATTATGTGGAAACTTCAAACACTGATGATAAGTTGATGACATAGCTTGCATAGAATGAATCCAAGGCCTCCCCAAAAGAATGTTATATGCTATATCCATATCAAGGACTTGACAAAGTACATCTTTGACTACAGGACTGACTCTGATAGGAAGAACAACAGATCCCTTGGATGACCCATCTTCTTCATCATAAGATTTAATTGTTATTTTCTTCTTTGGATCTACAATATTTTCAGAAAATCTCAATGCAATGACTAGTTTTAAAGTGCATATATTCAAGCCAGCTCCTCCATCTATTAGTACTCTTTTGATTTTATGATTTTTCACAAGGACTTCTATATGGAGTGGAGCATTATGTGGTTTATTAATGGCTAGATCATCATGCTTAGTGAAGGATAGGTAATGCGGAGTTGTCAAATGTCCCACCATAGCTTGGAATTGGGCTTGATCTATATTTGTAGGAACATTGGTCTCTAGGAGATCTTTCTCAAGAATATCCTCATGAGAAGGTGAGAGACGTAAAAGCTCAAGTATAGATATTTGGGCTGGTGTTTTCTTCAATTGATCCAAAAGATTGTATTGATTGGAAGCATTTGGTGTGGACTTTGGAACATAGACAGTCTTTTTCTGAGAAGTGCTACATTTGGATGAAACACCTTGAAGAGTAACCTTGGATTGGGCTCGAGTAGTGACATTAGCTGTTTGACTCTTTTCTTTGATAGTAATCATATTGGCATAGTATTGGGAAGGATGGAATTTAGAAATGTGATTTACATACTGTTAGTTAGTGTTCTCCCCCCCAATTTTTGAACTTGGTCCCCTTGATAACTTTTTCATATGTTTCTCTTCAGTCTCCCCTAATCCATATTGAAAAATTCTTTGTGGAGTCTTGTTTTATGAAGGAAACATTTAGAGGGTATGTTTTGAAACAAGTTATAAGAGACTTCAGAACTATGCGGGACATATTATGGAGGCTCAGTTTTAATGGTTCAAGTAGGTTTAAAGAAGTTCAACTCATGCAATGGATCTTCAGGTTCAACAAGCTGGCAGGTTCAGTATAAAGGTTCACTAATTCAAGTTCAGATTCAAGGTTCATCCTCACAAGTGAGTTTGGCTCAGTTACAACCCTTGAACCATTTTGAAACCAGTTCAAATGGTTTGATAAGTACAAGAAGGTTCATTGGTTCAATGCAAGTTTAGATGTTTTAAGAAGTTCAACCGGCTCCAAGTTCAGAATTTGAAGTGCATATCCAAGGGTCAAGTTAAGAACCATAGTTTGAATATGTAGAGTTCAGATTTGTGAAACACAAATTGAAGTTGTGTCTATTGTGGTGGTCTAGCAGCTTATATAAAACAAGTTCAACTAAAGAGATTTATTGCAGAATTAGTAATTGTGAGCGTTATAACACCTTGGGATAAGGAAATTTGAAGAATCTCATACCACAGGTGTCCTCTAGTTAAAATTCAATTAATATCAAGTGTGGTAACTGCATAGTCCAAGCAACATAATAGATTCCAAATGGTGTGATAGAAGACATCAACAACTGCCCATGTGCAAACCCCAATGATGGACTTCTATAAGGAAAAACCCAAATCATTGGGTATAGTAATTCCTCTTTAAAGAAAAGGCGGGCATGAAATATGAATTCGGCCAGATGTTAAGAAGATTGCCCAAAAACTTAAAGTGCCAAAGGGGAAATTTCAAATAACTTTTCACAGCATCATCAAAAGCTAAGATACTTCCTGTGAGATCCCCATGCAATAAGCCTAGTGAAGATTATGTGCAAAATGTTTGACAAAATGTTGATTAGAAGAGGAGACGATATTAGTTACACAGGAAAGCAACTTGTAGAATCATGATTGGAGTTCAACTCTGCGAGGTGATAGTTCAAAATACTGTGTGTCGAGGGTGCATGACTCATCTATGTGCAGACATGAAAGTAAGAGAGCATGGCCCAAATGACTTCCATGGTCATCATGATGATGATGACAACAAAAGAGTAAATATCCATGGTAAGATATTCAAAGACTTGAGTGTGAGGGGTTTGAGGGTCTTCATTCATCAGAGTAGGTTCCCACCTCCCTGCCAAGCATGGTGAATACTTCGTAAATGTTTGACAAAATTTTAATGCATGACATGCCTGTAACAAAGTAGCTCAGCCCAAAGTGCATGTGAAGTGTTTGACAAAATGCTCGAGCTTGATAAGCACATGAAGCTCAGTAACAAAGAATGACATCGGACGTCATCATCGGGCTTAAGCCACAATCACACTATAATTAAAATGAAGATCGACGTGCCTTCCTTAGATCCGATCATGAATACAAGATAGGAACTCATGGGGTAGGAAGATATTCATCATGTCAGACACCTGACAACTGTTTGACATAATGTTAACAGGTGTCAATGGCGGTTCAAGCAGGCAGATTCATTCCCTTTCCTTTTCACAAGAAACATGCTATCCTGACTATGCTTGACACATATGATGGTATTAATGAATAAAAATTTATCATTTACCATAGGTTTTGACAGTGGGAAAAGGGGAACCAAATGCTGAGAGTGAGCACTAATTAATTCAATGAAGACAAAGAGTAGTTTTAGTAAAGGTCGAAATCTAAATATGAAAGACAATTAAAGGGGCAGTATCAAGAAATGTTTTTCTAAAGGAATATCCCCAGCAATATAGAAATGGTGCTTATGGAATGAGACATGTGTCCTGATATTAGCATGATCCTCATTGATTTTCAAATTACAAATGGTGACATGGAAGAAATAAAGGAAAGTTATAATGTTTTTGATGAACATTATATTGGCCCCAAAACATATATTGTCATCTCCAAATGATAGGATATCCAATGATTTTTGATAGATCATGTAAAAATATATGAAGCCGATAAAAAGAAAGGGTGAGGCAAACTTTTTCAAGATTCAGTTATGAAAACTAAATGACGTCCGTTAATGCCTATTAAATGTGAAAGGCTTGACTAAGAAACGATTCTGGTTTCCACTGACCTAAGAGACTTTGTGCTAGGGGAAGGATAGAATTTTATTCTGGTTTTAATGCAGGGAAAGGGGGATTTTATTTTTAGATAATGATTAGTGTACAGGAACAACAAAATCTTTGTTATTTTGTTGTGTTCAAAGAAGGAGAATATTAGCATACTAAAATTTTGAGTTTAGATGCTCTTTTTCTGATTAATATTCATCTTTGAATGATATTGGTTTCCTTTGAATGCATATCTGTTACATCTGATCATCAACATGATCATCTGTGGACTTTGTGCTATAGTTTTTTCGTGTATTTGGAAAGAACCATTCATCTTTTTCTCTTAGTTTCTTTCTGTACTGCATTGTTTAGGCAAATGAAATTTGTAGCCTTTACTATTCATTTCTTTTCAGTTAATTAGTCCCTTCACATCTATCTCCTGTTTACAAATAGATGTTTGTAAGCCTTTATTGCTTTCAGGTTAAAAGCATTATCATTTATAGTTTAGTAATTCATTGTAAATACTACACGAGGAACTGTACCCGGATAATTCAGAGGGCACTTATGATTTTCAATAGCAAAGTGACCCAACTGTTGGTGTTGGTTGAGTCTTCTTATTTGGGCATTTTGGGGTCAATTTATAATCATTTTCTTCAGAGACAAATCTGTTCACCAACATATTTTTTGTGACTCTAATGGGGAGAGGAATTGAAGATTAGTGTCATGTTTTATTCCCTCAGTTATTTTTGAAATATCTTGTGTGTGCAGGATTGGCGACTCTATAAAATGACCATGCCTAATGGAAAGGCCGCAAGAA
>MU223226.1:909438-922848 GCA_018584345.1 Thuja plicata
CCGAGTTTTGATGGAGTTGAAGTTAATTTTTATGATAAATTTAAGCCCATGTTGGATGGATTCTATCTTTTTGATAATGTGAAGAATGACTCTCATGATCATGGAAAGAGGTGTGCCATTATGGACCGTAGTTGGGAGGCCAATGAGATTTTTTTTGAATATTGTTCTCTCCAATTCGAGATCTTTCTTGATTTGAAGAATGATACACAAAAACCATTCGAAGATGAGGAATGCTATGATGAGCTTTGGTTGTTCAGGAAAGAATATTGGGTTGCTAAATTTCTACATGCTATCAACTTGAGTCTCAGCATTGAAGAGATCGCCATCAGGGAGTGGTCTAGAGCTGCTCCACTAATGCATAATCTACTGCTCCAAAAAGGATCTTATTTCTCCCAGCCAGTAGATGGCTTTGTGTAAGTTCTTCTTGCTTTCGATTATTGTGGTAGGGGTTTTTCCTACTTATGTATGTATTGTGAATATATTTTTGTTGTGCATAGTGTTAGTTGGAATAATGTTCAAGCTTCAGGCTTGCTGGTAGTTTAGATGTTTAGGCTGGTTGGCTTTGCCCTACTCCCCTTCACCCTTATGCAAGCACCTCCTGGTTTTCATTCTCTTACTGACTCTATTCGCCCAATGGATAAGGCACTGGTCTTTTGACCAAAAATGTTGTATTATTCATGTACTTTTCAGCACATGCTCCCCAGTTAGAGCCAATGTTAGTTGGTGTTCTCCCCCCCAATTTTTTAACTTGGTCCCTTTGATAAATTTTTCATATGTTTCTCTTCAGTCTCCCCTAATCCATATTGAAAAATGCTTTGTGGAGTCTTGTTTTATGAAGGCAACGTTCAGAGCGTATGTTTTGAAACAAGTCATAAGAGACTTCAAAACTATGCGGGACACATTATGGAGGCTCAGTTTTAATGGTTCAAGTAGGTTTAAAGAAGTTCAACTCATGCAATGGATCTTCAAGTTCAACAAGTTAGTAGGTTCAGTACAAAGTTTCACTGATTTGAGTTTAGATTCAAGGTTCATCCTCACAAGTGAGTTTGGCTCAGTTACAACCCTCGAACCATTTTGGAACTAGTTCAAATGGTTTGATAAGTACAAGTAGGTTCATTGGTTCAATGCAAGTTTAGATGTTTTAAGAAGTTCAACCGGCTCCAAGTTCAGAATTTGAAGTGCATATCCAAGGGTCAAGTTAAGAACCATAGTTTGAATATGTAGAGTTCAGATTTTTGAAACACAAATTGAAGTTGTGTCTGTTGTGGTGGTCTAGCAACTTATATAAAACAAGTTCAACTAAAGAGATTTATTGCAGAATTAGTAATTGTGAGCGTTATAACACCTTGGGATAAGGAAATTTTAAGAATCTCATACCACGGTGTCCTCTAGTTAAAATTCAATTAATATCAAGTGTGGTAACTGCATAGTCCAAGCAACATAATAGATTCCAAATGGTGTGACAGAAGACATCATCAACTACCCCTGGGAAAACCCCGATGATGGAATTCTATAAGGAAAAACCCAAATCATTGGGTATAGTAATTCCTCTTTAAAGCAAAGGCAGGCATGAAATGTGAATTCGGCTAGATGTTAAGAAGATTGCCCAAAAACTTAAAGTGCCAAAGGGGAAATTTCAAATAACTTTTTGCAGCATCATCAAAAGCCAAGATACTTCCTGTGAGATCCCCATGCAATAAGCATAATGAAGAGTGTGTGAAAAATGTTTGAAAAAATGTTGATTACAAGAGGAGACAATATTAGTTACACAGGAAAGCAACTTGTGGAATCATGATTGGAGTTCAGCTCTGCGAGGTGATAGTTCAGAATACTATGTGTCAAGGGTGCATGATTCATCTATGTGCAGACATGAAAGTAAGAGAGCATGGCCCAAATGACTCCCATGGTCATCATGATGATGATGACAACAAAAGACTAAATATCCATGGTAAGATATTCAAAGACTCGAGTGTGAGGGGTTTGGGGGTCTTCATTCATCGGAGTAGGTTCCCACCTCCTTGCCAAGCATGGTGAATACTTGGTAAATGTTTGATAGAATGTCAATGCATAACATGCCTATAAAAAATTAGCTTGGCCCATAGTGCATGTGAAGTGTTTGACAGAATGCTCAGGCTTGATAAGCACATGGAGCTCAGTAAAAAAGAACGACATCGAACCTCATCATCGCGCTTAAGCCATGATCACACTGCAATTAAAATGAAGATTGACATGCCTTCCTTAGATCTGATCATGAATGCAAGATAGGAACTCACAGGGTAGGAAGATATTCATCATGTCAGACACCCGACAACTGTTTAACATAATGTCAACAGATGTCAATGGCGGTTCAAGCAGGAAGATTCATTCCCTTTCCTTTTGATGAGCAACATGCTATCCTAACTATGCTCAACACATATGATGGTATTAATGAAAACAAATTTATCATTTACCATAGGTTTTGACAATGAGAAAAGGGGAACCAAATGTTGAGAGTGAGCACTAATTAATTCAATGAAGACAGTGAGCAGTTTCAGTAAAGGTCGACATCTAAATATGAAAGACAATTAAAGGGGCAGTATCAAGAAATTTTTTTCTAAAGGAATATCCCCAACAATATAGAAATGGTTCTTATGGAATGAGACATGTGTCCTGATATTAGCATGATCCTCATTGATTTTCAAATTACAAATGGTGACGTGGAAGAAATAAAGGAAAGTTATAATGTTTTTGATGAACATTATAGTGGCCCCAAAACATATCTTGTCATCTCCAAATGATAGGATATCCAATGATTTTTAATAGATCATGTAAAAATATATGAAGCTGATAAAAAGAGAGGCAGAGGCAAACTTTTTCAAGATTCAGTTATGAAAACTGAATGACGTCTGTCAATGCCTATTAATTGTGAAAGGCTTGACTAAGAAACGGTTCCGGTTTCCGCTAGCCCAAGAGACTTTGTGCTATGGGAAGGATAGAATTTTATTCTGATTGTAATGTAGGGAAAGGGGGATTTTATTTTCAGAAAATGATTAGTGTATAGGAATAGCAGAATCTTTTTTATTTTGTTGTGTTCAAAGAAGGAGAATATTAGCATACTAAAATTTTGAGTTCAGATGCTCGTTTTCTGATTAATATTCATCTTTGAATGATATTGATTTCCTTTGAATGCATATCTGTTATGTCTTATCAGCAACACGATCATCTGTGGACTTTATGCTATAGTTTTTTTGTGTATTTGGAAAGAACCATTCATCTTTCTCTCTTAGTTTCTTTCTATAATGCATTGTTTAGGCAAATGAAATGTGTAGCCTTTACTGTTCATTTCTTTTCAGTTAATTAGTCCCTTCGCATCTATCTCGTGTTTACGAATAGATGTTTGTAAGCCTTTATTGCTTTCAGGTTAAAAGCATTATCATTTATAGTTTAGTTGATTCATTGTAAATCCTACACGGGGAACTATACCCCAATAATTCAGAGGGCACTTATTCTTTTCAATAGCAAAGTGACCCAACTGTTGGTGTTGGTTGAGTCTTCTTATTTGGGCATTTTGGGGTCAATTTGTAAACATTTTCTTCGAAGACAAATCTGTTCACCAACACATACTTATAGGATGTGGTATTTTAGTTGGCTTGATTATCACCCTTAGCATTGGAAGAGCTTCCTTTCTCATGTTCGGGAAGGGGATCTTTAAAAGTCGTATGTGAGTCATTTGAGGTATGTCCATCAACACTAATTTTTCCACTTTCAATCAAGTCTTGTATCGCATGTTTAAGTCTTTGACAATCATTAGTTTTGTGACCTTTCCCTCTATGAAATTCACAATAATCATTATCATTCCACTCAAGAAGGCTTCACCCTAGGTTCAAAATCTCTTGTTTCAGGAAGTCCAATGAGTTTCTTTGTGATCAACTTCCTTAATGCAGATTCAAGAGATTCACCCAAAGGAGTAAAATTTCTTGTACATGGCATAAAGGGTAATCATGATGAATTGTTGTTGGTATTCTGATTTACACTTTGATTTCTATGAGTAGGTTGAGTAGCATTGGATTTTCTTGTGAGATTCAAAATAGGTTGTTTTGGTTTAACATGTCGATTGTCCACAATCCCATCATTGACAATGTTCTTGTTTTTGTTCCAAAATTTGGACTTGTCATTATTGTTGTTGTTGGGATTTGAATTTGAAGATCTAACATTTTCCTTGGAGTAAAGTTTAATCTCACCTTTTCTAACCATAGCTTCCTCAATTTTGACTCTATTTTCAATGAGCTTGTTTAAGTTTGGAGGACATTGCAATTGCAACCTATAGCTCATTTATTGTGTAAGGTTATGCACAAAGATATCCATCTTTTCTTGTTTAGGAATTGTTTGTGGATACTTGGAAAATAATTCATTCCATATTTGCAAAAAAGTAAGGAAGGGTTCTCCATTCTTTTGTTGTGCATTGCAAAGATCAAGCATAGTGACTTCATGTTTGATATTATATGAATAATGAGTCACAAACTTGTCAATAAGCTCATTGAAAGACTTGATACCTGGGGGTAGTTTGGAGAACCATTCCATGGCTTGTCCTCCTAAACTTCATGGAAATAGTCACATAAGATATGTGTCATTGTGGGAGACTTCAATACAAGCATCAAAAAACTCACGAATGTGGTCTTGTGGATCCAAATTCCCTTTGTATTTGTCAAATTTTGGTACCTCAAAGTGAGGAGGGAATAGAATCATGGCCAAATTCTTATCAAAAGGATAGGGACATATATCAGCCAATAAATATTTCTTGGTTGATGATCCAGTTTGTATGTCACGAATTTGTTGTTGAAGCATTTGGATTTGTTGTAGGATGGGATCCAAAGATGGTGGAGGTCCTTGGGTGTTTTTAAAAGAACTATTTTGCTTGTCTTCCTTTTCTCCATGAGCATGTGTCTCTTGAGAACCACCAGGGATTTCTTGATCATTTGTGATAGGTGGTTCTTTAAGAGTGGAGACATCAAAATCATTAGGTAGTTTTGCTCCTTGTTGAGCAAGCATAAGGAAATACATCTCCTTATCCATGTCCAAAAGTCTTTCCATGACATTGTAGAACCTAGCATCTTGCATAGAATCTCTTAAATCTTGATCTGTTGTTTCTTGATGCGATGTAAAAATTAAAGTTTTCTTGGGAAGTCCATACCAAGGGTTTTCCTCATTGTTATTGCCTCCTTCCATCTTGTCTACAGATTCTGGATTAATAATTTTTTTAATTTTTTGAGAGCGAGTTTGAACCATAAAAGGTGAAAGATAAAATAGATGAAAATGTGAGAAATAGATTCAAAAGTGTTGAAGTAGATAGGGTAACTTGATAATCTAAGTCAATAGGAAGTATGGATCTCACTATGATATGATAAAGAAAAACCAAGAGATATTGAACTAGGTAAGTTTTTATTAAGGATGATAGATCCTGATATGATAAAAAATCACAAAAGCCAAAATCTGATAATCAAGGTAATGTTTCGACACTTAAATGTAGATTTTGAAGATTGAGGAATGATTTGGTGAATTTTGGATGAAAGAAAGATGATGAAAAAAATGATGAAAATGGTCAAACTGAGGATCAAAGGTCTTGTGAAAATCATTTATGTGTTTCCAAAATCGTACTAAGAACAAAAATGGGTAGCTGAAAAAGTGTTTTTGAAGTCTTTAGGGTCCGTACAAAGGCTCTTTGTTGTGTATGTGCAGGAACAAATGTGCAACAAGATTGGACAAATGCGCAGCAGAAAGTAATATATGCGCAGGTTCTAATTTTAGTTTTGTTTTTTATGGTTTGTGGATATTTTTTGGAAATTTTGTAGTTTTCAGATGATTTTTGGCAAAGTGAAAATGCATAAACACACACACGCAAGACAGAAATGATTTGATCTAACTTAATCTAATATGTATGCACAAACACACTTATAATTCCTAAGGTTGGCAAGGACAGTATTGGTGACTCCCCACTTGGATAAAATCTAGCCACGCAAATTCACAGCGGAAAGCCTAGGAACTTGGAGGTACGGGCTCCTCCTTACAGTGCACTCACTTCTCTGGCACACCAAGTTTTGAATTCAATGGGTCATTACTTCCCAAAGAACTACTATCTCTACTATGAACCGTGAGTAATGTGGGGTGTCTTCACGGGTCAGGCTACCCCTTGAACCAGCAAATAGAAGGTTTGTGGCCATTAAACAAAATTTTTTAATAAGGACATACGTTCAGGTGGTTGTGATCAAGTCATTTTCCCAATTAAGGGGGCTCTCCCAATCCTTTCAAAGTAAGATTTTCACCTTAATAATGTAGGGACTTTCATGCACCATGTGGGTACTAGAGGAGATTTTGGTTGCCACAATGAATTCACACCTGTCCACTGTGAGACTAATCACAATGACATTTTTTGTATATTGGTTTGGAAGGGATTGGATTTAGCCTATTACCGATTGGGTCATTCCTTGGGATGAGTACCTCTTTTCCCACCAAAGACTGACCTCTAAAGATTATAACAGTTTCTCTTACACCCAAGATCTAGGAATGGCGAGGGGAGAGGATACGTTGTTATATTCTGGGATTACAATTGAGCTATAAAAGCAAGACACAATAGACAGTTTGCTAAATTAAAGAAAACACACAAATTTGAAAAACATGTTGTATTTTAAGCCCAAACGAAGGTTATAATTTATTTTGAAAACCCCTAGGAACCTGCAAATAAATTTTTAATAATTTAAGATTGGGGTCTTTAGATTTACGACCTACAAAATAGCCTAAAATCCATAAGAACAAACAAAAACCCGTTAAGATGGTTAGCTAAAAATAGAATGATGAGAAAACAAAATGTTAAAACTAAAAATGATGGATGCGCACAGACATAAGACCAATGCACAAAATATACATATATATATGTGCGGCAACAATGGATGAAAGCGCAGTGGAATGAATATGCAGATCTAGCAGAAATGCACCAAAAAAGTATGACTAGTGGAAGCAGAATGGATGTGTAGCAGAAATGGATGTATGTGCAGGTATCGTTGATGAATGCGCAGGAAAATACTGTAGAATTCTTCACACAGAAAACTAAAAAATAGAATGTGGTCGTGGGTTTGAACCCCATGGTGGGCGCCAAAAATGTATGCAAATTAGATGTCTACAGTTATAAATGAAATACTACTATTGCAAGCTAATAAATCTATCTAAATGCAACACAATGAAGATTACAAATGATCAAATGAAACTAAAACAAGTTTACATGCACTTACCCATTGTAGCTTGTCTCCATTGTCCTCCTAGCCTTGATTTCTTGGATGTGTTGAGCTCTCAGATTTCCAATTGAAGCTCCTTTCCCAAGATGTCACCAAAGTGTGGAGATTGAGTGGGTTTGTATGCAAAATGGCCTAGAGATTGATTGTGCAACTAATGCATAATGGAATGGTATGAAAATGACTTCAATTGCTTGCCTAAATGCTTGGATACTTGATTGCTTGATCTCTAGAATGCTTGAATGCTTGAAATTTACTATTACCTATTCTCTCACAAAGGAAGAATGTGGCTCCTTTTATAGATTTTTGGAGGACTTAAGCCTAGGTGGCACAATCCTAGGGTGGAGATTGAAAGGTGGAAGATCCTAGGGATACAATTGACTTGGTTGAAGGGGTTGAGAAAAAGGGGGATATAGTTGGAATGTGAGAGGAATAATAGGGAGGATGTTCCTTTTACATTGACATAGAGTAGAAGAATGTGGAAGGGAAAGACACATGTCAAGTGTCTCACAAAGACCATTGAGAGGAAGGAGTAAGGACTTTTTCCTCATGAGGACTCTTGGTAAAAGTGTGCCATGAGTCACCTTGGACTCTTTGAGGTGGCTTGAGAAGCTCCTTAGGAATAGGGATTGCTTCTTGACTTAGTGTAGGAGAAGACATGTGGTCGTGAGACCAAGTCTTATGAGGCCACATAGCCCTTAGGAATAGGACATGTGTGGGTAAGGATAATGATTTATTCATAATTAATAATAATTAGTTATTTTAGCCATGGTGATCTATCAAGTGACTAGGTCTATGAGGTGGACTAGGAGATTTAGTCATATTTAGTGATTGTGTAATTAACAAATTAATTAAATCACTTTAATGAGACTAATTTAGAAGACTTGGGATAAGAAGACTAGACTATAGTGAATGTATCAAATAAATTGAATAATTTACTTAATAAATAGAAGAAATAAATATTAATTAAATAATAAACATTTAATTAATTCATCAAGTCAATATTAATTAAATAATAAATATTTAATTAATTAATTAAGCCATTTTTTAGTGTATACACAACTCACAAAGGAGAAACCTATTTTTTCTTCAGTTGACTGTCACCCATGTGCTATGATGGACCCAGTTATTGTTGTAGCTCCACTTGGGACTAGATTTATGATAGAGTTTAATTGGCAATCCTGCAAAGAATCGAAGTTAACAAAGTTAACAAACACATAAAGGATCTAAGTCATAACTACCATACACAGTTTTTTTCAAAACATTCTTCACTTTGAACAGAAAATTACAGAGACTATCTGATTTATAACCATGGTGGTCTATTTTGAAGTCATACAGTCCATCAAATCACCTTAAAGATGGATCTTGCATTGCCAAATATAAAATCTATGGAGCCTTGTATAAAGCATTCCTTAAAGTAGTGTATCCCTTGATCATCATGAATAGTATTCTAAGCACTGAAGAATCCACATCCATAGAAATTTTCTTGATCACCTGCTATTCTCAAAGTAGTTTCTTATCCCCCAACATCACTTGGATTTGTTGGAGGAGCAGTGTTCTATTTGGAAGAAAACAAAATTTAATAATAGGGAAAAAGTGAATTACAGAAATAATAAAATCTAGAGATTTGATCTTAACATGAAAAGATGAGAGCATCAATCAAATAATAAAAAAAAGAAACACACTTTGTCAACAATGTTCAAAATCATGTCACCAAGCACAAACATAGGAAATCAAAAAGGGACAAAAGATAAGAAATAAGAAAAATCATTAGGACTATAGAAAAATCATTAAGACTAGAAAATAAAGTTCTAGAAATGGATGGTTTCGATGCTTTACCATTACAACAATTGAGCATTCATCATTTGGTACTTCTTGGTGTATTCCATTTAGATATGTTCAAAATTTTTCCAATAATGATTTGGAGAATGCACTCATGTAAAATACAAACTATTATTATTATTGTTTTGAGAAGAGGTCAAAAGTAAATTCAACTAGTTTATGCATAAAAGGACATATGTTTTATAAAATTGAATTGAATTATGTTAACTTAATTCATGCAATAATAAAAACTACCCACTCTACACCATTGAAAACATCTTCAATGTCCCTCAATAAGTCAGTGGAATCATCCAAGCATGTTAAACAACTCAATAACCAGTCAAAAAGACCTACTAGGGTTAGTAGGTGAATTAGTGTTTGGAGTATTGTGAGTGTTTGGGGATCAAAGTGATTGTTGATTCCTCGCGTAGATAGATCAAATAGTGTGTTCAAATCCATAGATTGGATCAAGAACCTCACTGGTGAAGGGTTTCACAACTTACCAAGAATCAGAGAAGTGTTCCTAGCCCTTAAGCCTGAGAGGGTGTTTGAAGACTTAGAGTGGGTGAAACCAAGTTGAATAAGTGTCTTAACATCTTTATATTTTGAAATTTTCTTGTTGAGAGATTAGTGTAATGTCCCCTGCTAGGTTGGACATAATTATTACATATATAATTCAAACTTACACTATATGTCCCAAGAACACAATAATTCAATTTAAAATATTCATAAATAGGAAGTAACATTAGTTCCTGTATATCCAATCATATGACTATTTGGCTTAATGAATGGAAGGTGTCGGTCTTATCCAATTTTCCTAGATGAGACCAACGAATGGAATCCCTCAAAGTTTACATGTCAAATTCCATATCATGAAGGCTTACAGAATGTTGACCCCTACCCTCTATTGGGATAAGATCTATTTCTTGGATTTATACGAGCCCCTCCTTGGTAACACTTTAGTCCCTTCCTCTTCATGTACTAAATAGTAACAAATCTGAACATGGACAAATATGATTATGAATCCATTATTATTAATGAATATATATATTACAGATGTAAATATTAGATCATTCAAAGATATTTTATAGAACATTTAGATATATACATTATATATAAATGATTCTGATTTCATCCTTATTAACATATAATATATATTAGAGGCTATATAAGGTTGTTTATCCTTTATAAAATATATATATAATCACAATCTCTTATATATACTTAATATATATAACATAACTTTATCTGATTTCACTGTTATTAATATATATTTCTCATAGCACATATCTTGTATATTATGTATATGTATATTCACTTATGACATATAACATACATATATGTATAATTATGACATATATATATATATATATATGATTTTTGTATTATTAATATATCTATTTTCCTATTTCACAGTTGTAACTGAAATTAATATTATGTATCTATATTAGACCATATATATTGATATATGATTTATATTGATCTGTATCAATATATATCAATAGTTACAATGAGGCAATTGTTGTTTATTATGCTTTTTGCTTGAAAAAATTGATTGGAAGGACAACAGAAAATATGATTGGTGAATATAACAAATTTCTTGGTTTGACAAGGAATGCAAAATCCACTTGTCCACTTATCTTCTACGTGGTTATCCTCATGTATTTCCCTTTCATTATCAATAAAATACATTGTTATATGTACACAAGTTGTGTCTCCTAAATACCTATATATGCATATCTATGTATATAGTTGGATATATATTTTTTAGAATATATACACATCTATATATATAGATATATGTATCGATATGTATGGGATATCTCTCTTTGATTTCTGATAAACTAAAAAGATAATTAGTAACTCTTACCAAAAATATGTAATAAAGAAAAAAATTAAATCAAGGACTATTTGAGATAAAGTTCAATTCATCAAGATAGATCTCACCATTAGTAAACAATGGAATATAACTCCCATAAATAGATGAGGGTGTCTTTCTTGCATGAAAGACAGATGCAAACAATGCAGAGCTAGTCTATGCTTTCACATATTGAGAATTTTAAACTGTAGCTTGATAGAAATTTATCATCTTGGAGTCCCTTATTTTCTAAGGAATCTAGCCTTCATTCAAATTACATGTTTGACAATTGTGTTGAAAAAAGTTTATGTAACACTATTGACCAGTTACTCCAACCTCAAGAAAACAAATCTCTAAATGATGATAAAAGAAAAAACTGCTTCATTATTCCATTGTCCAGGTTAGTCTTTGAAATTACCTTTCTATGAGCTTGATAATTTTCATTCTGGGAATTTTGTAGATTATTAGAATGTTCTTACTTCATTTGAGTGAATTGCGAAAACTAAGAAGATACAGTATAGTGCCTACTCTAATAATAATAATAAATAATATTGCATATTGATATTATTGTTACTAATTCATGAGTAACTTGTCGTGACTTCAATTCTTCAACATCTATGTAGAGTAGGTGGTTCAAAGTTCTAGAAAAAGGGGTGGCTTCTATTACACTTGCAGGCTTACTTGTCACTATTGTTCCTAGTGTATTTGAGAAATTGAGTAGGCCAATATTTTGGTTTAGAGTGGCTTGTTCAATGTTATGAAGGTCAATCATAATCAGATTTACATAAGTCACATGATACATATACTAAAGATTGCATAGTAGACAATAAACAATTAGAGCTACATACAACTAAGTACAACATGACATGGTAGTAATGAATAACCCACCCTTGAAGAGAGAGATATGGTACTTTTTTAATGTAGAAAGTAGAAGTTGTTATTGGTCAATCTAGATCAATTGGGTCAACTACAACCTCATGAGATTGAGCTTGTGTTAAGGCTATGATAAGGAATGCACACGTGTCTGTGGTAGGATAGAGCATCTATGATCCCTTGGAAATAATATTCAAGTAGTAATGGTAGGATATCATATTTATGTTATGAAGCCTCTTTATCTAAAGGGTATCAATGGCATTTATCTCTTCACCGGATTCGAGGGTGTAGAAGATACTTTGCATCATTTGGGTATACCACTCAATTTCTATACCCAATGGATGCAAAGCAACCTTCTGCACCCCTTATTTGATTGAAGATAAAGGATATTGATCCCCTTTTGATAAAGAGTCTTCAAGAAAGATAGATGGTATCCTACTGTTTCTACTTGAAAAGCATTCCCAAGGGAGAAAGAGAAACCAATGATTAGTAGTCGACAATGGTAAGAAAGAGCAACTATAGACACCCTAAAATGGACGACGGGCTTGCAAATTTACATTAAAAACACTAATTTTCATCTATTAATTAATGGTTTTTTAATCATTAATTAATCATCTATTTTCCTCTAAATTCATTCCCCAAATCATCTAATCAAATTCTCAAAATTAATTAAATAATTTATTTTATTTTATTAATTAACCTTAATTGATTAATTACCAATAATTAATTAATAAAATTCAATTTCTTATAGTTTAAATTGAAAGATTTAAACTTACTAATTAAATTATTCCAATTAAATTAAATTAATTTCATTCAATAAAGAAATTATAAATCAAAAAGAATTCAATTATCTCACATGTTGAAAACTTTAATTACATAAATGAATTAAATATTCATTTATTTTCAAAAAGAATGTTTAATCAGATCGCATGGGTAACTCCACCCATCTCTCCAGTTCACATGGGTAACTCCACCCACCTCTTCAGTTCTAAAAGGTAACTCACAATTAGCTCTTCAGTCAACCAAACTCTATCTCCTATTTTCTAGTTGAAGAGGTGGAGTTTACTGATGGCTTCTCTAGTTCCTTTTAATCTCAACCATTCATCTCCCTATATCTGGGATTGATCTCAACCGTTCATATCATCTTCAATTCCTATATAATAAACCCTTCATAAAAATTTAAAGGATCCAGGATTTCAAGCTCTCGTGCGCCATTACTCCGTCAATTTGGTTCTAGCATTCAAGTCATCTTGCGACCACATACACATTAAGTATCAAATTCTCGACACTTCTCAAGCCATAGATGCTACCCATGTATGCACCCTAAAATGGTCACCTAGACTTTGGGCCTCATTTATCATTTTATCAATTTATCAAATTCCTGAATCAATGCTTTGGAACATTTTCAATTCAAATCAATTTCCTTGATCAAATTATAATTAATTCAATTATTTCAATATTTCCAAAGATTTGATCATTTTTATCTAATTAAAAGATTTAATTTTTCTTTTAATTAAATAAAATTTATCTTATTTAATTAAAAGATTTAATCTCCCTTTTAATTGAATAAAATTTATCTTATTTAATTAAATTAAA
>MU223226.1:931494-945015 GCA_018584345.1 Thuja plicata
AAAGTGTAGGATTTGAGAGATATGTGCAGTAGACCAGAAGGATAGTGAAGGATTTTATTGCAGTCTACAAGACATCAAAGGATAGGGTAATGATATTTGTTTCTAATTTGTTATATATGAATTGATAATGATTGAAGAAGTATTTCAGAGGTTGAATAAGGTTTATATACTAATTTATGAGCAATTTACATCAGCATTCAATTAGATCATTTAATGATAAATGAATACATGATTTGATACTAAATATTTTAAAGAGAAACAAGGATTTATTACTTCAAAAAGTTGGTAGTTTGAAAGGTATTAAATCAAGTCATCTTCTTGCATTCAAATAAATTTTTTTCAGATCCAATTATACATTTCATAATCTGATAAATTTATTGAAAGATGCATATACACTTTGGTGTAATTTATTGATGTAAAAGAATCAGAAAAAGAGAGAAGAAGAGAACTATATCCTGCTTTATGTTTTCAACTTGGAGTTGAACTTTTGACTTATGATTTGTATTGTAATAGAGATGATCCTCTAATTTTGTATCTCATTTCTTCAATTTGGAATTTTGTGCTTCTTATATTTTTGAAGTTTGTGCTTCAGTTGTAAGGGATTGGTGTTCCTTGAAATTGGTGTTTCTAAAACAGGGTGTTGGTGCTTCCCAGAGTTGGAGCTCTAAAAGATTTGCTAAGAGGCTAATAAAATTTAAGATTCAAAGTGGTTTTTTACCCTAAGGGGTTTTCCACTATAAAAATTGTGTACTTTTTTCTTTTTCTTCTTTTGTTCATGTTTCATAAGCATATGTTATAATTGTAAAAGTTTGAAAAGAACAAGTTTTAAGTAACCACTGATTCACCCCCCCCTCTCAGTGGTGATTGTATTCCAACAAAAATATGGGTGCCTACACTGTGGACATTTGTCTCCTAGTAGTGTGACACTTGTTGTGTGAGAAAACATACATTCAAGCATTGGGCTTATAATATTGTATTTCGAAGCCATTGACTTAGATTAAATCTGACTGCTCATTGTTGAAACCTTGTGATATCATTGCAACTTGAAAAAGTTGTAGAAAATACACATGTCAGTCTGCATTCTTCAAAATATAATATCTTTTGTGCTTGTTCTTTGATCATTTTATGAAATGAAAAAACAAACATCAAAATTGTCAAAATAAGTCAAACGTGTTAAAGTCTAGGGTTGTCAACATCAACTGTCTTTCAAATCAGAAGCCTTGTTCTAGAAAGTCAAGAATTTTAGACAGTGAGATCTACCTTTTGAGCCTTTTTTAGACGGTTTCCCCTTTACCACAATTGCCCACATTTTGCTGTAATTGATGAAAGTTTACCGCAATTAACTTGTTTATTATCGTAGTTAACCTATTTATTACCGCAATCGCTGATAAATTACCGCAATCGACCAGTCACTTTACCACAATTGGTGGAGTTTTTCCGCAATTGACTAGAGACATTTTTTTACACCTATTTTGACCTAAAAACCTTGAAAATACTCTCTATTTTGTGTCAAAGACCAGTGTCTATCCCAAAAAAATGTGAAGAACATTGTTTGAATCTCTAAACATTAAAGATCATCCCTTCTTTGAAAAGCATGATTATAATCTAAAACATTGTTATTTTGAAAGTTTAGACACGAAATATCTTGATCTCATCATATCAAACATCATTGTTATCTCTATCAGTGACTTTGTCCCAGGCAAAGGTCAACAAATTTTATTCTTACATCATCAAAACTTTGAGATCAAGATAAATCAACATCTTTCCTTAGAATTACCCTTGTCCAAAATATAACTCAAACTTCCTTAGAAAGGTTATCCTTTTTTGTTTTCTTTATATCACTTGTTTTAGTCACAAAATTTGGACCACACTATGTCTCAAACACCTCATGGAGGGCCTTACACAAGGTCAAAGGCTAGAACACAACCAAATGAGTCATATATCAACAACTTCCCCACTTGGGAAACTGAGCGAGAGGATGATCCTTTCATAAATACCAGTTCTGTTCTATTCATTAAACAACCTCGTGGGTCAGCTTTTTTCCAGAATGTCACAAAAGAGGAGCTTGAAGATATAGAGCAAGATGCTTATTCTACACAAGTAGTTGACATTGTTGTAGAGAGGAACCCCAAATGTTTCTTAGCCATGTTGATAAAGAAGGGATTCAAACTCCCCGCTAAATTCAGTGTGTCGACCATATGGCCTGAAAACCCTCTCGTAGGTCAAAACACTACTCAGCCCTCTCAGATACTACCTGTGGTTTCTCAAATTTTCCCACCTTTGACAATACCAACATTGGCATAGATGATACCCAATCAAACCAAGCAAGCACATCTTCCACTCAAAGCATGACAGGCTCCCAACTAAGTGTACCCATGGTCACTAGTATTCCTCCACCTTCAGCCTTATGGCCTATCCAATCAATCTCTCATGCTATGACTTCCATCCCACCAAAAAGTAGTAGCATTTTCACAACCATGCTGCTACCGCACTCAATCCCTACCAGCCTTGGGGTCAACACGTCATTCCCATAGGGATCTATCTCTGCAGGTCTAATTTTTAGTCAATGCCCACCCAAGGTTAGGCCTTTTCTCATCCAGCAACAACCTCAACCCCAACAAAAAAAACCCTAGCTTCAACTACAACAACCTCAACCCCAAATTTAGTTGCAAAAACCTCAACCCCAGCAACAACAACCCCAGCTTCAGCAGCAGCAACCCCAACAATATCAACCCCAGGAATATCAACCCCAGCTTCAACAACAACAACATGCCCAACCCCAACATCAAATACAACAAAACCCACCTTGGGCCACTAACGTGCCCCCATTTCAGAATCATGTGATGGGAAATCAATATCAAGTCCCAAGGATGACATCCTATGTTCCTACTCAAGGGACACAGAGGCGCAACCTCATACCTACTACAATACAGAGGTACAATGTCACACATTAGCCTCTGTATCAAACATACATGTTGATCCAGCAAGTGAAGACCCTTCAAACCCAAAATATGGATATGAAAAATTAGGGGCAAACTAAATCCTACACCGCAGAGGATTTATACCCATACCCCTTTGATCACTCTCTTCACATGTCTCCATTCCCAACTCACTTTGTGGTACCAAAATTTGACAAATATAGGGGCAATACCAACCCTATTGAACATATCTGAGAGTTTTTTTCTAGTTGTGTCGAAGTCGCACATGATGAGACATAGTTAATGCGACTATTCCAACAAAGCTTAGCCGAACTAGCAATGGAATGGTTCTCACATCTACCTCATGGCATTCTATCATGGGGTGAGTTGGCTGAAAATTTCATTGCTCATTTCTATCATAACATCGAGTGCAAGGTCAGCATCAAGGATCTTTGTAATATCAAACAAAAGAATGGAGATTCTTTTGTGTGAAATTCCTATAGAGATGGAGGAATACTGCAAATCAAATAACATATGATGTACCTGAGAAAGACCTAATATTCATGTTCATTGACAATCTGATCCCAGACATGTCATGCACAATAGAATTACAGTTAGCTCAGAACTTTACACAACTCATCGAAAGAGGAGTTCGTTGTGAGAAGAACTTAGTCAAACTAGGAATCTTTGCAAATCCTACCCAAATGAATACAAACAAAACTACAATGGAAAAAGCTAAGTGGTGGAATAAAAACAAAAATGTCACCAACGATGGTGTCATTGATGTGAAGACAGTCAACTATGCACAACCCAAAGTGTCACTGAAAGGCGCACCTGTAGCCAACCCATAACCTACGATGTCCATTCCACAAGCATACACTCAAACCCAACCTCCCCCTATCCAAGCGGCCTCTTGTCAAACAATCAACAAAAATCTCAATGAAAACCATGGTTTCAATTCCAACAACAAGACTTCACACCGTTAGGAGAGTTGATAGAATCAGCTTTACAAAAGCTGATACAATCTAACACTATCACTCTCCTAGAAATTAGGGAATATGCACATGGTGCAATCAAGCCAAGGTGGTATAATGACAATGACTTCTATGAGTTTCATCAAGTGAAGGGACACAAAACACCCAACTGTTACTGATTGAAACACGTTATCCAAGACCTGATTGACATAGGGGTCATCGATGTGACAAACACCCAAACCAAAGGAAAAACTAATAATATGATATTCAATGACACATTTCATGATCACAATAAAGGTAAAACCTCTGGGTATAGTGGAGAGTCAAAATAGGTCAACTATACTTATGCCAATAGTGATAACGTTGTCAATTGCCTCAATCCTTCAGATAGCCATGTGGCTATGATCACTATCAAAGACCAAGATAACAAATATGTTGTAACCATCCATTGTACAAGAGTTGTCTTGCAAGGAGCATCTTCCTCATCGGCTACACCAGCCAACCCTCAAGCAACCTCAGATCCATAGACAAGCCTAGTGGATCAGCTAAAGCGCACGCCTGTCCAAATCTCCATGTTTGATCTCTTGCGCATATCTCCGCAGCATAAACAGGCACTTGACCAAGCCCTTCAAAATGTAGCTATCCCAAGGGACATAACCCCAGAGAGCTTCCAAATGATGGTTAACCATATAACAGCTAACAAATATGCAACATTCACAGACCATGATGTGCCACCGCATAAACCCCTGCATATTGATCCTTTGCACTTGCTTGTCCAGGTCAACAAAAATGCTATCCAAAGAGTCGTTATTGATGGTGGGGATGGATTAAAAATTTGTACTCTAAATTTAATCAAGCAATTAGGCTATTCAGAATCCAGCATTGACATCAAAAGAAGGATCAATATCAGAGCTTACGATGAAGAGGAAAGATCCTCTAAAGGTATTATCATTCTACTTATCCGAATTGGTCTAGTTGTCAAGAACACTCCCTTCCAAATCCTAGATCTTGAGTTGGGATACAACATGTTACTAGGGAGACCATGGATACATGAGATGAAAGCTGTACATTCAACATACCATCAGCGCATCAAGTTTCCACACTAGGGAGAAGAAATCATCATTGAAAGAGATCCAAATCCTTTCCAATACTGTAATGTGGTCCAAATCAGCACTGATAACCAGGTACCCTCAAACCAAGACGCAAGCATCCCTTCCTCTTCAGATTCAATTCCCAAGGATATCACATGGAAAGTAGGAAAAATATCTATCATAGATAAAGGATGTGGTGAATATATTTATGAAGAGGCTTTTACTATCACAAAAATGCCTCAAAGCCCAAGATCATATGGCATGCCACAAGTAGTAACACTAGTGGAGATCCCCAAACATGTTGTATTCAGATGCCCAGCCATGACCTTTTTCAGGTAGGGAGACATTGCAGAGGAGAACCCGTTTGATCCAAATATCAATACATGGTTGTACCAAGATCATAAGAGACACTTCAGCAACCCCTACCCGTATCAAACTATGGAACTAGCTATACAATGCTACAAAAATTTGGGTATGATGGCACAACTAGTCTGGGGGAAAGACAACAAGGCTTAATGGAACTATCTCTCCCACAAACCCAGAGAAAAAAGAGTGGGTTAGGCTATGGACAACAAAGAACCAGCCCTATCATCCAAGACATACAAGTCGATCAAGAACAAATAGCAGAGTTACACCGGGGGCAAAACCCAAAACACATCTTGATAAGCAACATACTACAAGAGTTGTTGCCCACCGAAGTGGGGACCTCTCAAATCTGAATAAACCTCAACCAAGCAATCGATGATAATGAAGGAAGTGAGACATCCGACGAGCATTCTAGCAAAACTAACTTCCACAAGTACGAGTGGAGATCCCTTCATGACTCTGAACCCTCAATACCAGACTATTCCCCTCGGTCAGCCATCACCATACACCTTGATGATTTGTTTGACCAATTAACCATAGATGGCCAACCCTATATCGATAAACATATCGATAGTAATTCAATTGGTGGTGCATCCACATCATAGTCTAGGTTTGTCGGAACCATCTATGTAGTCCCCGTCAACCAAACGGAGTTAACCCAACATGAAATCCTATGTCTTGTACACCCAGAACTAATATAATGGGATCAACAAGGACCGCTTGATATGGATGTCTTTGAGAATGATGAGGCTATCACAGATTTCATGGGACGTAGAGAGGTAATGCCATTAGGAGATCATAAAGCAAGTTTGACCATTGACCTCGATAGATCAGCATACTTTGGGGAGGAATCTCCTCTTTATAGTCATCAAAACAAATTGAAAAAGAAAAAAGAATCGTCAGTAAGTGAAAATTGAAAGGCACTTACTGACACAAAAAATGATAAAAAGATAAAACAAGACGTATCTTCTAGTGAAAACCTCACTGAGGTGCTAGAAGATGGAAAGAAGGAACTCCTCCCCTTGATAGAGGAAAAGTTAGAATTGTTAGTAGAAGAAACAGAAGAAGTCAACTTCAGAGATGAAAAGAACCCAAAGAAAATCTACTTAGCAAAATCACTCACCCCAGAGGAGAGATAATAGTTCATCAGTTTCTTCAAGGAAGGAATGATCAATTTTGCATGGTCCTACTCAGACATGCCAGGATTAGATCCAGATCTTGTGCTGCATCATCTCCCATTGCTACCCAACACAAAACCTATCAAACAGAAGCTACAAAAGATGCATCCCCATGTTGCATTACTAGCAAAGGCAGAATTGAAAAAACTCCTAGATGCTAAGTTCATACGACCAATACCATACGCAGACTGGATATCCAATCTGCTAACAGTTACAAAGCATGACGGTCAGATTTGAATTTGCATAGACTTTAGAGATCTTAACAAAGCTTGTCCCAAGGATGAATTTCCTTTGCCCAATATCAATATGATAGTAGATCTAATAGTAGGACATCAGATGCTATCACTCATGGATGGCTTTTCAAGGTATAATCAGATAAGGATCGCACCAGAGGACCAATATAAAACAACTTTCACATGTCCTTGGGGCACTTATTGTTGGAATGTCATGTCATTTGGTCTAAAAAATGCCAGAGCAACATATCAAAGGGCCATGAAAACCATTTTTCATGATCTCATCCACAAGATAATGGAAGACTAAGTTGATGACATACTATCCAAGTCAATGCTTAGAAAGGATCATCTAGAAGTATTGGGACCCATCTTTGACAGAATGCAGGAATACAAGGTCTGTTTAAACCCAAAGAAATGTGCATTCGGGGTCACAGCAGGAAAGCTACTGGGGTTCATAGTGTCACATAGAGGCATTGAAGTAGACCCAGAGAAAGTCAAAGTAATATTGGACATGCCACCACTGTCCAACCTAAGGCAACTAAGGGGGTTACAAGGAAGGCTCCAATCAATCAAGTGCTTCATAGCTCAGCTAGCAGACACGTGCCACCCATTCCAACATCTACTACACAAAGACATCAAATTTATATGGATAGAACAATGTGAACAAGCATTCCAAATATTCAAGGACTATCTACTCAAGTATCCCATATTGGTGCCACCAGTCCAAGGTAGACCATTGCTTCTATATATCTCAGCAACAGAATCAACATTAGGCATTCTCTTGACACAATATGATGACATAGGCAAGGAGAGAGATATCTACTATCTAAGAGGAACATTGGTAGGATATGAGCTCAACTATATGCCAATTGAAAAATCATGCCTCACAGTTTTCTTCGCTTCCCAGAAGTTGAGGCATTACATGTTGAGTCACCAAACAAAGTTGATAGCACATATTGATCCTTTAAAGTATCTCCTAAGAAAAGCAGCACTCACTGGACGACTTGCTAAGTGGGTAATGATCTTAAGCAAGTTTGACATTGAATACGTAGACAGAAAAGCCATCAAAGGGAAAGTGATTTCAAATCAACTAGCAGAGGCACCTATTCAGGATCATCAGCCTATCATTTCTGACTTTCCCAATGAGTCTATTATGACACTACAATTAGCGATCGAGGTATGGAAACTATACTTTGATAGGTCCTACATGAACCATGGTGTGGGGGCAGGAATAGTGCTCATCACTCTGAATAATGATAAAATTCCAAAATATTTCAGACTCAACTTCCCCTGCATAATCAACATAGTAGAATATGAAGCACTGGTCATCGGATTAAAGACAACAATTCAATGGAGAATCAGGAAACTTAAGGTTTACGGAGATTCACAGTTGGTCATTAGCCAAGTCAACAATGATTATATGAAAAAATATGAGAAGCTAATACCATACAGAGCACAGATGGATAGGTCTTGCACTAAGTTCCAATACATCTTCTTCAAGAAAATACCACAAGCTCAAAACAAAGCGGCAGACACGATGGCTACTATAGCATCACTGATCGATATGCTAGGCAATGAAACATGATTCCAGTTTCTATTGGAGCAGCTCATGATGCCATCACATCAAGCACTAATCATAGAATCAACATGCATCCTTGTTGGTCCTAAAACCCCATGGTACCATGATGTGTATAATTACCTCCAAACTAGTGTCTTACCTCCCGACTTGTCTAGAAACCAGAAAAATTCCCTCATCTGCCAAGCCTCTAGATATACCATCCTCTCAACTACTCTATATAGACAAAGTCTAGATGGAACACTATTACGATGTCTCACTTCCATGGAATCCCAAAGAGCTATGTACAAGGTACATGAAGGAATTTGTGGAACCCACGGAGGTGGCAACAGCTTAGCTAAAAAGATTATCCACATGGGATACTATTGGCCAACAATAGAAATAGATGCAAACAAGTGTGTACAAAGGTTTAGGCAATGTCAAATTCATGGAGACCTCATGCATGCACCAACCCAAGAACTAAATCCTATTACTTCACCATTACCATTTTCTATGTGGGGATTTGACCTAGTGGGCAAGATTACACCATCTTCAACTAATGGACATAAATACGTCATAGCAGAAATAAAGTACTTCACTAAGTGGGTGGAAGAAATTATCCTCACTTACATAATTGGAAAGAAGATATCAGCGTTCATACTCAACTATATCATCTGTCGGTATGGAATTCCTCAAACCATCCTAACAGATCACGGTACACCTTTCCAAAACAAAGATGTTGAAGAGCTATGTGAATAGTTCCAAATCAAAAAATGATTATCTTCATTCTATTATCCTCAAGGGAATGGCCAAGCTGAAGTGACAAAAAAAATGAGGGCGAGACTGGCATTTACATCTTAGTCTGGCATTATGGGCATATAGAACTAGCGTGAGAGAACCTATAGGAGCCACTCCTTTCTCCCCAGTATATGGATCAAAGGCATTCTTACCCCTCAAATTGGAAATACCATCCCTGAGGATATTATTAAAGAGCCTAATTTTAGATGAAGACTACAAAGTAGAAAGGCTCAGTGAACTGGAACTACTAGATGAAAGAAGACAAAATGCATTCAATCACTTACAAGGCTATCAGAATCGCCTTAGAAGGAACTATCATAAGAAGGTGATTCCATAGACATTTGAGGTAGGAGACCTCATCCTCATGGAAAATCAAAAGAACCAAGCAGGGTGAGTGAAACCAGGAAAGTTTGAGCCTAACTGGCTAGGACCATATGTCATTGTCAACTCTACCCAGAGTGGGGCATACCAACTGGAAACACCAAAAGGAGATCAGCTCCCTGGATACATAAACAACATGCATCTCAAGAGCTTCTACGCTTGAGGTCTTAATGGTTAAGGAAACTATCTACATATCCAGAAAATACCAAAAAAAATTAAAAAATACAAAATGTTACCTTGGTGAAAACCTGGCAAACAGGCGCCTTGGCGACAACAAAAAAATCAAAAAAGAAAAAAAGTAAAGAGAAAAAAAATTGTTTTCTCAGTGAAAACCTGGCAAACATGCACTTATGAGTAGGTACCTTGGTGAAAACCTGACAAATAGGCGCCAAGTGTTCAAATCCAGCTTCACCATCAATGAACTCCAAGATCAAAAGCTTGAGCAAACTTCAAATGCAAGACTGACTACCTACGATATGTCCAAAAGCATAATCCCTTCTGACCACCAACACTTATCCATGGTTAGTACTGGTCCACCAGACTAGGGGGCGATTCTAAATATCCTGAAAAAATCCCTAAAAAATTATAAAACTCATCAAAAATCCTAAAAAAGATCAAAATGTCCTGAAAAAATTAATCTTCATCAAAAACAATCAAAAAATTGCAAAATCCTAGGCAATAAAACCAACTCAGTTATTAACAAAGAAAATAGACGACCAAGCCAATCTATCAAATGTCACAACCATGAGCTTTATGAATTAGCATTGGGCCCATCTGACATAGCTTGATCAACCACCAAAAATGATCAAAATCAATCAATCAATCATATCAATAGTCTTACACAGTGATGGATACACTCAAAACTAGATAGGTTAGTCTTTATGAGTCATCTATTACTAAAACCAGACACAATCAAAGAAATCAATCCTATCAAGCCTATCAAAAGAGTGATCCAATCAAGAGAATCAAATTGAATCAAGGAACAATAAAAAATGTTGACTAGGTCAGTCAGTCGATTAGATGTCAGCCTATATTTTGATGTTATGTTCTTACGCTACTCTAGGATCCACCAAGTGAGGAGAGTACAATGATGGATCAATACTTATTTTCTTTGATTATTTCTGTTGAATGTTCACTTTGATTCCAGGGCCATGATGATTTAGGATAAATGTGGTAGGCGTTGTCACTTATCTAGCAGCCACGCAGTTCCACTATTTGAGATTAACACTGGGAAAGAATTGGACTTTCCTTCTCTGTTATATGCTTGTTTATTTACCAATAGAATCATAGCGGTATCCATATGGACTCTGGGTGCATTGGATTTCTATCTCAGTTTTTATGGGCTTTCTTCTTAAAATCAAGAGTTCATAGTGCTATCCAGATGGACTCTGGGTGCATTGGAATTCTATCTTGGTTTTTTGGTCTTTCTTTTCAAAATCAAGAGCTCACAGTGCTATCCAGATGGACTCTGGGTGCATTGGAGTTCTATCTTGGTTTTCTTTTTTTTTTTTTTAGTTTATTCAGAGGGCAAAGCAGTATCTAGATGGTCAATATCTGGGTGCTTTTAGCTCTCTTTCTTTTCAAATAGGGAATATAGTTGAACCCAGATGGTAAATATTTGGGTGCATTAAGTTCTCTTTCTATTCAATCTCTCTACTCCTTCCATTTATCAAGAGGTCATGGCAATATCCAGATGGTATGTGATCTGGATACATTGGACACTCTTTGGAATTTCAAAAAAAAAGATGCAATGATGACAAAAATTGGAAACGCGACAGTGACTTGGGTCACCCATCTGTTCTATCAATTCATATCTATCAATCATCAACCATCATTTCTATCAATTCATATCCATCAATCAATCCCAGAGAAACTTTTTCCACTTTCTTCTAACTAACACATGCATTTACTCAAATATTTTGTGCATAGTAGATTGCATTCATTTATTGCATAAGAAAAATCCAAAACATGTGCATAGTAGATCATATAATCAATGCATCCATCATCAACAACATCATAACTAACATAGACATGCATTCATCATCATCATCATATATTGATTCGCATTTTCAACAAATTAATGCTCATCTGACGCATTTTCTATGCTTAATTTGTTGAGGGGGCATATAGTCCACCTGCTATCGCCAGGGCAAGCTGGGGTAAGATCAAAATAGAGAATATTTGACACACTGCGACAAGCCACATTGCATCAAAGAGGGGAAAATGTAGACACCCTAAATGGATGATAGGATTGTAACTTTACATTAAAACCACTAATTTTCATCTATTAATTACTGATTTTTTAATCGTTAATTAATCATTTATTTTCCTCTAAATTCATTCCCCAAATCATCTAATCAAATTCTCAAAATTAATTAAATAATTAATTTTATTTAATTAATTAACCTTAATTGATTAATTACCAATAATTAATTAATTCAATTCAATTTCTTATAGTTTAAATTGAAAGATTTAAACTTACTAATTAAATTCTTCCAATTAAATTAATTTAATTTCATTCAATAAAGAAATTCTAAATCAAAAAGAGTTCAATTATCTCACATGTTGAAAACTTTAATTACATAAATGAATTAAATTTTCATTTATTTTCAAAGAGATAATCTTTAATCAGTTCACATGGGTAACTTCACCCATCTCTCCAGTTCACATGGGTAACTCCACCCACCTCTTCAGTTCTAAAAGGTAACTCACAATTAGCTCTTCAGTCAACCAAACTCTATCTCCTCTTTTCTAGTTGAAGAGGTGGAGTTTACTGATGGCTTCTCTAGTTCCTTTTAATCTCAACCGTTCATCTCCCTATCTCTAGGATTGATCTTAATCGTTCATATCATCTTCAATTCCTATATAATAAACCCTTCATACCCATTTGAAGGATCTAGGATTTCAAGCTCTCGTGCGCCATTACTCTGTCAGTTTGGTTCTAGCTTTGAAGCCATCTTCTAATCACACACACATTCAAGTATCAAATTATTGACACTTCTCAAGCCATAGACCCTGCCCACACCAATACTGAGCATCAAAAACACGTTTCGGAAGGAGTAGAGAGAGACAATAGAAGCTTCAAGCACTTTGGGGTTTGCATTCATTTGTTTTCCTTTCTTTTCTTGTATTTTTTATTATTTATGTTTAATTATTTGTATTAGTAGTTTTGTGTATTTGATTTCTATCATTACAAACTGGTGCTACTAACCCTTGTCGTTGGAAGGCGAAGGAACCATGAATCACGAAAAGAGGCGTACAACAACAATTATACAAAACCATAGTTACAAATATAGTAAAAGACTTCTATTACAATGTAGGAAAGTAATCTCAAAGAAGATATAATGGAGCCACCATTTTTGAAATAAGTGATATCTGAAACCTTTCATTGTGTCAAAAAAAAAAGAGAAAAAATCACAACAACATAATGCATAAGGATATAAATTTCATTAGCTAGATAAGTTTTTGTAATGATGATGAACATATGGATATCTAGACCCTGCATATGTATCAACAAAAACATTTACAAAGAAGAGTATTCTAGACATTATGTTAAACAGTTGAGTTTCATGTCTACATTTCATTCTTTTGCATGCTTGCCACATGAAGGGAAGATGGTGGCATAAAGAACATTAAGTTATCTAAAGATGACCTAGTTTATTGAAAAAAATGCCAACTCCAAAGAAGTAGTAGAAAATACTAGTTTATAGATCACCCCATCGTGTACATGTGAGCCAACAATATTATGTTTCAGAAGGTATTGAATAGCATGTTTGATGTCATCATCATGCACATTAAATAATCTAGAGCACTATTCTTCCAAGGACTCCAAATGACAACATTCAATACCAAATGTTCTATCCATTAAGAAGACCTTAAAAAAAGTAACAATAATGAAAATAATGAATATGTATGCCAACATAATGAATAAATATGCCAACATGATGATACATACACATACATACTACTATATATATATGTGTGTGTGTGTGTGTGTGTGTGTGTGTGTGTGTGTGTATATATATAT
>MU223226.1:945065-956886 GCA_018584345.1 Thuja plicata
ATATATATATATATATGATTATGTAAACGTACACATAATTACGTAAATGACGGAGATACCAAAAATTTTAAAAAAACTATCATGCTAAGTTAGACTGTCATGGGGCAAGAAACAACAGATATAAAGAGTGAGAAGATGTACAGAAAGCAATAAACTATGAAGCAAGTGAAAGCTGTGAATTTTAGTCCACATGCAAAAGAAAAATAGTGTACGTCTTGGGGAAAATACAATATGTCGTGGACAGTCATGATACCACAACATACAACAAAAGTTTAGTCATGTACCAATACAATATCCATCAAACATGAAGGACAAGTTACAAACAAAAATTGGGACAGTCAAGAAAAGAATGTTCTTCCAAAAGGGGACAGAAGTGAAGAGAGATCATTTGGTGGTCATTACAATGTCAGTACACAGTCCTCGGGATGCTAAGGCACTTTCAAAGTAGATAACAAATGGAGCTTCCCATGACAATCATATGAATGTTGAACAATGTCAGTTATAATGTGACAGGCCTTGCATTGATAAGAATTCATGGTCCTGAAATGGTGTCAAGAATGAAAGTAGATAATCATATATAAGAGGATAGTTTAATATCCAAGTTTGTATGCAATAGTGCTAGAGAGGTTTACAGGTTAGGGATATGGTTCATGAAAGCACATTGTAAGATTAGTATGTTAGTTTTATGAAAGGAAATAGTTGTGTTATGAGAATGGTATCAATTTAAGGCATGGTTGGAGCGTCATGAGACACTATACAGAGTGAGAAGAATTATTGTGTCCACACATATAGAGACATAAAGTATTTCTACTCCATTCAAGGGGATGACACTTTCATGTATCAAAGATTAAAAATTAATAATGTGCCAGGGACATTTTGAGAATATTACAAAATAAAAGGACAACATTGAGTAGTGGAATAACATTCAACCTTACCTGTATCTTAATACCAGTGAATTAAAAGTTATTCTTTCAGGTTACTGCGATGGTGGAGACAATTGGAAGATGCAAGAACATAAGGCACAAGGAGGACATCACATAGAGTTTAATAGATTTAGTGGTCATTGGCAAAGGTCTACATGTATGGCAATGGATAACTATGAATGGAAGAAGCTGATAACAGTAGAATAAATGAATGTCAAGAGCCCAAAGGAAAGATGAAATATCCCAAGCAAGAACAATTGACAAAATTAGAGGAATTGTGAAATATCAAATCAGAAAGTTAGAAATCAATTGAATTTAGAATATAATTACAATCTGTAGATGCCTTCCAATCTTGGTGATAAGTCTCGTTACGATGAGCATCCACATTGTAAGTCATGGATACCAACACAAACTATCACAAGAGGACCCCATTTAGAAAGGGGAAGGTAAAGATCCCTTGTTGATCACTAGTGGTTGTGGGTATCAAACCAATACCAATAAAAGACCGATGAAGCGACTCTAGGAAGGACTCTATTGGTTGAACATGAAGAGCTCAAGATGAAGAAAAAATGTCAAGATTTGTTCAAGGAGCATCCACCCAAGTTTGAGGCATGGAAGAAATTTAACCATGTGCTAATGATATTCAAGAAATTAATTATGCTATTGTGAAGAATGATTCAACTAAGATTAAATCCCAAGTGGAGGAATTGCAAGTATATCACGAATCTCTTGATGCTATAGGAGAGATGAAGGCTATGCCCCATAGACTATGATAGGAGGATTGCTTCCTTCATGACCAAGGACATACATATGTAATGGTGTGAGATCTAGGTGATATCTTGAGAGGTGTAATGGGTATGTGTCTTTGGGATTACCCACTCATTAATGTTAAAGTCTTAGCATCATACATAAAATATGGTGTACTATAAACTTATCAAGATTGCTTTAACAAATTTCTCCCATATCTGCAATATCTGGTTGAAACATCTACGAGGAGGCTTTCAAATGAAGCCCTTTTGGAAATACCTTATTTTCCTTCAACTGTAAGATCATCTTACTAGTTTCCTATTGTTTACTTTAGTGGAAGCATTGAATTGTCTAGTGGAAGTGATCTCTTTGCATCTACAGTGCAAGATTCACGCTTACAATGCAAGAATGTTGGATTGTTGCAACCAATTAGAGCCACTACTAATCAGCTTACGGTGAAGCAATTTTTTTCATTCTGGTTGGCGATTCGCCATTCTTTGCCCGACGATTTTTTACAATCATGAGGAATTAACCCTAATCTATCATCATCAAATTGGTCTAGAAAGGCATGCATGAACGACCTTACAAAACATGCCAAGAAGATATCAAAATCGTTCGGTTTATTCAAAACTAAAGTTTAGATAGAAAATAGAATTCTAATAAACAAGAATGTGGACCAGAAGAGTTGATGGGTACCTGAGAATAAGAGAGATTTAGAAATCTTTGAGTTGATGTGCTATGCCCTCTATTGGTTACTCTGTGTGCTCTCCTTCAACTCTTTGCAGCGTGTTATGCCCTATGTTGGTTACTCGGTGTGCCCTCCTTCAGCTCTTCGCGGCGTAACATTGAAATGAAGTTAAACCTCTTTTTTTAAATTTATGCCCGTGTTGGTTGGTATTCTGACCAACACGGGCATAACTTTAAAAAAAAACAAATATTTCCTTCTATCAACCGACCAAGCAAAACCATTTTAATGATTGGTCGGGAATGTTGGTCAAATTTTGGGGTGAAATGTACTAGTGAGTAAAAATACTTGCTTCAATGTCATCCTGGGGAAAATCAATAAATTACTTTTCATGACCATTTCTCTTGCTTTCAGAGTAACATGTGTCTCATCAAATTTTGTTTCTTTGAAATTTGGAGTGAAAACTGCCTCATGTTTGGACACATCCAAACCCATGAGGTTCATCTAATTTCTTTCTTCAAACTCTTTCATCTTCATCTTCATCCAAAAATCTTTAAATTTAGTAGTGTTAATGAAATTCTCATCTTCTATAAATCTCAAAGACATAACCTCTCTTTCATCGACATGATCCAAAGGTTGTGCATCCTCCTGAATTTGGGCCTCATAACCATGTACACCCTCTTCATACTGTGGTGGGGTATTCTATGGCTGGTCCAGTTCCTCATCATCCTTCAAGGCTCTAAGTGCACTTACTACTTCATTAGTGTCCCCTCTCCTTTTGTTTCCTCATATGGTACCAAAGGTACAAGTTCCTCCATTTTCTGCTTCTTTAGTGGCGGGTTAGATGAAGATTCTGAGTATGACACATTACAAATAAAAACTCCACGAGGTTTCCTTGGTGGATTCTTGGCCTTTTCTGGTCGGGGTTCATCACCTGTTGATTTCCTGTAAATATTTTCAAAGATATCCAAACACAATTCAATTCTCTTCAACTCACCATTATCCTCATAAAAAAACCTAGGGAGCCCCTTTTTCTTCTTTTCTTCGTCTAGATTCATCAGGACATGCCACTTCTTATTTCTTTGCACAATCTCCAAGAATAAAATACAATTTATAATAAAGTCTTCTTTTATTAGTATTTGATGTGAGACTATTTTGATGAAAGAATTAATATGGTTTTCTAAATCACACACACTCTCTCTCTTTTCTAGACTTTAAATGGTAATTATCTTTTAGATATCCTTGCAACTTTTCCAAGATGTTGGATCCAATGGAAAAATATGCACACTTGGTAACATGGGGCAAGAATATCTCCTTCCTTTTATCAATAAGTTCCATTTCCAATCATAATATCTACCACATAAATTCCAAAAATACAAGTCTATCTCCTATAAATATGGGCAATAAATGGGGAGCTTGAAGACAACCATACACTTTGATGATAGTATGTTCTCCCTTGTAAAACCACTCAAAAACATTGTGAGTATGACCCTTCTCTAGGTCAATGGCATGTGGCCTCAATACTCTCCTCATTTTTAGTGACATTCTTTCGAATGGGTGACATAGGGCCTTGAAAATAATAGCAACAAATGAATCTTGGAAAACTTTATAGTTACAATCCTTGCAATTCTTATCCCATAAATAACACCACATCTACATAGGTAGCATGTTTCCTTCTTTGTCTGACATTCCTAACTTTAGTGTTTGATTGAAACCTACTTTGTTCTGGTACAAAATCAAATAACACAATAGAAAACAATGATGAAATTTATATTTTTTTCTATTTCCATGCTATCAATTGAGAGTGAATTAATCTTTCCAATTCAAAGGAAAAATCAAACTCCAAGTTCACATCAGGATTTTGGATTCTCATAGCCATAAACATTAATGCTATTAAAATTTTATATTTATAATCCTCTCCTAATATTTGACATAAGGAAATATATGTTCTTTGGAAAAATACAAGAAATTCCTCCACAAGGAAAGGTTTCATAATCAATTTTGAACTGTTCAAGGTCTATTTTAGTCAAGGCTTTCTTGTTCAACGTGAAGCAATCAATAATAGTATACCTAATAACTACCAACAAAGGTTTTCCATTAGTCATCCTAATGATTGGGGTTTCAAGATGGTATTTTTCTGCTAACACTTGAATTAACTCAAAATTCACAAAAACATTAGGTACAATTAGTTTCTCCATATCCAAAGTCCAAGGGTTTGATAGAGGGACCTTCCCATCTTTTTTTTTATAGAAGTACCAGAACAAATCTCTTCCTGTGATGGGAATTAGCATCCCTACACCCCTATAACCTATCATTGAATACATTCTTAACTTCAATATCCTCTGAACCGAGTAAGGCATCTAATAAAGATTTTTGCATGGGTCTTTTTGTCGGGTTAGACATCTTAGGTTTACTCTCATAACCCTCCCCTTTCTCAAATCCATTTTTCTTTCTAGGCATCTTGAAAGTTGCAATTATCAACCAAATTTAGTTTAGAGAGTGTGGGAGCATTTGTGATTTTCGCTGAGGAATTCAACCTATTTTCCTTCATTGCATAGCTCACAACATACAATCTTCAGCTTTGGATTAAAAATTTAGTCAAGAATTTGATATTTAATGTCACCTTTAGGAAGCCTTTCCACATTTACTCAAGTGTGTCATTAATAGCTCCACCACCTTTTAAAATCTTGAGGTAAGATCAACTGACATCATTTCCCACTTGCTTTTGTTCACTATTTTTCTGGTATCACGGTGCCACATTGTTGGTTTTATTTCAATGTTCAAAAATAGCGATAACACCTATCACTATATACAAAAATTATTTCCTCTATATTTCTTCCTTAGGTGAATTAGCAGCATGTGACCCCACCTTTATCGCTATGTCACAAATCACCTTTTGTTGACTATTCAAATCTTGCAATCTGACAATGCCTAGCCCTATATGTCATTGTTTCGCGGACTTCTTATCACTATAGGGTATGAGTTTCACAAAATAGTGATACCTTTATAACTTCTCTCTTTCATCTTCATTTCACAAACCCCAGATTCTTGCGGAATGTTGTTTCTGCAAAATGGTGACACTTTCATAGCTTTTCTTTTTCATTGCCATTTCAAAAGTTATCCTTTGTGATAATATACAAGTCTTGCGAAATGTAAATATCTTATGACTTTCGTCATTATTTCGTAGTTTGTTAGATATAATAGTATATTGATTTTTCAAAATAGCAATACTTCATGGTATTGCTAGAAGGAGGTGCGACATTAATGAAATATGTGATTTTTTGAAGATCTCCAACAAAGATACAATTTTTTATGGTCCATATAAGCCCTTTTTAAACTTTTGGGATTTTTAGGCTAGAAAATACATTGAATTATATCTATAGATATAGCTTGATTGTTCATATGGACAGTGTTGGTTCCTACGGCTGTCTTAAATGCTCCTAAGAATTTTCTTGCTTCCATCAACAGAGATTTAAGATTAGTTGGCTAATTGACAAGAAAAAATCATCCTACACTTTGGGCTTTGCAGAACCCAGGTGGGTAACCCCTTTGTGATACTCAAGGATATAAACTCACAAATACAAACATTACACATTAGCAAATAACTCTCAAAAAATTATACTGACATTCATGAATAACATTTCCAGAATTGGCTCTATTCTGGCTTATACATTTGCAAACACAACTGAGAGTAAAGAAACTCAAACCCACTCTAAACAACAAGCAAATAAAGTAATATTTGGGTATGAATGTATTTTGAAAAGCTCTTGGACTTTTTAATAGACCAGTGCTATTTCCAGGGCTACACAGCCAAAATTGAGACCATAAGAGAAAGTCTATTAGCAAATATAATTCAGCCATTGAACATAAAATATTTTAAAATATTTTTATGCCTTACAACAACAAGTCCTCTATTGCAATAATAAAATTATTCTTCAAAAATACTTATTACATACTCAAGATCAGTGTCATTTGAACAAAGTAGTTTAACTCTTTCCTTGTTGAAAGAGAGCTGTGAACAATTAAAACAAGACAAGGAAATTACTAAGACAAATTCAAAGAATCCTTGATGCAATAAATTTATACAATCAAGAGTACACAAATAGAAGACAATATTATGAAAATGAAAAGCATAAAACTATCTGATTATTGCTTCAAGAATTAACTCCTACAACCTACACACAAAACCCATAAAATAACTAACTCATACACCACTACTTCTGTCTGCACCTTTTTTCCGTCTGCTGCTCACACATGTGGCTTTTGAAAATGACATTTCCATTTGCACTATGCATCTGGCCTTCCTGTCCTTTTCTAACCAATTTGCCTTCACGTAAATATACTTAAGCTTGCAGATTTATTCCTCCACCTTTTGTGTAATAAACTTTATTTCCATTCCTCCATTAAGCTGAGTAAAAGCACATCATTCACTTCTATAGAAAACAGTCAGCCATCATCATTTCACCTGGGGTGAACATCATCAAAACAGCTGCACCACTCTTGGTATGTCATTGTCAGCATTATAGTCTGAGAAATATAGTGTCTCTTGAAAACCCCTGTTGCAAGACTCAGTGTTGAGTTTTCCATACACATGAAACATAGACCTCATAACGATAAGACATGATAACGATGGCACTGACATTTAGTGCATTTAATAGGGGATGAATGTGGCCAGTTGAAGGCGATACTACTAACATTGATAATAAGATCATTGAAACTTAAGATTTATTCTAAGTACGTGGAAACTGAAAACTTATTCGATCCTTGTGAGCTCTGTCTTTCTCTATATATGTATTCTTTATCAGAATCGCAGTCACTGGTTATTATAAAATATGGAAACAAGTCAATCGAGCATATTATTAATGTCACATTATAATAACACAAAGAAGGTTACACAACACAATCTTACATAGTGCTATTAACACAGAAGGGGCTAATGTTCGGAGCTTGAAAGGTCACGCCAACTGACCAATACCACCATACCCAAATTCACAGAGAGCCTCTCCACTAGAAAGCCATTGTTTTCAATTGTAAAACTTCAACGGATCTTATTGAACAAAGGAATGTCCACAAAGATCTTAAGATGGGAATCTTGTGGGTCTCTAAGAGAACAATTTTGAGCAAAATTGATCAAATACCAACTAAAACAGAAAAAAATAACAACTCAAAAACAAGTACTGATTCAAAACCATTGAACCATATTATTAAAGTGTGCGCTCCAATAGAATGGTGCCTAAGAACTTTAAGATGGGCATTTCGTGGCGCTCTGAGAGAGTGATTTTGAAGCAAATTCGCCAAATACCAACTGAACAAAGACACCTGAAGACCCAAATTGAGACAAAAACTACTTTATGGGTGTGCTCAAACACAAGGTTGATTAGACAAGACTCAAAGATGGGTATTTTTTGGGTGACTCCAATAATGAATTTTGAACAAATTGCTCAAATATGAGAAGAGAAACAACAACTAAAAAACCAGCTCTCATTAAGTGCCACTGGACCAAAAACCCAATATAGGATGCTCTTCTTCTTCTGGTCTAGATCATTGGATTTTCTTTGAACAGAGGCTTTGACTCAGTGATAAGTATACCCTGAAACAAGAACACTGACGTAGATGAACGTTGAGATCCTTGGAGTGTCCTTCATTCTTCCCTGTCCTGAGCAGCTTGAATAAACGATGGAGAATTCAGACAAAATAAAAATAAAAATAGCTCAAAATCCCACATTGGGGTCTCCCCAAAACCCATGTGCTTTCCATTTCCATGAACAAAGAGATATGCCTCCACTTTTACAAGTCGTGAACATGGAATTTTGAAGATATTGTGTGTATGGTATATCATTTGGCATATAATTCCAGCATTTTGGGAAGCTATTAAGAGTTCATATGAATCCTTCAAAACAAAAGACCACTAAGGCTTCTCCTCACCTCTTTGCACCAAAAAAATAAGTGACCCTTTATAAGGAATTGGAAAATAAGGTGATTAAATTTCCACTGTTTTGTGTTCCATCCACTTATTAGTGTCTGAATCCCCTCCTATTAGCTATGTTTTTCAATTGCATAGAAGTGTTTTAGAAGTGTTACCATATAATGCACATTAAATCATTGGTGAGTTTTGTTGAATCCTGTAAATCTATTGGAGACCACACTTGTCCCAATCAAGTTTTGCAGTGTTCTTTATTAGGTTTCATGTTTTCGATATTGGGCATCTGCATTGTTTGTTATTCTTGATAAATTAGGCCTTGAATTTGACTAGAGAAGGTATATGCACAAGTGACGAACATGCAGATTGCATCATAATACTTTGAATATTATTTTGACCTCTTCTCATAACATTTTTTCTTATTTCTTGTCTTTTGTCCATTTTTTATTTCCTATGTCTATGCTTGGTGATAGGATTTTGAACATTGTTGACAAAGCATGTTTCTTTTTTTATTATTTGATTGATCCTCTCACCTTTCCTTACTTTGTAAATTCCATTATCCCAATCAAGTTTTGCAATGTTTTTCAATATGTTTCATGTTTTTGATTATGGGGTTCCGCATCATTTGTTGCTCTTGATAAATTAGGCCTTGAATTTCATTCATTTTTCATATACATAGAGACTACACACGCTGATAAAAAAATGAGCTATCTAATTTAGGTTTATTGTTTATGATTTTAAACGGTCAATATTGTTGATGTTACTCCTTGGTGTATTCCATTTAAAAATAATCGGGTTTCTATGGCTATTATAAATGTCCCTTTGTGTTGAGAAAATTAGAGTTGAGAAAATGGTTGTTCAGTGTCTATATCTACAGTTTGCAAACAAATCATCCTTCTTCCACCAACATTCTAGTCAATGCACAAGTAACGAGTCATTCCATTCAAGAAAGACCATGTTTGACAATATCAACCCAGAACAAAATAAGGAGAAGATTGCTAGATTATGGTCTAACTTTAAAAGAAAAGGTGATGGAAAATGTTATTGTCCCTGCAATATTTGCAAGGGCTTAAAGACTCAAAGATATCTAATCAAAACAACTGAGGAACATTGTAGGCAGCATGGTCACATTGAAGGGGGAAACAAATTTTGTCCATTGGTATGTTTTTCAATATATTATTTAAACAATTTATATACATAAGAAATGGATTGATGATGACATCATGTTCATGGTTAATTTAAGGCCATCATTTTGATATAGGTCAACCACCCTAGGTTTCATGTTATGGACCATGACAAGCCCATGAATGGGGAGTTCCAAATGAGGGAACATGAAGGTGTGAATGCCGAAGTAGAAGGTAATGATCCCATGGAAGAAGATCATGATAATCAAGATGATCACGATGATCAAGATGATGGCACTGGCGCAACTGATGATGATGATGAAGATGACCTTGATGTACCCACACTTGAGAAGGCATACGAGCCCCTATACGAAGGCTCCCAAACAACCCTTCTTGCCGCTATATTTTTTTTGAACTTCAAGGTTATGAATGGTTTATCCAATGTAGCAATCACACGTATGTTAAGGTATGTCATACATGTCATCTTTTTTCATCTTTTTTAGTCATAATTTCCTTATACTTAGCAAAGGGTGAATCATGTACCAATTAATATTCTTTATATTAGCCAATTATATTTAATTTGGTCGTAGGTTGATAGGTGAGTGTTTGTTACCACCATCAAACATTCTACCTCACTCGTACCGAGGATTATGTCATAATGAAAGATATTGGAATGGAGTATCAAACAATACATGCATTTCTGAATGATCATATTATATATCATAAACAACATGAATTTGCAAAAGAATGCCCTGATTGTCATATTAGTATATATTGATCAGATTAAATAACAAAAAAGGTGCCTTGAAAGGTTCTTCGGTATATTCCCATTATTCCACGTCTACAATGATTATTCAAGTGCACTAGCTTGGCACAATTTATGGATTACCATGCATACAATAAAAGTCAAGATGACATTATTGATGACATGTAACTGATTGAATGTTTGATAATGTTAAGTTGAAGATGATGCAAGACATTAAATCACTTAATGGTTTGTATTGTCATTGATGTCAACTTGATATCATCTGTACAGTCATGTACATAATGCCAAAGACTTCAAAGAATCAATGGAACAAAGATTATGCTTTCAGCAATGCATAAAAGTCAAGTATTCACTAAGTGACAGACAACACCGACGGAGTGCAAACCATCGATGAAGACAGAAATAAAGTCACAGTGATGCCCGATGAGTAGAAGACAGTGCTGCCCGACGAGCAAGATCCAATGATGCCTAACGGACGGAGATCCTGAAGCTAACTGAAGTTACACCGATAGAACTGATAGTTGTCACTGACGACGAACTGCAGAATTGACCAACGAAACAGAGAGATCAGAAAATGACAAAATATCTAGCTGGCAGAGCTTAAGGATAGACTTAACTAGTTGTTCTATTTGTTTTATTCAAACCACAGTTAAGTAATTGATTTAAAGAAGATTTATACAGTTGGCAAGAAGATAACTACGAGATAAATCAGGAGTTAAAGCCGTAAATCAAATTGGCTGAATTATTTTTCACGCCAAGAATCAAGAATCATGAATTAAGGAATATCATGTCTATATAAGAGAAAATCATTATTCATTTCCAAAAGCAATCAGATACACGGAAGGGGAGTGAAAAAAAAGAAGGATGCTGAATAGAAACTAGTGAAGGATAAACTTCATACAGTCCTGATCAATCAATCTAAGGGAGAGCTAAAGGGTTCTACAGACACTGACAAACAGTGAAGCACAACATCACAGAGCAGAAAGTGTGGAGCACAAAGGAATTGAATTGATACATTGATCAGAGAATTATTGTACGTAAATAGATCTGAAAATATGCAATTCAAAGTTGCATTAGAAACAGGTCATTGTGTTTCAGTTTAACCATTGAAGCATCAAGTCTCTTAACTGAGTAGGACTTAACAGTCTTCTACAATTGAGGTATATCCTAACAGATTACCAAAAAGGCTGATTCATGAAAGTAGCATTGGTCTTACCTAAAGCCTATTGACAGTCTAAGGAGGTTGATTCAAGGATGGTAGTAAGATTAGCATAAAGCCTATTGAAAGTCTAAGAAGAAGGCTGATTCAAGGATGGTAGCGTAGATGCCAGATACTAAGTGACAACCTATGTATAAAAATCCTCTAACAAGGTCACACTTAACAGTGTGTTTGTAACCTTTAATAGGGTTGGCTCCTAACAGGGCTCACTTCAAAAGAGTGAAAATTTGGGGTACCGGTCCCAGTGGTTTTTTCCCTTAACAGGGTTTCCATTTTAAAATCCATGTGTTATGTGTGTATGGTTTATTATTTTATTGTTTTACATTTCACATATGCATTTCTGGATTGATTGGTATACTCTGCATATTTACTAAGCATCGGTAAATAAGTTTTACTGCTTATCGGTAATCAAGGAGAATAAGGACAGACAAGGTAAA
>MU223226.1:956936-977207 GCA_018584345.1 Thuja plicata
AGCATCGGTAAATAAGTTTTACTGCTTATCGGTAATCAAGGAGAATAAGGACAGACAAGGTAAACCGATAGATAGTTAATTATTTCAAGTATTTCAAGGCATGCATCTTGTAGGGACTTAATAATCTAAGGTGTATTGATTGGTGGATTAAAGTTTAAAGGATAAATTTTTGAGGTCACTGATTCACCCCCCCTCTCACTTATTACTAACAATTATGTGAATGTTTGTGGATGGTTCGAGGCATTCAAGGAAATAGAGGAAACTTGGCCACACTTTAAAGAAGAACCTCGTAATCTCAGGCCTTCACTGCCAGCTGACAGTGTCAATCCATTTGGAGAGGTGAGATCTATTTACTCAATGTGGCATGTTTTTGTTTTCAACAATAATATTCCTCCTTGAATTTCCATAAAGAGGGATCACATAATGAGGAGACGTGTGTTAAGATCAGATTTAGTAGAGGATGGGAATGGCGAGGATCTTGATGCTCCGCTTAGCCGTTTCGCTAAAAAAATAAACAAGAAACCAAAAAATAAATGATTGCAATTAACATTTTTTGCTAATGAAAGAACCTTGTCTTAATGAATGTTATTTTTTACTACTATTAAATGTTGATGAATGATGTGTTAATGAATTATTCATGAATGTTGTGTGTGAATGAATTTTATGTGTAAATTAATGTTATGTGAGTATAATGATTGAATGTAGGGAATAGATTATTTATATAAGATGAATACATGAACTCTATTTAGAGGAAGTAAATTAGTGGTATATAGTGATACGACATACTAAACTCTATTTTTATACCCTTACTATGATGAACCTAGATTGATCTGGTTCGAGACTATAAAGTCAAACTACGAAGTCTCTGAGCATGAACGTAGGCAAGGCCATCAATGATGAGCCCCCGAGACATAGGTCCAGTCTCGTAGGGTTAGTCAAATGGTTCTCACTATTCATAAGTAATAGTTCCAGTCCCTTATGTATGACATGAATTATGTTTCTCTTATGGATTTTATAAATTAGGTCAAAATAAACCTTTGAGGCTCTTTTTATACCCTTACTATGATGAACCTAGATTGATCTATTTCAAGACTATGGAGTCAAACTACGAAGTCTCTGAGCATGAACATAGGCAATACCATCAATGATGAGCCCTTGAGACTTAGGTCCAGTCCCATAGGGTTTGTCAAATGGTTCTCACTATTCAAATGGTTCCACACACACACACATGTGCGCACACACACACAACATATACAAAATATACTGAGATGATTGTAGAATATGTAGATGATGAATGATGAAGAATATTTGAAAATATTCATTTGATGATTATTATGAAGAAGATTTGAAAATGTTGCACCAATCTGAATTGGATCAATCATCATTTTCAAATCTTCTTCATCAATCACCATCAACCATTTTCCAAGAGCAACACCTTTCTCTGTATGAATCTTGGTTTACATTTCCATGTAATCCTGATGCAAAATCTTTTCATGAAGTACGTCAGTGATATAATGCATTCAAGCAAAAGGCTCTAGAGGCTGCTAAGTCTTCTGTACTATAAAACACCTTTTTCTTGGTAATTTTAAGTCATCAATGGAAAGTTACAATCCTAAACAATTATTATACCATTGATGGCTTCATAATTATTAAGTGAAAGGGAATCCTCTTATCCAAAAACCCCTTTGGTGAACATCCTTCAAGTATGACTTCGAGCATTGGATTGATGGATTCATAATTATTAAGTGAAAGGGATTTCTCTGATCCGGAACCCCCTTTGGTGAACATCCTTCAAGTATGACTTTGAGAAAGAAAATTGATCGAAAGGTAATTTGCAATTTTACTCTTAAATCCTATTGTTTGATTATTTTACTTGTGTTTTCATGCATGCGAATTTGATCTAATTTTCACATTCATGGCATTGTAGAGCGGTGGTCAAGAAGGAACTGATGGGAATTAGCAGGGTCTCCAATTCAGAGGTGTAGTAATCTACGTTTATTGCTTTCATTTTACTTTCTTCAGTTGTTTTATGTTTTTTGACATATATTTTGATGAACCAATATATGTATTCTTTAGTAATAGGTAAAATATTTCTTGACAAGTAATTCATTGGTTTTATTCATACAAACTATTCTTTTTTTAGAAATACTTATATGGAAAAGTAGAATTTTCTCAATCACCATCTATGTTAAACATCTTAAATATTTGGTATGTATATGTTATCTGCATCTATCCAATTAATACATCATTTAAGGAATGTGCCAATATTTATTTTATTTGGTTGATTGAATAAGATTTGGATTATTACAATTTAGAAGGTAGTATAGGTAGAGTTGGAGAATGAATAACCAGTGTTAATAAAAATGAAGCTTTCTTTTCTAGATGTTTGGGTGTTTGACAAATTAAATCTATTCTATATTTTAATATTGATATTAACAGGAATAGGTAGCTTTTATAAATTAAATCAGATCTTTATATATTCCTTCTATAGCTAAAAAAACCTTATCATGGGTGATTTCCTTTGCATTTAGCGTTGTGCAAATCTGAAGCAACATGCAAGTATCAAATAGAATTATGTCATCCAATTTTAAAGATAAGTGGTCAGAGAATTAGGTAATATGTATCTCCTCTCATACAATTATAAATCTTGTAGTTTTGGGATCATGGATAGTACCTTAATATCTTACAAGAATTGGTTCTCCTCATAGTTACGAACCGTTGGGTAGGTAACCTTATGAGGAGGTCTACGTATAACTTATTTGTAGGTATAATCTAATTAGGATCTCATCCTTGTTCACCTAAGTTGGTGGCAGCCGATGGAGACACTATCTGGGGACTCTACCCTAGAAAGGGGTTGTGTAACCACTTCTACCATCCTTTAAAAGATTGGTTTTAAAGTTAAACCTGAACTACGATGTCTCTGTGAGTTACGTAGGAAAGGCAATCTATGATAAGCCCCTGAGGCATTAGGTATGGCCATTAGGTCTTGTACTTTTGAGTTCTTCCTTGATCTTTCCACCCCTAGTGGATTGTTTGCATTAGTTGATTATATACAAGATCGACCATCAAAAGACTAAAAATTGCACCCTAAATTCACTTGAAGCATTAGATGCCCCAAAGACAGGAATATTTTCACATCTTCAAGGTCTAAGGCATTAGAAGATTCTAAAACATCACATTATTTCATCAAAATATTCATAAACCATTTACCAGAAACATATTTTGAATACTGAGTCAAATTTTCAAAGGAAATGTACTCTTCACTACAATTTGTAGGAGGATAATTGAAAAGGAATAACTTTCTAACCTTATACCAATATCATAGGTTAATTCTTGGGAATATATGATCCTATAGCCCATGGTACCCTAGTAGTGGTCTTACCATAATAAAATCACAAATGTATTACCTTGCAATTAATTTTGTAGTTGCAAAAAAAGTAAAACTTATATGAAATCACATTATATGCTATATAATTCATTGACTCATGGGAATACAGGATTTTGTAGCCCATAGTGCCCTAGAGTGGTCTTCCCATTATAAAATCACAATTTTATTAACTTTCAATCCAATCTACAATTGTAAAACAACAAAAATTAGATTAAATAACTTTCAATCCTATATTAGCTTCTTGGTAAATTACAATTTCACATGTTATGGTTTGAAAAATCACAATTTCACCTGTATGTTTTAGTTTGAGATGCAAAGGCAAGGGTAGTTTCTATGTTAGTTTTTTTTCTTTTCTTTTCTTTTCATTGTCCTCTTATTTTTCTCTTTCGAAATATATTGTCGATCATCACCTCCCCATGTGCTGATTTTATTGTTTTATCTTTTCTTCATACTCACCAATTTAATAGCTCTGTCATAGAGGTAGGGGAATAATATCAGTATGAATGCTCAATGCTTGGTCAGTACCAAGTGAATGGATACTTCCCAAGAATAGTCTCGATCCTTACAACACTGAAACATTTTCTAAACTTTTTTTAGTTATTGAAAGTTGACCTTCCAAGCACCTGAATAAATGAGAGTGAATAGGCCCTCAAAAATAGTACTCCGCTTTGAAAATCATTGAGATTCAATCCTATGCTACATACTCTTCAAAATACATCCTCTTCTCTTAATAATGTCTTGAAGGTCAGAGAAAGAGTACACCTTTTATTTTTTCTGAGATTCAACCCTATTAAAGCAATGGTTGAAGGAGACACTAAATAAAGTATCAACTAATTTTTCAATTAGACCTTAGCCTACCTTGGAAAAGGAAAATTAATAACAACATATACCAGGTGGAATTAACCTGAAGCTCAGAAAATATGTAGAAGTCTCTATCCTTCTCCTCTTTTATTGAAAAATTGATTTACAATCAACGAAGAATAGTCAACTTTCAAAGGGTCACATGATTCATGGGACACAAGCTAACATCCTTCAATTCTGTCAAACCTTTTCCATGTGTGAATAAAACTCCAAATCATAATTGCAAATTATGTGTTGATTCCAATCTCACGTAGCTAGAAAATTATTTTCCTCCCCATTTCATCAGCATACCCTTTAGATACCCTTTGGATCATTGAGAAATAGTTGGCAAAGTAGTTGGTTTACAGATTACAGATAGAATGGTGAAACATGTATTATGCTAACACTACGCATCTTCTTTGGTACCACATGTGAATCCAAAATAAAAACTTCTTTGATTTAAAAATCTGTATTTGATTCAAACAATGTGCCTTTAAATAGGAAGCACATAAGATAGTTCTAAAAAGTGGTAATCAAAACTATTAGAAACATAAAGGAAAATGGAAAAAGATAAGGAAAGAATCCAAGAGAATGTGAAAAAGGAAGAGATATACCAAATACAAAGAGAAAGAGAGAGTTTCCTTCAATTGATCATACATCAAGATCACCAAAATGTTCCAAGAACCAAGAAAAGTACACAAGAATTTTGAAAGGGGAAAAGAAAGAAAAAAACCCTTGTGAATAATATGAATGAGGCAAGAAGCCATGAAAGAGAGAAATCTTGAGAAAGAAGCTCATTACAACATTGTGAGAGAAAGAATGAGAATGAGAGAAGAAGAGAGAAGGAATCCCATGAGAACTAACTTGTGAGAGCCAACCTTGAGAAGTGAGAGAGAAGCATCTCTTAAGTAGAGATGAGTAAAGGATTTTGCATGTAACTCCCATATCTTATGAGTGCCACATTCACATTAAGTGTGTGCCATGTGTAGGAATCCTCTTAAGGAGGAATATCTAATTTCCTTATTAAAGGAATTACAAAAAAGTGACATGTCCTCCTACTTGGACTAGAGGACAAATACAAATTAGGATACCTTGACTTATCCTTTAATTACATATTTCACCAAGGAAAGATTAAATTCTAACACCCCCGTTTAATCTTTACTTGGGGTGATTACAACAAGGGGTATGAAACCCAATTTTTTACAAAAAAAACTACAACTTGATCTTCAATATAAGGAAGAAATTGTATTGTCTTCAAGTTTGCATGTGGTCTTCTGGAAATGTGATGTACAAGAATCTTTGGTAGAGCCAAGAGAAGTGGACGAGTCCTTAAAATGTGTTCAAGTGGAAGTATATGCACATCTTCAAGTAGTCTTGTGATACATAGGAAATGTGGAAATGAATTGATGTCTTTATTGGGCCTTGATAAATCACCTGACACATAGAACAAGAAAACAAGGCAACTGTCCACAAGTAGAATTCAATCTCATATTCAAGTTAGTATATCTTTTGAAAATTGTAACATCAAGTATAATTTTAAGGAAACTCTCATAGTGAAAACTGAGTTAGAGATAAAGATAAATGTAATTGTTCACAAAAATGCAATGGAGGTGACATGATATCAAGATAGAATAAATGCTCAAAGGTTCAAAATGAAAATGTTAGGTACAAAGGAATTAATCAATGCTCTTGTGAAAGCAATATATTAATACATAAATAACTACAGAAAAGGTCAACTAATGAAAACCTGCATCAACATTGCATCAATCACATGGATATAGACAGTCCACTAATGAGTCATCCCACTGCAAGTGAATGGGTCGTGACTCCATCACCTACATGACCCACGATCTTAGCAATGAAGAATGCAATGCATTATCATGCTAGTATATAAATAAATAGGAGAGAGACAAAGATAAATTAGTAGAATATGTGACTCAATCACCAAATTAACTCAAGATCCTTATTTTCCAAGCATGTTTACAGTTGTGAACCATAAGATAGGATTATGAGAAGTAATAACATATTGCCTTCAAAAAATGTGAAACAGTAGGGAAGCCCATGAAAAATCATCCTCTCACTGAGGAACATAATAAAGAATCATCCAATGCAACTTTCAAATGGAACAAGTTGATAAACATCAACTGAAGCAAGTGCAACCCCGTGCAACTTACAAATGGAACAAGTTGATCAACGTCAACTGAAGTAAGTGCAACTTACAAATGGAACAAACTGCTCTAAAAGCATAAATTGCAACTATTCAAGCTCATCCATAAAAACAAGTTGATCAACATCAGCTAAAGTAAGTGCATCCCAGTGCAACTTACAAATGGAACAAAATGCTCTAAAAGAATAAATTGCAACTATTCAAGCTCATCAATAAAAACAAGTTGATCAACATCAACTGAAGTAAGTGCATCCCAATGCAACTTACAAATGGAACAAAATGCTCTAAAAGCATAAATTGCAACTTTTTCAAGCTCATCAATAAAAATAGTAATAATACTCATGAAGGCAAAAGTGTAAGATAATCTCATAATCTTGAATAATTGGAGATAAAGGAGATAAAAGTAAGAGCAACATAAATGTTATGGATATCAGCTAGAAAACTCCATTGATGGTGAACATGAGAACTAATTAAGTAAATCTTTAAACTATTTAGGATTCCTTTTAGAAGTAATAGAAATATCACTATGAGGAGTAGATTTATCATTTTCATCATCACGATGAGGAGAAAATATATCATTATCATCATGAACAAAATTATTATCATCATGAGAAAAAATTATCACTTAGTGGAGTAGATATATTCTTACTATCATCATCATCTTTTTAATACTAGTAGGAATAGAAATAGGTGCATTAGGAGTAGGGTTTAGAATAGGAGGTTGGTCCTCCATGAGATCAATAATGCCCCATTTAAATTCATCATCTTTGACCTTGGAAGAATCATGAACTTCATTTTCTGCAATAACATCTCTTGCAATATGGACCTTGTTAGTAATAGGATCATAAACTCTATAACCTTTAGTAGATTCATCATACCCAAAAAAAGTAAATAAGAAGATTTAGAATCGAGTAAAGCAGAGAATAAACAATTAACATTAAATAGAATTACAAGGAGAAGTTCAGTTTAACTAAATATTAAACACAAGAATAAGTGAGAAGCTTAATATATAAGAAAAATGATTACCCCTTTGTTTAAAGAACATAAGCTCCTTTTTTGCGAATAATAAGCAAAATGAGATATTTTCATACCAAATTGTAAGAACCATTTAATTTAATCTCTAGAATCAATGTTGGCATAATTAATTAAAAAAAGATCAAATTAATTTGAACAAGATTAATTACAATGAATATATATTGATCAAGAACAAGGAAAATCAAATTAACTTATTGTTAACTCTCAATTGGAATGGATATTAAATAATGATATGGAAAAAATTTTAATTTTTAGTTTAAATAAAAGAACAAATTTTAATTACCACTAATTAATGAGATAACAATTGAAAAAGGTTAGGATTGATATAATAGATATAAGGTTAAAGCGATATTAAAATATATTAAAGTAAAAAAATGTTTTAATGTTTAAACCTTTTTTTTAATGTAAAAAAATTTTAAAAATTAAAATACTAAGGTTGAAGTGATAAATATTAAATAAACTTGGAGTAGTGAATCAAAATGAATTATATAAAAAAAATATAATAGATAACAATGATTTGATTAACCAAATTGATATTAAAAAAAAATTAAAAACAAATGTTTTGCTGAAATTAAATGATTGGATAATTAAACTAAATAACTTATTGAAATTTTAATGAAGCAATTGAAATGAAGATAAATTATCACATAGAGACAGATTAGATGAACAAATTGAAATAACCAAATGTAATATGATAATAAAAAGTTAATAAATTAACAAAAATTAAATATTAAAAGAGCTAAGGATGCATCCAAACTAAAAGTAAAAGGAATAAATAGAAAGAAATGATTAAACGTTTTGCACAGTATTCTCCCAATAATATATGAACAAGGAATAGTATATGAAGAACATTGCCAATGCAATGATAACTTTAAATGATGAACAACAAGGAGGAGAAGCAGTTGCGGCGTGGGATAGGGAGGAGCTACAAGCAGCCAGATTTTAAAGAAATGTTGGGCAACGAAAAAAGAAACTATGCTACGCTAAAGAAATGTTTAAACTAAAATAAGATAAACTACAGCTAAATGATTACCCAGCAACGTTTAAACTAAAATAAGATAAACTACAGCTAAATGATTACCCAGCAGTGAAACCGATATAATAATTAAAAACTGCAACAACTAAGATAACGATTACCCCGCAGTGATAAAAATGATAGAAAAGTGATATGCCTGCAGCCTATTTTTAAAAGACTCTTCAAAATGTAAGATACCCTCATGTTTTGTGTCAAAAAAAATTTGGTGAAGAATGTGGAAGCGGTATATAAAATGTTACAAATTGCAAAAGAACTCTCAGAATATTGATAAAATTAGTATATAAAACGTAACAACTGCAAGAATAAAAAATTTATAAACCAACCCAATAAACTACAATGAAACGTCTAAGAATTTGTAGTGAAATAAAGTATATCAAATGCTAAGAATACAGCAAGTAGGTGAGATGTCAAAAGACTCCGGCTGGATGCAAAGCCAGAGATTATACTCGCCTTTACACTTGTGCCATGTATTTATATATCTATATTAATATTTAAGATAGACTACAGACCACTCCGCCAATGTTTCGGATAAGATATATAGGTAACTATATGTTTTCAAATATTTTTATTTTACTAAATATTATTATTAAGTAGGAGCTGCACAATGCAAGGAACCCAGAATAGAGCTGCACAACAAACAGATACACCAATCTTTATATAAACCAGATTATATTAGTTAAAATGCCTTTACTGTGGGTAGTAATGGTTCTAGAGATGAATGGAGGTGAACCAATCTAAATATCTGCTACGTAATGAAGTGTAAGAATCTATGAACAAAGGCAATGATGTGTTAAACAAATAAAACAAAACTAAGCAAATGATGCACAATAAAATAATAAGGAATTTGCGCTATGTAAGTATCATACTTACCTTATGTGGAGAATGTTGATAAGTTGCGCAGCAAAGGGTAAAAACAAAGGAGTACTAGAAATAGATTCTGACGGTAGAAAACAAAACCCATAAAATATTCAAAATATGTCCCCTTAGAATTATGAAACATGTTGTAGATACTACATCACTAAACAAAATCATAAACATATTAATAATAATAAAGACAATAGAGCATCTAGAGTAATGAAAACATTTGGGTGAGTGGAGTGAAAATTGCACTCTCATTCAGACATAGAGACAGAGAGAGGATAATGGCAATGGAGGACAAGGCTGAGGGAAGGTTGGCAATGGTGTCAATGCATTTGATGCATTTAGTAGAGGCAGGGATTAATCCCCGCGAGGTACAAATAGCTATGTTGATAATGATAGCTTTGGGAAGCTGAATGTTTTAGATGAACAGATACAGAAACGACGGCTTCCAAAACCAGTTATTACAATGGTAGCAGGATATATAGTTGGTGGTGGGCATGTTTTGCACATGGTTTATGAATAAACAATTGTAGTGAATAATGTTGTTTTAGGTCAAAATGGTCCAAAGGTAGGAATCTTTGATGTTGGTTATGGATGTATTGCAATGGCTCGCTTGGTTGGGAGAATGAAGACGGTTGTGAAGAAAAATGGCTACGCAAGGAGCTAGGAGACCTACGAGAGAGAGGGAGGAGAACTGCAATATGAAATCTGTTAAAATACTCTTAGAACACAGAGAAAAACAACATGATAGATATAGATAAATATGAAGATTGTAAACAACAAACATATTTAAATAAACAGAGATGAAGCAACTAAAGCACTAGAATAAAACTTGTATAAAATGCTGAAAATAAATAGATTAAACCAGAATATTATTATTATACTTAAAGTTTATAACTAGATATTTTGATTGCCTCTCTGTTAAATGTTGCACAAACACTAAAATGCGTCAAAGCATATACCAAATACTGAGATATATAAGATTTTGAAGAAAAAATGAGAAATTAGAATGAAAAGAGAAAAGTATACACTTGCAAACAAGATTTTTAGAATGAACAAAAAGGCATGAAAAGAAAACCCTTGCGGTTGCCCGACAGAGGGTGAGGTTGGTACTTTAAAAAAAACTTGAAATAGATTTGAAAACACTAGATTTGCAAAAAAATTGAAAGAAAACCCTACAAACAAGAGTTAGTTCAACAAAATTTTATTTCTTCTCCTCAACAGACATATCTATAAACTATTCATGTATGCACACTCAAAATAAGGATTAAACTAGCTTTGATACCATGTTAGAAACATAAAGGAAAATAGAAAAAGATAAGGAAAGAATCCAAGAGAATGTGCAAAAGGATGAGATATACCAAATACAAAGAGAAAGGGAGAGTTTCCTTCAATTGATCATACATCAAGATCACCAAAATGCTCCAACAACCAGGACAAGTACACAAGAATTTTGAAAGGGGAAAAATAAGAAAAAACCCCTTTTGAATAATATGAATGAGGCAAGAAGCCATGAAAGAGAGAGAAATCTTGAGCAAGAAGCTCATTACAACATTGTGAGAGAAAGAATGAGAATGAGAGAAGAAGAGAGAAGGAATCCCATGAGAACCAACTTGTGAGAACCAACCTTGAGAAGTGAGAGAGAAACGTCTCTTAAGTAGAGATGAGTGAAGGAGTTTGCATGTAACTCCCATATCTTATGAGTGCCACATTCACATTAGTTGTGTGCCATGTGTAGGAATCCTCTTAAGGAGGAATATCTAATTTACTTATTAAAGGAATTAAAAAAAAGTGACATGTCCTCCTACTTGGACTAAAGGACAAATACAAATTATGATACCTTGGCTTATCCTTTAATTACATATTTCACCAAGGAAAGATTAAATTCTTAAAAAAATAGATAACTGTAAAATAAAAAAAATTAACATGTGTAGATATGTAATATGTCAATAGATACATCCACTTAGGTTGGTGCAAACACATTGATATTGAAAAACCTAACACCGCATGCAAACAATCAATGAGTCTTGAGATATACCAATTAGAAGCATACTCATAGTATAGTTGTGCATCTAGAACTTGAATGGAAGTAAGATACTGACAATACCCACACTGCAAGCTCTAAAAATGAAATGCAAAGAATTCAAATTTCTCCTTTGAAATCCTCTTTGTCTTCTTTATCTTAATAGTTTTTCTCCTTACTTGTGCTGACATGTGTTACAAAATATTCATTATATTGACACGTGTAGATATAATTCGCATAGGAGGGCGTAATAGTGCATTAGGTTTGTAAGCATTCTGGAGTGTATTCTAATTCAACTACTATACTTTCAATAAAAATATTAGTAAAAGGAAATATATTATATATATATTAATAGATGATTAATATTTTTTTTTAAATGAATATGTCATCGCTATTTCGATGACCATCCAATATATCAACGAAATGGTTCGACCAGAATGCTACAGTCTCAACGCTTTTTGACATATCTATTTTGATGGACCGAAATTAGATCAATGAACAAATTCGACTAGAATGCCACAGTCTCAACGCATTCTGATGTCTCTATTTTGACGACAATCAAAATGATCAACGAACTATTTCGACCGGAATGCCACAGTGTCAACACATTTAGAAGTTGATATTTTGACAATGATGACAATGATCAATGAACTATTTCGACCAGAATTCCACATTCTCAATGCCTACTGAAGTAGATAGTTCGACGATGATGATAATGATGAATGAACTATATCGATCATAATGTTCACAGTCTCAATGCATTATACAGTCGATCATTCGACCACTATTACGGTCGATAATTCAACACATCATTTTGGTGTTGCTTAATCAACAAAATAACTCTGATGACAAGAGTGGTCGTTTGTCCAACCAACCGACATTAAAAAATTGACCTACTCGCGTCAAAAATATGGCCAAAATTTACTAGTGACTAGATTAGGTAAGGAAAAAAGAGGACCCCATGCTTTTAGAAGAGTTTGACTCTCAAGAAGGAGTAAGTGGTAGGGTATAACCTAAAGATCGAGGTAGTAGCTACATGGGTAAAATTTAAAAGTACTAGCAAACCTAAATTGTTAGATATGGTGAAGGAAACAAAGGACACTAAAATATTGAAGACCATGAAAGATACCTCCCCATTGGAGTTTTCCACATAAACTTTGCATCATGCTATGTTTACCAAGGATAGAGTAAAACACATGTAGAAACAAGTAATTAAACTTGAAAGAAGGGAATTTGAACTGAATACTAAGATCAACAAGTTATATATTGAAAATTCTAAGTTGAGAGAAAATTTTAAAGGACAACTTGACAACCAAATAAGATTCATCATCCTACACAAAGATTCCTCACCAAAGTTGATAAACAACACTAAGGAAAATAAAGAATGGAAGGAAGAGAAGAGAAAGTATGAAGAGGAAATCAAAAAAATGAAGGTTGTCAATGAAGAGACCTTGCAACAAGTACTACAATATATTCTTAATACCTTTGAGAAGATACTCTCACATAGAGTTGAACTCATTGTTGGTAAGATGGATGAAGTGTACAAAGGATATGTGTCCTTGCTAAAAATGTTAAGTATCTTTGAAGAAGAAAAACCTAAACTAGAGGCATTGGTGAAGCAATGGAAACTAGCCTATATTACCATAACTACTTTATTTAAAGTGACACAAAGGGATCCTAATGCTCCTCTTACTATGAAAGAGACCTAAAAAATAATAATTTTGATTATTTAAGAGCTTAGGTACATTTATGGTGAAGAGCAAAAAGTAAGGAGTAAGATTGCTTCTTTCAATATATTCCAACATTGGATTATTCCCAACAATGTTGATCAGGATGGGCATATAAGAGATTTTAGTGATTAGAAAATTGAATTCTTCTAGATGGTGCCAAAGATCCTAGCACGCATAAAGGAAGAAAATAATTTAAGTGTTCAAAATTTTAATTTGTTCCAAGACAGGATCATAGCATTGGATGTTAGTTATTCAAAGTTCATCACAAAGGTGAGGGCGAAGATAGATAAGAAATGGAAGGATCACCTTATCAACATGCCAACCATCCATAATTTCAAATGGTAGAGTGACTACAAGGTTTACCAGTGGGAGGTAAATTATTTAAACTCTCTAGGAGGCCATCCCATGAATGAGGAACGCGCCCAATCAATGTAGAATCTTGTCAGGCCCGTTTGGCCATAGATTGCTACTCACAGAGTTATGATAAAGGGTATGGTTACATCCACCATTTTTTAGAGTTTGTGTTTTATATAATTTTGTTTCAAAACTATTCAATAAACTTTTAAATGTATAAATTAAGCTTAGAATATGTTTAGTCATTAAAAGGCATGATGTAATGGTTTGAATCTTGTCGCTTCACCTAATTTTTATATATAGAGGAGAAACAAAGAATAAATAAAATATAAGGAGACATAGGAGAATAAAATAGATATAAGAGAATATTGTCTACAATTTTATACATTTTTACAGTGGCATATGATACCAAAAGAATCCAACTTTTCCTATTTCAGTTACTTGTTGATGATAAATAGAAGAATGTTACATAGTTGTCTCTTATTCATTTATTTATCAATTGTTTAATTCAGAGTACTAAGGATATTTATGATTTATCAAAGCAACTTCATTTGTTCTGTGAGATTTGATTGGTTGGTTTTTGTAAGTCATAATTAAATTCAGCTTGATTAATTCACAATAATTAAGAAGCGATAATTAGATTGTGAAGAAGAACTTAGTTATATTACAAGTGTTCATATTTGTATAAGATATAAACACATTTGTTTTCCAAGTGATTTAACTTATAACCAGGAAAGGCATTTACATTTAACCATAGGAATAGAAGCATCATATTTTGAATTATAAAAGAGACAACACACATATTTACATTAGTTGTAAATTCAAATATTGTCTGGAAAGTATTATCTAAGTGGAAATAAAAATCATCTGACTCCATACCCAATAGAAAGAAGCCACCTCTTATGTTTTTCATACTTGTTTCTTCTTATAATTGAATGATTATCATTTATTGAGCCCTAATAATGTGCTCATGTGAATGAATATATCGATAGAGTAAATGATTTGTATTAGACATTTTTAGTTACATGCTCAAAAGTATGTTCAACATAAAAATAGAAACTATTTAAAAATAATGAAGTTAAAAAGGTTTCTTATTTAAATAATTGTGAGTTACGTGCATTAATATTTTATTAACTTTTGTGTCTTCGTGAACATATGTTGATACAAAATGACTGGAAGAAGCATCTAAGTAATCTTAATTTTTTCTGCCAACAACTCATACCAAAGATTGGACAATTTAAGGATATTGTAATAGATAATTTGTATCGACACAAATAATATTACTGATGGTTTTTAAAATTTGGGCCATAAGAATCATCATTTTTTAAACATAGATTGCTAATAATTCTAAAATTTAGAAGTCTTGGTCATTAAAATTATTGTCTGCTACAATGTCATCCAGTGTATCATTTTCAATGTTCATATGTTCTTTCAAGTATTTCATATTATCATCATCCTCATCCTGACCTACATCATCTTCATCATCATTGAAATTGGATTGTAGACCATCTATATTATTATTGGATGTATTGGATCATCATTTTCTATACCACCCATATTGTTGTTTTCCACAACTTCATCTAACTCTAAATTTTTGTCTTCTTGTGCCTAAACATAACCATCTTCAACATCATCATGGATGTCAATTTCTTCGATGCTCTCTTATCTCTCTCACACACATTTTTTTGGCCATCATTATTTTTCTCAGTGTCCACTAATGAATCGTAAAATACATACCTTAATTTTGGATTGTAATGTATGAAAAATATCCATTTTGGGTCCAAATATCTTCATAGAAAAATACCTACATATGAACGACATACATATATTAGATGTATGTTATAAAAAATTTATTGATTAATAAACACATGTATATATTCACAATAAACTATGAATTAATAGATTAATGATCACTACCACTTATTGTTTGAGTTAAAGAAATACCTAATCACAATGAATTGGTAGAACATAAAACTCCTTATCCTCTGGTAGGAACCATGAGGAATCTATAGGAAACAATCCACTATGGATATCATGTCTTCATGTCCTCTCAAATGATTCATACCATATACACTTAAAAATATAACATTTAAAAGAGCATAAATCCAGCTCAATAATTTCTTATATTTTCCCAATATATTGTAGATTCATTTCAATTATATTCTTATCTTTTGAACTTGATCAACTTGATTTCTTGAAGTCAACCATGATACCAGAATTAAGAATGAACTTGATATATAAACTTAACAATGAAGTGCACACGCACGCGCGCCCACCCGCAATCACCTGTGGATATATATATATATATATATATATATATATATATATATATATGGGCATGTGCACCAAGTTGTGAACCAAAAAGGGGGTATAAGTGGACACATTTTTTTGAAACCAGGTAAACCTGAACTTGGAAAAGACATTTAAGGATCATGCACTCAAAATAAGAAGATGTGTAAAAAATAAAAAATTGTATTACTCTGAATCTAGTTTCTAAAATACTAATTTTAGATAATGGGAAAGGAAATTAAAAAATCTCGTATGTTGAGAGAGTTTACTAAAATAATGGGAAAGGAAATTAAAAAATCTCGTCTAGTAATAAAAACAAGAAAGTCATTAAGGATAGGTAGATCAACATTATAGAGAGCCTTACACAGGCGACACAAAATTGAGGATCCAAACACCAATTCTTGGTGCAGGAGCACACATAGCTCAAATCCCTAGCTCTTTATTTCTGGCATGTACTGACTCTAGCCAAGTCAAGAGAATTTGTGTGGACCTTAGAAGGTCATTTGTTTTTCCCTAAGATGGATATGACTAGATCAATCCATGTCTAGATAGTTTTCTTAGTTGGTTTCTTTTGTTGTGTGTGTGTGAGGTAGTTTGTAAGCCTCTGGAAATCCAACCAAGGCATCAAGAACCTTGGATAAGCTACTTGGTATCACTAGCACTCGGCCTACACTGGTGCCTAGCAGCTCGGCCAACACTAGAGCTCAATTTTGCATGACTTTTGCTCGGCAATATTCTGTTGTAACAGCCTGTGAAATGTGGATCTTGTCTTTTATGGACAGTATGGTCAGTTGTAACGGTTCCTGAAGAGATGCTTGCAAATATGTGGACAGTTACAGTCATTCCAATGGCAGGATGGTTATTAATAACATCCCAAGCCTTCTTTTTAGAGATCTAGAGAGAAGAAATTGAAGAAGAGGAGAAGCTACAGGAAAGTTGGAGATTCTTGTTTTGTTTCCAGTAATGAGAAGTTACAGATTGTGTGTTTAGTAGATATCAAGTTTCATTGTGGTTCCTTTTGCATGAAAGTAGATTAGTTACTTTATTTTTTGTTTTGTAAGTTGTTAGTTCTTCACCCATTCTGGGTTGTAACCATTAATGGCCCCTTGAGGTTCCTGAATCCATGGTGAGAGTCATGTGTTGGGATGGAACTCGAGAGGAGCCCTTGTATATAGTTTCCTTTTTTTTTTGATAATAGTCCAGCTAGGGAAGAGAGTGAAAACAATGTTCTGAAAACATTGATTGAGTGAGCAGAATGAATCTATGTGTGTAGGTTTAGTTGGGAGATGAAAAGCATGTCGATGGGGACCGAGTCTTGAAGGGGAGGTAAAGATGATAGTGAATTACCTCAATTTAGGGTTTTGAATACCCTAAGAGATCCAGGAGAAAGATCTCAGAGCAGAGCCAAGCTGGTTTTGTGGCAGTAACAAGACTTTTGTCCACATCAGATTGGTACCAGAGCCTAGATTGATTGGGCTTGTGGTAATTGTTCCAGCCAGTAGTATCAATAGGTGAAAACAAGATGGTCACCAATGCAGAGCTTGCAAAGGAAGTAGATGAGCAGAAGAGAGTGATAGAGGATCAAAGGGAAAGGAGTAGACTCCTAGAAGAAGCCCTGGATGAGATGAAGGTAAAACTTCAAGAAGTTGTAGATGTAACTAAAAGAAAAGATGGAGATGAAGTCAGCAGCAGCAAAGGGAAGCATAAATTTGATGAAGAAGACTTAATACTTGAACCAAACCCTCCAATGAGTGAGGAACCATTTCTAAAATCTCTCAGAGCCCTTGGAGGCAAAAGTCTTGAAGGATTTCTGGACAGTGAACTAGTTGTGGAATGGATAGAAGGTATTGAGAATAATTTTGAATGTGAGGGCATAACTGAAGCACAAAAGGTAAAATTTGCAAAGTCAAGGTTAAGAGGTTCAACATTAACATGGTGGAAATACCTCCAAGAAGAAAGGGAGAAGATGGGTAAGCATCCAATTTCAAATTGGAAGGCCATGTTTAACATGGTAAAGGAGAAATACCTACCTGAGGATTATGAAATCCAGTTACACAAGAAGAGGCAAAGTTTGAAGCAAAAATATTTGGATGTGGCTACATATACTGAAGAATTCCAGAAGTTGTGCTTGAGGTCAAGACTCCAAGAGGATGAGACTATCAAGGTGGCTAGGTATCTTCGAGGCCTAAAAAGGAATATACAAGAGGAAATTAGTTTGTGGACTCCAAAACCATCCATAAATGTTTCCAACTTGCATTGAAAGTGGAAGAGAATAACAAAAGGAAATCAGAATCAAACTTCAGAGGAAGAGGTAGAGATAGAGATGGAAGAGGACAAGCAGGCTATGGTGGAAGAGGATCAGATTCAAGGCGGAAAAGTTAGAAAAATCTCACTAAAAATAAGGAAGGAAACTCAAATAGAGGAGGTTTCAATAGAGGTAGAGGCTCTAACACTAGTTGGAGAGGAAGGAATAGCAGTAATCAAGGAAGAGGAGCATCCTACTTTGCCACCATAAAATGCTATCACTGCAATCAGCTAGGGCATCCTGCCTATAGGTGTCCTAAAAAAGGTTCTACTTCTCAAGTAGGTGGAAAGAGAGTTAACTATGTCCAAGAAGAATCAAGTTACAAAAGCAATCCATCTAAGGTACCTTTAGAATCAGAGGAAGGTGAGGTCCTCATGATAAAGAGGACATTGATCAGAGAGCCTGTTAGCACTATTTTTGTTTAAATTTGAATTTCCTTGGCCTTTGTTTTCTTGGGTTTTCTTGTTCTTCTCTCTGTTCTGATGTGCTCAATTCAGCTATCTCTCATTCATTCTACCCTTACCTCTGTCAAGTTTCAGGTTTTCAAGTCTGAACTTTGCTCATTATGCAAAAACCCTAAAAAACCCTAGGCTATCCAAGTATTAAACGATGAATTTCAAACCCTAAGTCATGCCTTATGTTTTAGCGTTAATTTTTCATTTACTAAAGGCATGTGTTTTAATTTAGGTCACCTCGTCACGTTACCCCAGCCAAATATTCCATTTGTCTTCCCGAATTTACTTTTTCCTTGTGTCGCGTAGTCTCGTTTAACTTTTGAATATTCCTTCAACATTCTGAGACTTAGCAATTTCTTTCAGTCGGGTAGTCGCAAGATCTTCATATTATAAGACTTTATAAAGATGGGACCCACTGTTAGTCGGGTGATCGCGGGAGAAATTAAATAGTTATGAAAATGTTCTCAGACTTCGTGATTACTTCATGTCGCGTTATTGCCAAATCAAACCAAAGCTGACAGTTAAGTTTTCCTTCAGTCGTGTGGTCTCAAAATAGAACAGCGGTTAAGAGATTTTGATTCAGACTACGCGACTAACCGTGTGAAGTTTGCAGTAGTGCTTAGTCGGGATGTCGCCAGAACAAGATAATGCTTCAGTTCTCCAGTATGCAGCAAGAGGACCAATGATTGAGTGACATGTGTCACAAGGTGGGTGGCTATTGAGAGAAGGTTTTTGCATGGTCGCCAGAAAGGAGAAAAGGGATTCAGCGACTTCGAGACTTAGGTACTTTCCCTTCAGTCGCGGTGTCTGGGAAACATTTAAGGGTATGTATAAACATTGAACGATTGAGCGACTGCCATCAGATGAAAGAATCAGAAGATCCAATGGTTGTCACGATGTCTGAGAAGAAAAGTACCCCAAGAGAAAGGTCCTTCTGACTTGGTGATTAGTGTATGTCGCACAGTTGCTGTAAGGTTATTCTGTCTATCTCATGCTCCGCGAGTGCGCGACGAGGTAAAAAAGAAGAAGGATATCACTCAGTCACCATTCAATGAAGATAATCAGAAATCAGCTCGAGAGTGAGGGACTAAAGAAATAAAGTATGCAGTCGCACACTCGCAGTCAGGTATGAAATGAAATTTTCAAGTTCGCGAGTAGGCGACGAGCCAAAGAACAGCTACTATCGCGCACTCGCGCATAAGGTGCAAGTTAGAATGTTAAGTGGCATGAGTATGCAACCATTTGAATAATAGGGGTGCACCGCTCACTCGCAAGGGTCTTTCCAAAAATGAAGAAACAACACTACTCCAGCTAAAGAGCCACCAAAGAAAAAATAGAAAACAAAGCATAAAATGGTGCAAAACAGATAAGAGACATGGTAAAATTTGTAAATGAGACCAGAATTGCCATGGATACCAGGTGGGTGGAAGTTGTTGCCTTTTGATTGGCCCACTGTTAAAGAAGTGAACAGATGGGAGGCGAAGCTTAAAGGATGAATATGGTTAAGCCACAAAAGACAAACCTGGTAAATCAGCTGCCACCTATGTCCGGTTGCAGAATTTTGTTGTATAGTTGTTGTAAATGGTTGAGTTATCCTTCCCAGATGTCAGTAGCTTGTTGCATCCTTGTGCTATAAAAAGGATTCCAAGACTACTGGGAAAGGGATGGTCATTTTTCTGTCCGAGAATACTACTAAGTCAATTGTAAATCTGGGTTTTGAGAACCAATATATCTGGTTTTTCTGGAGAAATCTTTGTTGAATGTTGTAACTGATGATGACCTTTGAAT
>MU223226.1:990329-1002598 GCA_018584345.1 Thuja plicata
TTATCAGCCACTTCCAATCCCAACCAGACCATGGGAATGCATAAGCATGGATTTTGTAGTTGGTTTGCCAAGAACAAGGCAGGGATATGATAGTATTTATGTTGTTGTAGACAGATTTAGCAAGATGGCTCATTTCATACCTTGCAATACTATTCATGATGCTTGTAACATTTCTCAGTTTTTTTTCAGTGGAGTGGTAAGGATCCATGCACTCCCACTTAGTATTGTTTCAGACAGGGACACCAAATTCATGAGCCATTTTTGGAAGACCTTATGGAAAAAGCTAGGCACTACCTTGTTAATAGAGGTAGTCAATAGGAGTCTTGGTAACTTATTGAGATGCCTCACAAAGGAGTATGGTCAAGTATGGGACCAACTCATTGAACAAGCTAAATATGCATACAATGATGCAGTGAACAGATTGACTGGTAAGAGTCCTTTTGAAATTGTTTATGGCTTTCACCCAAGAGGAATCTTTGAGCTTAGAGAATTGAAGGAAGGAATGCATGGCAATGGATATGCTGAGGACTTTTCTCATTCAATGAGGGAAGTACATGAAAGTGTGAGAAAGAAATTGATTGATAATGTTGAAAAGGTAAAGCAAAAGGTGGATGCAACCAAGAGGGATGTTTAGTTTCAGATTGGAGACTTTGTGATGGTACACTTGAACAAACTGTAGACACCCGAAAATGGATAGGCTTGCGACTTTACATTAAAAACACTAATTTTCATCTATTAATTAATGGTTTTTTAATCATTAATTAATCATCTATTTTGTTCTAAATTCATTCCCCAAATCATCTAATCAAATTCCCAAAATTAATTAAATAATTAATTTTATTTAATTAATTAACCTTAATTGATTAATTACCATTAATTAATTAATTAAATTCAATTTCCTATAGTTTAAATTCAAATATTTAAACTTACTAATTAAATTCTTCCAATTAAATTAATTTAATTTCATCAATTAAAGTAATTCTAAATCAAAAAGAATTCAATTATCTCACATGTTGAAAACATTAATTAAATAAATGAATTAAATATTCATTTATCTTCAAAGAGATAACTCCAATCATATTACATGGGTTACTCCACCCATCTCTCTAGTCCACATGGGTAACTTCACCCACCTCTTTAGTTCAAAAAGGTAACTCACAATTAGCTCTTTTGTCAACCAAACTCTATCTCCTCTTTACCAATTGAAGAGGTGGGTTTTACTGATGGCTTCTCCAATTCCCTTTGATCTCAACCATTCATCTCCCTATATCTGGGATCAATCTCAACTGTTCATTTCATCCTCAATTTCTATCTAATAAACCCTTCATAACCATTTGAAGGATCCAAGATTTCAAGCTCTCGTGCGCCATTACTATGTCAGTTTGGTTCTAGCATTCAAGCCATCTTGCGATCACATGCCTATTTCAATTAGAAAATTCTCAATGCTTCTCAAGTCATAGACGCTACCCCCACAAATACTGAGCATCACAAACAACATTTTGGAAGGAGTAGAGAGAGACAATAGTAGCTTCAAGCACTTTGGGGGTTTGCATTCATTTGTTTTCCTTTCATTTCTTGTACATTTTGTTGGTTACATTTCAAGTTGTTCATTTTAGTAGTTCTTGTGTATTGGATTTATAGCATTGTAAACCTTTGCTACTAACCCTTTCCTTTGGAAAGCTTGGGAACCATAGATCACGATTGAAGGAGGCATACATTTTGGTACTGCAATCAAAAGAATTATACCGCAATTGATCGATCTAGACCTCAATCAATTGTGCATTATCGCAAGTGAATTTTTTTTGTCGCAATTGCTATTTTTAGGCCACAATTGCCTATTATTTACCACAATTGCCTGTGCATTACCGTAATCGCCTACAAAATTGCTCAGCAGGGCCCAAATTCTTTATCTTGCTATCTGAAATTCTGATACTTTCTTTATTTTTATGCAAGATGACGAGTTCCCATGAACAAGAAGGGTAAGTTGTTGGTGAGTATCATTCATTGTTTCAAAGTTACACATACTCTCAATTTTTCAAAAATCCTTTTAATACTAACTTGTTTAAACAAAGCAAATTAAAAGGAATTCACTTGTCGATTTGGGTTTAAAAAGAACAGTGTTTGCCAAACATCTCACATTTTAGATTTGGGCTTAAAATTGACGTGGGGACTAAAATTGAACAAGGAAAAAAATCTCTCAATTTGGTGCATTAAAATTGAACAAGCAATCAACACCTACTTTTTGGGCTTAAAACTAAACACTTGTACTTGTATGGTGGTATAGCTTAGTTCACATTTCAAACTTTCAGAGCTTAATCAATTTACCTTGTATCTTAAGTTTTGGGTGCACTTGCACAATCTGTTAGATTAGAAACCTTTATACTTTTTAGAAAGGCATGTCTTGGGAATGCGCTTCTTCCTTGGAGAGCGACCTTAAACTGGTAATCCTTCTGATGGGTATATAAAAAAGGTGTGAACCAAATTTCTATCTTATCTAGCCAAGCTCGAGCGAGGTGTGTTAATGATATTCTGGATTGGGTGGATATCCCTTAGGAGCCACCATGGTTAACTAGGCTCTTAAGTGAGTCACACATGTACAAACTGATTGGATAGACGCCACAAACCCTTACTACAACCTTGTTAATTAGAGGCCGACCCGATCTACCTCTGAACAGATACCTTATTATAGTGAAAGGGGTTGTAGAATTTCCCCCCAAGAATCCCAACATATGTGTCCCACACTATTTGTGTAGTGAAAGATATCTTCACTCCATGAAAACACTACCTGGCAAGGGCAAAAACACGGGCGCCTACGTCATGGACCTTTGTGTCCTAGTAGTGTGACAATTTTTTTGTGAGCTAACGAACATTCAAGAATTGGGCCTATAACATTGTATTTTGAAGGCATTGACCTTGATTAATCTCAATGTTCATTGTTGAGAACTCATGATAAACTTGCAAATTGAAAAACTTGTAGAACATACAGATTGTCAGTCTTCATTCTTCAAAACACAGTGTCTATTGTGCTTATTTATTTGATCAGTTTCTGAAAATGCAAAACAAAATATATAAACTATCAAAATGAGTCAAATGTGTTAATTTCTAGGGTTTTCAACATCAACTGTCTTGCAAATCAGGAGCCTTGTTCTAGAATATCAAAATTGTCAGATAGTGACACTTGTCCTCTAGTCTTTTTGAGACTGTTTCTTGTTTACCACAATCGCCTGCACTTTTCCGCAATTGATGAAATTCTACCATAGTTAACTTGTTTATTTCTACAATCATTTTGTTTATTACTGCAATCAGTGATAAACTACCGCAATCAACCATTTACTTTACCGCAATCAGTGGAGTTGTACCACATTTGACCAGAGATACATTATTCCTATTTTGACCTAAAAACCTTGAAAGAAATCTTCATTTGGTGTCCAAAACTAGTGTCTATCCCAAGAAAACCCGAACAACATTGTGTGAATCTCTAAACATTTAAGATCATCCCTTCTCTGAAAAGCTTGATTATTGTCAAAAACATTGTTAGTTCGAAAGCTCAGACTCAAAATACCTTGATCTCATCATATAAAACATCATCATCTTTATCAAAGTGACTTTGTCCAAGGCAAAGGTTGACAAATCTTATCTTTTTACATCATCACCACTTTGAGATCAAGATATATCAAAACCTGTCCTTAGAATTACCCTTGTCCAAAACATAACTCAGACTTCCTTAGAAAGGATATTCTTCTTTGTTTTCTTTATATCACTTGTTTTAGTTACAAAATATGGACCACACTATGTCTCAAACACCTCATGGAGAGCCTTACACAAGGTCAAAGGCTAGAACGCAACTTGATGAGTTATATATCAATAGATTCCCTACTTGGGAAACAAAGAGAGAAGATGACCCTTTTGTAAACACCAGTTCTACTGTGTTCATTGAACAACCCCGTGGGGTAGCTCTTTTCCAAAATGTCACAGAAGAGGAACTAGAGGATATAGACCAAGATGCTTATTCCACACAAGTGGTTGACCCTATTGTAGAGAGGAATCCCAAACGCTTCTTAGCCATGGTGATAAAGAAGGGAGTCAAACTCCCTGCTGAATTCAGTGTATCAACCATATGGCTTGAAAACCCTCTCATAGATCACAACACTACTTAGCCTCCTTAGATACTACCTATTGTATCTCAAATCTTCCCACCATTGGTCATACCCACATTAACATAGACGATACCCAATTAAACCAATGGCATGAACCAGGCCAGAACATCTTCCACTCAAAGCATGACAGGCTTGCAAGTGAGTGCACCTATGGTCACTAGTATTCTCCCACCTTCGGTCACATGGCCGGGACAATCAAGCTCTCAAGCTATGCCTTCCATCCCACCAAATACCAACTATTCTAAAACTATACCACTACTGTAGTCAATTCCTACTAGCCTTGGGGTCAAAACCTCATGCCCACAAGGATCCATCTCTGTAGGTACAACTTACATTCAATGCCCACCCAAGCCTACACCTTTGCCCATTCTGACATCAATCCAACCTCCGCAATAGAAACCCCAGCTTTAGTTGCCTCAAAACCAACCTCCGCAATAACAACCCCAGCTTCAGTTGACATAAATCCAACCCCAGCTATAGTTGCCTCAAATCCAACCCCAGTAACAACAAACCCAGCTTTAGTTTGCTCAAAACCAACCCTCGCAATAGAAACCCCAGCTTTAGTTGCCTCAATTCCAACCTCAGCAATAAAAACCCTAGCTTCAACCCCAACCTCAGCAGCAACAATATCAACCCCAGTTTCAATCACAACAACAATCCCAATCCCAATAGAAAATGCATCAAAACCCACCATGGGCTACTCATGTGCCTCCATTTCCAAATCACTTGGTGGGATATCAATATCAAGTCCCCAAGATGAAATCCTATGTTCCTACTCAAGGGACATAGAGGCATTGCCTCATACCCACTACAACATAAAGGAACGTCCTCACACATCAACCTCAATATCAAATGAACATGTTAATGCAACAAATGCAAACCCTTCAAACCCAAATGGTGGATATGCAAAATTAGGGGCAAACTAAATCCTACACTGCGGAGGATTTATACCCATACCCCTTTGACCATTCTCTCCACATGTCTCCATTCCCAAATCACTTCTCGGTACCAAAATTCCATAAATATAGGGGCAATACCAACCCTATTGAACATATCTGAGAGTTTTTTGCTAGTTGCGTTGAAGTCGCCCATGATGAAACATGTTTAATGCGACTGTTCCCACAAAGCTTGGCTGGACCAGCAATGGAATGGTTCTCACATTTACCTCATGGCATTCAGTCTTGGGGTGAACTAGCTGAAAAGTTCATAGCTCACTTCCATCATAACATTGAGCGCAAGGTCAGCATCAAGGACCTATGCAATATCAAGTAAAAGGATGGAGATTCTTTTGTGAAGTTCCTATAGAGATGGAGGAACACAACAAACTGCATAACATATGATGTGCCCAAACAAGACCTAATAGTCATGTTCATTGACAATCTAATTCCAGACATGTCATTCACAACAAAATTACAGTAGCTCTAAACTTCACACAACTCATCGAATGAGGAGTTTGTTGTGAGTAGAACTTAGTCAAACAAGGAATCCTTGCAGATCCAACACAAATGATACAAAAAAAATGCAATGGACAAGGCTAAGTGGTGGAACAAAAACAAAAATGTCACCAGTGATGGTGTCATTGATGTGAAGACAATCAACTATGTACAACCCAAGGTGTCACTGCAAGGCACACCTGTGGCCAACCAACAACCCACAGAGCCCACTCAGCAAGCATACACCCAAAACCAACCTCCCCCTATCCAAGTGGCCCCTGTGTCCAACAGTCAACAACAGACTCAACACAGACCACGGTTTCAATTCCAGCAATGAGATTTCACACCATTAGGAGAGCCGATAGAATCATATTTATGCAATTTGATACAATCAAACACTATCACTCTCCCAGAAATCAGGGAATTTTAACAAGATGCAAATAAACCAAGGTGGTATAATGACAAAGACTTCTGTGAGTTTCATCGGGTGAAAGGGCACAAAATGCCTAACTGTTTCTAGTTGAAACATGATATCCAAGATCTGATTGAAATGGGGGCCATCCATGTGACAAATACCCAAGCTAAAGGCACAACTTATCACACTATCTTCAAAGACACCTTTCATGATCACAACAAGGGAAAAGCCTCCGGGTCTGGTGGATAGACAAAACAAGTCAACTATACATATGCCAATAGTGATAATGTTATCAATTGCCTCAATCCTTCAGATAGCCATGTGGCTACAATCACTATCAAAGACCAAGGTAACAAATGTGTTGTAATAACGTGTCATGCTAGAGTTATCTTTCAAGGAGTACCATCCTCATCTACTATATCTACCAATCCTAAAGAAAACTCAGATCCACAGCCAAGCATAGTGGATCAACTAAAGTGCACATCTGCCTAGATCTCCATGTTTGACCTATTGCGCATATCTTCATAGCATAAGCTGGCACTTGACCAAGCCCTTCAGAATGCAACTGTCACAAGCAACATAACATCTGAGAGCTTCCAAATGATGGTTAACCATATAACTACTAAAAAACATGCCACATTCATAGACCATGATGTGTCACCGCATAAACCCTTGCATAATGATCCTTTGCACTTACTAGTCCAGGTCCACAAAAGCACTATTCGTAGGGTCCTTGTTGATGGTGGAGCTAGGTTAAACATCTATACTCTAAATTTAATCAAGCAACTAGGCTATTCAGAATCAAGCATTGATGTCACAAGGAGGATAAATATCAGAGCTTATGATGAAGAGGAAAGGTCCAAAGGTATTATCATTCTACCTGTCTATATCGGTCTAGTGGTCAAAAACACTCCCTTCCAGATCCTAGATCTTGAGTTGGGATACAACATGCTACTAGGGAGACCCTAGATACATGAAATGTAATCCATACCTTTGACATACCATCAATGCATCAAGTTCCCACACCAGGGAGAGGAAATCATCATACAGGGAGATCCCAATACTATAATGCAGTCCAAATCAACTCTAATAACTAGGTACCCTCAAACCAAGATGCCATCATCCCATCCTCTTCATATTCAAATCCTAAGGATGTCACATGGATAGTAAAAAAGATAGCCATTAACCAAGACGCAAGTATCCCCTCCTCTTTAGATTCAAATCCTAAGCATGTCACACGAAAAGCGAGAAAAATATCCATCACTGACAAAGGCTGTGGTGAGTACAGATATGAAGAGGCTTTCACCATCACGCACATGCCTCAGACTCGAGAACTTATGGCATGCCACAAGCTGTTATTATAATAGAAGCTCCATAGCCTGTTCTATTCAGATGTCTACCCACAACCTTTATCAGATGGGGAGACATAGCAGAAGAAAAGCCATTTGAACAAGATATCAGTACATGGATATACCAAGACCCACAAGAGACAACCTGACAAATCCTACCCCTTTTTAACTATGGTAATGGTCATACAATGTTACAAAGATTCATGTATGATGGTACAACTGGCCTAAGGGAAAGACAACAAGGCATAATGGAATTGTCTCTCCCGCCAACCCAGAGAAACAAGAGAGGGTTAGGCTATGGGAAACAAAGAGCCGATCATATAATCCAAGACATCCAAGTTGATCAGGAACAAATAGTAGAGATGCACCGGGGGCACAACACAGAACATGTCTTGATAAGCAATATACTAGCATAGTTGTTGCCCACCGAAGAGGGAACCACACAAACCTGAATAGACCTCCACATAGCAATCGATGATAATGAAGGAAGTGAGACATCTAATGAGCATTCTATTAAGACTGACTCCCATGAGTATGAGTGGAGATCCCTTCATGACTCTGAACTATCAATCCCAGATTATTCCCCTTGGTCAGACACTATCATAAACCTAGAAGACTTATTTTACCAACTATCTATTGCCGAACAACCCTACATAGATAAGCATGTCATTTATCATCACTGAAGTGGTGGGTCCACATCACAGTCTAGTTTTGTAGGAACCATATCTTTAGTCCCTTTCAATCAACTAGAGTCAAACAACCACGAAAGTATCTGTCTTGTACACCCAGAGCTAATAGAGTGGGATCAACGAGGACCACCTGATTTAGATGTCTCTGAGAATGATGAGGCTATTGCTGATTTCATGGGACTTAGGGAAGGCATGCCATCAGGAGACCACAAGGCAGGCTCCGCCATTGACCTTGAAAAAGTGGCATATTTTGGGGAGGCCACTCCTCTTTCCAGTCCACAAAGGAAAAAAGAACAAAAAAATGATAAAAAGCTAAAATAAGATGTATCTTCTGGAGAAAACCTCACTGAGGTGCTAGAAGATGGAAAGAAGGAACTCCTCCCCTTGACAAAGGAGAAATTGGCATTACTAGCAGAAGAAACAGAGGAAGTAAATTTGGGAGATGACAAGAACCCAAAGAACATATACTTGGCAAAATCACTCACCCTTGAGGAGAGAGAATAGTTTATCAGCTTCTTTAAATAAAGGATGATCAATTTTTCATGGTCCTACTCGGATATGCTACGATTAGATCCAGTGCTAGTACTACACCATCTCCAGTTGCTACCCAAGGCCAAACTAGTCAAACAGAAGCTAAGTAAGATGCATCCCCATTTGGCATTGTTAGTGAAGGTAGAATTGAAGAAGCTCCTGGATGCTAAGTTCATTAGACCTATACCATATGTAGACTGGATATCTAACTTGGTACCAGTTACAAAGCACAGTGGTCAAATACGAATTTGCACAGACTTCAGAGATCTTAACATAGCTTGTCCCAAGGATGAATTTCCTTTACCCAACAATGATATGATAGTAGATCTAACCGCTGGACATCAGATTCTATCACTCATGGATGGCTTTTTAGGGTATAATCATATAAGGATCGCACTAGAGGACCAACATAAAACAACTTTCACAGGTCCTTGGGGCACTTACTATTGGAGTGTCATGTCGTTTGGTCTTAAAAATGCTAGTGTGACATATCAAAGGGCTATGACAACTATATTTCATGATCTCATCCACAAAACAATGGAAGACTGTGTGGACGACATACTAGCCAAGTCAATGCTTCGCAAGGATCATCTACAAGTATTGGGACCAATCTTTGACAGAATGCAGGAATATAAATTCTATTTAAACACAAAGAAATGTGCATTCGGTGTCACAAAAGGAAAGCTACTGGGGTTCATAGTGTCACATAGAGGCATTGAAGTAGACCCAAAGAAAGTCAAATCAATATTGGACATTCCTCCACCTTCAAACTTGGGGCAACTAAGAGGGTTACAAGGAAGGCTCCAATCAATCAGGCACTTCATAGCTTAGCTAGAAGACAAGTACCACCCATTCCAACATCTACTACACAAAGGCATAAAATTCATATGGACAGAGCAATGTGAACAAGCATTCCAAATATTCAAGTATTACCTCCTTAAGTCTCCTATATTGGTTCCATCAGTCTGAGGTAGACCATTGCTTCTGTATATCTCAACAACGAAATCAGCATTAGGTGTACTCCTAGCACAACATGATGATGCAGGTAAAGAAAGGGCCATCTACTATCTAAGCAGAACATTGGTAGGATGTGAGCTCAACTATACACCAATTGAAAATTCATGCCTTGCAGTTGTCTTCGCTTCCCATAAGCTAAGACATTATATGTTGAGTCACCAAACAAAGTTGATTGCACATATTGATCCTTAAAGTACCTCCTAAGCAAAGCAATGCTCACCAGATGACTTGCAAAGTGGGTAATGATCTTAAGTGAGTTTGACATTGAGTACGTAGACAAAAAAGCCATCAAAGGGCAAGTGATCATGGTGTTGGTGTTCAAATCAACAGATTGGACTCCTAATGGATTTCATTTATCCAATGAAGATTAATATGATTGATTTGTCAATGAACAAGATTTTGACAACCTCCTACAATTTTGATTCCACAGAACCAAGGCTGGTGGGCCTACACTTTAAAACCTGTCTTCAAAGTCATCTTAGAAATCTCCTACAACTGATAACTGATAACTTCAACTCCTGCTTCTCAATGTGTTAATAAGATCACAAAACTAAAAACATATGTGTCAATGAAATGTAATGTATTTAATATTGCTTGATATGATTGAAATATGAAACTGTATTAGATAAAATAAAAGAGTAATTCAAAAACTTGAAAAAATGAAACCCAATACCAAATTCAAATAACGAGAAACACCAATGCTTTATTCAAATAATGGGCAAACAGAGTCGATATACTTTCAACCTTACATTCAACTTCAGAGATAGCTTTGAAACAAAAGCTTATCACCTTAAAGGTGTTATGAAATGCGCATATAATTAAAAGTTTAAACAATACTTCAATTTAATACTATTTCTCAAATGACGAACTAATTGATTAATATTTTAATCAATAAGGTTTTAACCATACAAAAATGAGAAAGAAATAATTGAATATACAGAATGTAAACTTAAATTGAATTATACGCAAATCAAAACTATCACTTTAAAGAATTTCAAATTTGTTTATTTGAAGGACTTGAATGTAAAGAAATAATGAGACAATTATTGCATAATAAATAAAATACCGACATATCTCTAGTTGACAAGAAATGGTGAATTGGATCTTTGCAATCTGATTTTGAATTCGACTATCTTTCATTCCATCACCTCAATAATTTTGATATATCCATCATTATCTTGTTCCAATGTTATTATTCTATCCTATTTTGCATATTTTAGAATGAATATAAATATAAATTTGAAAGGGTACGCTGGATCACCACACCCTTTCACCAAAACTATTCCACAACCGATTCTATTTATCAATTATTTTGTTTTGAGATACAAATATCTACTCTTCATTAACTACAAATGCCAACCATTCGGTTGGAAAAACTTCTTTTAACTATTTGGTTTATAAAAACCCTCCTTGAATGCATTTAGAAATCGATGGCTGCACTTGTAATTCATGTTGGTGCGTTTGAAAATGGAGGCAGTGTTTGATGGATTTGCAACTTGTATCCATTCTCACAATGAATTTTATTGGGAAGAGGATAACATTATATCCCTCTATAATACTCACGCTAAAACCAAAGAATTCAAAAATGCCTATGACACACGGGAAAGGTTGTTCAATGCTTTCCACCAATTGCCTTGAATTGTAACGCTGATGGTTGCATTATCATGGTGTTTCAACCATATAAATAGCCATGGCATCGATAGGTGATCCTTCATCATGACGTCAAAAATTTCAACCTTCCAATCACATTGTGTTTTCCACCTTTACTTCTGCCATATATCTCTGCAGATATTAATGAATATACTCTTTGTTTTCAGCGTGCATAATCTCTGCAATCACCAGTTTAATTTTCAAACGGCTACTTGACATGTTTGTAGATTTGCATAGACCCAGCCTTTGGAGTTGATGGGTGCTTGGCATGGGAAGTCGACATTTGGCATATCTATACCATGACATTAGAGTCGATGGCCATCTCTAAGGCTGCTAAAAAGATTTGTGAATTGCATCGATTCAACCGTGCTGCTGGAAGAGAATATGGATTGAGTATATCTTTCCAGCGACCAGCGTGTTATGTATGTAGTGATGCCCTCTGTTTTCAACATTATGCTTTCTGCTGGAGGTAGCGGATATCATTGTAGACACCCTAGCAGACTGATGTTTGCATCACCCTTGCTGGTTTTTGAACACACTTGCCACATTGTTTTCATCGACCACTGCTAACTTGAACACATGGACCATGTTATTTCCACGAAGGAGGGTAGCGGCCAATTTGAGAGTGATGTTTTAAACACTTTACCGATTGTTGTGTGTTGCCTTGAGACCGCAGAAATTTTCCAACTGTCATTCCAAATACAATCATCAGTGTTGAATACGCATCAACCCATGCTATTTGTAGGTGGCGACTTGTTTCAGCGTCGAAGAAAATGGCTTCAAAAATGAATATGCCACCTTTGCACGTAAATTCAAGTTATTAATGATAAACTTTGAATATTAAAATGCCATATAATAATAAATATGTAAATCAAAAATGTTTTATCTCCTTTTCACTACATTTATATACCATCATTCATGCAATATATGTAATTATACTAAAGGTTTTATCATCAATTTCTTTGGATATACAATAACCATAAAAATTGGTTTTCATATTAATAGAGATGAATCAAAATCAAAAATCC
>MU223226.1:1003267-1022273 GCA_018584345.1 Thuja plicata
CAAACCTAGTCATTCTATAGGAATTAGGATATATTACATAGACTCACATGTATGAAAAAGAAACATCTTTTATCATTATCGTTATTTATCAAATTATAACAATCATGATCATAAATAATGACATTATATTTTCATTGAAAATGATAAACATTCAAATCCATGACAGTTAAGTAACTCAGGATCAATTTTCTTCAACACATCAAAACATTAGAATATATCATTAAATCAAAGATATAATTTCCTACATAAAATATTACTCCTTAGGTCATGATTAGAATTTGACCACTTTTACCATCAATATGAATTAGTGATTTATAATGCAATGGTAAAATATGTAAAATCCCTTTTAATTGTATTAGGATTTATATGAAAACATCACATAAGACTTTGAACTTAGTCAGTGGCACATTTAAGATCAATTGCAATTACGTTGTGTCTTTAAGGAAGGAAAGTCATAAAATTAGATTCTTAGATTCCCCTATTGGAAAAGAAACTTTAAGAAAATGATTCTAATACAAATGTGAATCTTCAAACATTAAGCATTAAGAAATATGAAAGTGAATAAATACGTGATAACACTTTGACAAGACAAGGATGAAAAAAGAAACTATAAAAGACAAGTGGGTAATGTAGACAGATACTTCCCTGAACGAGAAAGGATGTAAATCACTTTGTCAACATGGGTTCCACCACGCAGATCAACTAGCAGAAGCACCCATTCAAGACCATCATCCTATTATTTTTGACTTTCCTGACGAATCTATTATGACACTATAACCAGCAATCGAGGTATGGCAACTATACTTTGATGGGTCATGCATGAGCCATGGTGCAGGGGCAGTGATAGTGCTTATCACTCCAAATCATGATACAATTCCAAAGTCTTTCAGACTCAAATTCCCATGCACAAACAACATAGCAGAATATGAAGCACTGGTCATCGGTCTAAAGATAGAAATTCAATGGAGAATCAAGAACCTTAAGGTCTTTGTAGACTCACAATTGGTCATTAATCAAGTCAACAATGTTTATATGACCAAAGATGAGAAGCTCATACCATACAGAGCACAGATGGAAACATTATGCACCAAATTCCATTACATCTTCTTCAAGCAAGTCCCATAACCACAGAACAAAGTTGTAGATGTGATGGCTACCATAGCATCATTGATTGATATCCCAGGTAACGAAACAAGATTCTAGTTTCTAGTAGAGAAACTCTTGGTGCCATCACATCAAGCATCCATCATAGAATCAACATGCGTCCTAGTTGGTCCTGAAAACCCATGGTACCAAGATGTATATAACTACCTCCAAAATAGTGTCTTGCCTCCCAACTTGTCTAGAAACCAGAGAAAGTCCCTCGTCCTCCAAGCCTCTAGGTATACCATCCTCTCAACTACTTTATATGGATGAAGTCTAGATGGAATGCTACTATGATTTCTCACTTCCACAGAATCCCAGGGAGCTTTGTACGAGGTACATGAAGGAATTTGTGGAACCCACAGAGGTGGAAATAGCTTAGCTAAGAAGATCATCTACACGGGATACTATTGGCCCACAATAGAGACAAATGCACACAAACATGTACAAAGGTGTAGACAATGTCAGATTCATGGAGACCTCATCCATGCACCAGCCCAAGAACTAATCCTATCACATCACCATCGTCATTTTCCATGTGGGGATTTGACCTAGTGGGAAAAATTACACCATCTCCAATAAATGGACACAAATACATCATAGAGGAAATAGAGTACTTCACCAAGTGGGTGGAAGCAATTCCCCTCACTTACATAACTGGAAACAAAATAGCAATGTTCATACTTAACCACATTATCTGTCAATACGGGATCCCTGAAACTATCCTAACAGATCATGGTACACCTTTCCAGAATAAGGATGTTGAAGAGCTATGTGAATAGTTCCATATCAAACAAGGTTTCTCCTCATTTTATTATCCTCAAGGGAACGGCCAAGCCGAAGCTACAAAAAAAAAAATATTGAAAATCTTGAAGAAAATAGTGAGCGAATCAAGATGAGACTGGCATTTACAGCATAGTCCCGCATTATGGGCATACATAACTAGCATGAGAACACCTACAGGAGTCACTCCTTTCTCCCTAGTCTATGGATCAGAGGCGGTATTACCCCTCAAAGTGGAAATCCCATCCCTAAGGATATCTTTGAAGAACCTGATTAGAGATGAAGACTACAAAGTAGCAAGGCTCAGTGAACTAGAGTTACTAGATGAAAGAAGATAGCATGCCTTCAACCACTTACAAGGCCATCAGAATCACCTTAGAAGGAACTATCATAAGAAGGTGAGGTCACAAAAATTTGAGGGAGGTGACCTTGGCCTCATGTAAAATCAAAAGAACCAAGCAGAGTGAGTCAAACCTAAAAAGTTTGAGCCTAACTGGCTAGGACCATTTGTCATTATTAGCTCTATTTAGAGTGGGGCATTCATACTGGAAACACCAAAAGGAGATCAACTCCTTAGATACATCAATATCATGCACCTTAAGAGGTTCTACCCTTAAGGTCTCTATCATTAAGGCACCTATCTACATATCCAGAAAATACCAAAAAAATCAAAAAATACAAAATGTTACATTGGTGAAAACCTGGCAAACAGGTGCCTTGGCGACAACAAAAAAATCAAAAAAGAAAAAAAGTAAAAGAGAAACAAAATCGCTCTCTTAGTGAAAACTTGGAAAACAGGTGCTATTGAGTAGGTACCTTGGTGAAAACCTCACAAACAGGGGCCAAGTGTTCAAATCCAGCTTCACCATCAATGAACTCCAAGATCAAAAGCTTGAGCACACTTCAAATGCAAGCCTGACTACCCAAGTTATATCTATAAGCACAAACCCCTCTGAGCACCAAACACTTATCCATGGTCAGTACTGGTCCACCAGACTAGGGGCGATTCTAAATGTCCTGAAAAAATCCAAAAAATTTGAAAACTCATCAAAAATCCTAAAAAGATCAAAATGTTCTAAGAAAATCAATCTTCATCAAAAACATTCAAAAATTTGCAAAATCCCAAGCAATAAAACCAAATTGGTTATCAAGAGAGCAAAGGGCGATCACGCTCAGTCAATCAATGTCACAATCATGAGCTTTTCAAATCATCATGGGGCTCATCTAACATAGCTTTATCAATCTATCAAACCAATCAGCAAGCAACTGGTGACCAAGCCAAGCTATCAATTATCACAATCATGAGCTTTGCGAACTAGCATGGGGCCCATCTAACATAGCTTGATCAGCTGCCAACATGATCACAATCAATAAATCAAATCATATCAATCATCTTACATAGTGATGGATACGCTCAAACCAGGCATGTCAGTCTTATATGAGTAATCCATAACTGAAACCAGACACACTCAAGCAATCAATCCAATCAAGCCTATCAAAAGAGTCAAGCCAATCAAGAGAATCCAACTGCATCAAGGAACCATCCAAAAAAATGTTGACTAGGTCAGTCAGTCAGATGTCAGTATATATTTCGTGGTTATGTTCTTACCCTACTCCAGGATCCACCATGTGAGGAGAGTAGATATGATAGATCATGACTTATTTTATTTGATTATTGTCTATTGAATGTTCACTTTGATTTTAGGGCCATGATGATTTAAGTTAAATACGGTTGGCGCTGTCACTTATCTGGAAGCCACGCAGTTCCAAGATATGAGCTTAACCCTGGGAAAGAATTAGACATTCCTTCTCTTTTATTTGCTTGTTTGGTTTATAGATTCAAGAGCTCACAGTGCTATTTAGATAGACTCTAAGTGTGTTGGATTTCTATCTTGGTTTGTATGGTCTTTTCTTTTGTGTTGCAATCAAGAGCTCACAATGCTATTCAGATGGACTCTAGACGCGTAGGCGTTCTCTCTTGTTTGCTCTGGCTTTCCCTTTTTGGAATCAAGAGCTCGCAGTGTTATCCAGATGGACTCTGGGTTCATAGGAGTTCTATCTTGGTTTATTTTCTTTATTTTATTCAGAGGACAAAGCAGTATTGAGATGGTCAATATTTGGGTGCTTTTGGCTCTCTTTCTTTTCAAACGAGGAACAAAGATGAACCCATATGGTCAATATTTGGGTGCACTAAGTTTTCTTTCTATTCAATCTCTCTACTCCTTCCGCTTATCAAGAGATCGTGGTGGTATCCAGGTGGTATGTGATTTGGATACATTGGACTCTCTTCAAAATTTCAGAAAATACAAAAAAAAAGATGCAATGATGACAAATATTGGAAATAGGGGTAGTGACTTGGGACACTCATCCTTTCTATCAATTCATATCTATCAAAAAAAAGAAAAAAAACCCTTTCTATCATTCCATGTCTAAAAGATCAATCCTAGAGAACATCTATCCATACTAACTTCTTTCTAAATTAACACATGCATTACTCAAATATTTTTTGCATAATAGATTGCATTCGTTCCATTTAAGTGCATCAGAAAAGGAAAAAAACATAGTAGCTGCATACATGATAAATCATAAAATCACATGCATCCATAAGCATGTCATATAAACATGCATTTCATTTCCACCATCCTGCATATACATGTCAGTATCATAGGAAAATTAAATCATCCATATACGAGTCTGCATAGTAGAATCATATTGCATATACATCTCATCATCTAAAAACCAAATCATGTAGAATCATACATATAGAAAGTATACCATTGCACATCATATCAAAAACACTAGCTGCATCTCATATAAATCAAAATATCTGAGCATAATGAACGGTCACAAGTCTGAATAAAGGAAGGTAATCAACATATATATCAATAAATATCAGTGTGCCGGGAAACAAAAATGGATACTACTCAGAGTATATCAAATGAACATCACTACAAAAATGGTACATGATACATAATGGGAGCAACATGTGCTACCCCCACCCTTGCCAAGAGGTGGATGAGAGGGTGGCATATCAGGAGCTAGTCTATGTGATGAACCAGGAGCTCCAACACCACTGCTCTGTGATCTCTGCACCCTGCTAGATCTCTGGGAGGCTATGTAACTGGGCACTCTCTGCTCTGCAGGAACTGCACCCTCATAATGGCACCTCTAGTACTTGATCTCTCTCTGTGCATTATGCCTAGATCTCTAGTATTGGTCAAGAACATCTCAGTGAGAGGCATCCTGTACACTTTCAATGAATAACCAAACCTCTTCTCGAGCCTGTCGCTCTCTAGCCTCGGTCGTTGTAACCCGAGCCTCCAATGTTGTAGCATGGGCATCAGCAGAAGCAAGCATGGCCTGAAGATTATGTACCTACTAAGTGAGCTGCTCCAACTCTGAGGGATCAACCTCCATACCTCCCATGGCCACATCTATATCTCCCTCCTCGGCCCTATCCCCCAATCCATCACCATCACTCTCTAAACTTTCCCTCATACTACTGCTAGTACTACCACTACCAGTCGAGAACTCGTCCCTGCACTCTACTCATCTAAATCCTCCACATCTATATCTCCAATCTCAACATCTACATCCTTGATCACCACCATGTCATCCTCTCTTAGAGGCAAAATAGCACCAGTCCATCGGCATACTCTCTGTACCAACTGAGGGGCCTCCTCCTCCATCGCCTCCTCATCCTCTAAAATAGTGCTCCTCAATCCAACCCTTCGGGTACTAGATTGACTGCCACTCCACCCACCTCTAGTCTTCACTCCACCACCCACTCCCCCTGGACTGGGATCATCTCCCCCATCATCTCCCCTCCCCCTACCACCATCTCTCCCACCATCCTATCCACCATCTTGGCCTCCACCCCTCCCTCTATCATGACCACCATCCCTCCCTCCNCCCCTCCCCCTGGACTGGGATCATCTCCCCCATCATCTCCCCTCCCCCTACCACCATCTCTCCCACCATCCTATCCACCATCTTGGCCTCCACCCCTCCCTCTATCATGACCACCATCCCTCCCTCCATCCTGACCTCCCCTCCCTCATCATACCCGATGGTGCCTCCTCATGAGTGTCCCAGCAACAAGATGAGAGACATCTATGAGTGCAACTGGTTGAGTCTAAGCCCAATGAGCATCAAACTGGGGAGTAGTGCCTGCAAAGAGATTAGATTCAAATATTAGTAGCCCATTAGATAAAATACAACGTCACATAGAACAGATAGATTATAAGAGCCATAAAGAAACTGAACAAGAGATGCGAAGAAAAAAACAAACCTACATCAACAGTGGCTGATTGTAATGTCCACGCAACAGGAAGTAACCCTGTAAACTCAGTACGGGCAGCATCAAGTGATAAGACACCACCCCAGACAACAGAGTCCCTTGACCTATGAGAAAAGTAAGCATAAGAATTGGGCACATCCTGTCGCTCACCAAGCTGACGCAACACCCTGTCAATGTTGTTAAAGTCAATCATGTGAACATGGTCAGTCACACAACCAATAAGATATCTCCGCTGCCGGCAGAAGGGAAGATGGATGTCCTCTCTATCCCAGATAGGGAAATCTCTATATGGCCTCCATATGAAATAGGGAATCATATCCAGATGCTGACGCCAATACACCAAATGACCCATGTGGGTCTTAACAATTGCTCCATCATGCATATACACATATGGCCTGTCAGCTGGCAAAGAACATGTACCAACAAGACAGCAAACAACTATGTGCTCCCATGCCCATATTTGGAGGAGGGTAGCACCACAGCCGAGCGACTTACCATTAAGGTAAGCCACATAAAACATATGAAAATGAATGTGAGCCAACATGCATGGCCCCCAAGCATAAACAGTATGGTCCTTGACCATACTCTGCAATACAGTACCAATGCTGGCCGAAAATCCATGTTGTCGATGATCGGGGCATAAGATGCCACAAGTTAGACTACCTAGTAAGGTGGACAGTCTGTCGAGGCCCAAACCAAATCTGGACCATGGGATATCATAAGCACTAGATAACCCAAGCTGTTCTCGGGGCAATCCAGAAATCTCCATCAAGGAAACAACACCAGAACGGGTGGCAAACTCAACAAGCGCACCCTAGATCAGAAGCTGGAGGATGCAGTACACATCCTCCAATGTGACAGTACACTCAACAATGGGTAACCAGAAAGTGCATGTCTTAGAATGTCAACGCTCTATAAGAGTGGAGATTAGACCCCTATTGATCGTGATCTCTGGCATATAGTATATCTAATACAATCCTAGGTCCCTAAGAACTAACCTCTCATCCTCTGGGAGCTGGAACCTGTAAACAAGACCCACCGGTCTCGACTCCCGACAGCGCAGAATCTGCCCAATGAAATGCACACAGAAATAAATCAAAAAAAATTTAGTATCAATCATACAAGAAAGTGTCAGAAGCCATAATATGCAAATATCAGACAAGGAAATCAGGCAGATAGTTCTAAAAAAGTGATTGCGGCAATAAACACTTCAACTGCAGTTCACTTATGTGATTGTGGAACATCATTATCAATTGCGACAGAAAAACCTCAATTGCGGCATCCAAAAAAACATAGTGTGGTACAGTTATCAAATGTGACACTTGACCGGCAATTACGGCATTCAATCCACAATTGCGGCAAAACCACAAACAATTACAACATAGCATGCAGAATTTCAAAAAACAAAAAAATTTCAAAGCAATAAATAAAGGCATTAATGACACAAATATCAAGAAAACTCACCAGACGTCCTACGCCAACTGTCTCTGATACATCCGAACCCGGTCAGAAATTTGAGTGACTCCAGGAAGGCCCGCCATCACACAAAAATAGGAGGAAAAGCACAGAAAACTAAAGACTAACTCACCAGGAAATCAAGAGCTCCAAGAAGGCAATGTGACAAATGAATGGATCATTTGGCTATTTATAGAGGTCCCCACAAACCCTAATTTCACTAGGAGGTCCAATTTTTCTTCTCGGTCCCTGGGAACTTATACAGGCAATATCATGGGCAATATAAGGCATTTTTCAAATCAGTCAACTACCTAGATTCAGATTTGTGGTTTCAACAAATTAATGCTCATGTCGAGACTTTTCGCTCAAATTTGTTGAGGGGGCATAAATACACCTACTATTTCTGGCATAAGCTGGGGCAGGATCAAAATTGAAGAATCTTTGACACACTGCAACAAGTCACATCGCATCAAAGATGGGCAAATGTAGGCACCCAAAAATAGATAGGCTTGCGACTTTACATTAAAAACACTAATTTTCATCTATTAATTAATGGTTTTTTAATCATTAATTAATCATCTATTTTCTTCTAAATTCATTCCCCAAATCATCTCATCAAATTCCCAAAATTAATTAAATAATTAATTTTATTTAATTAATTAACCTTAATTGGATAATTACCATTAATTAATTAATTAAATTCAATTTCGTATAGTTTAAATTCAAATATTTAAACTTTCTAATTAAATTCTTCCAATTAAATTAATTTAATTTCATCAATTAAAGTAATTCTAAATAAAAAAGAATTCAATTATCTCACATGTTGAAAACATTAATTAAATAAATGAATTAAATATTCATTTATCTTCAAAGAGATAACTCCAATCAGATCGCATGGGTTACTCCACCCATCTCTCTAGTCCACATGGGTAACTTCACCCACCTCTTCAGTTCAAAAAGGTAACTCACAATTAGCTCTTCAGTCAACCAAACTCTATCTCTTCTTTACCAATTGAAGAGGTGGGGTTTACTAATGGCTTCTCCAATTCCCTTTGATCTCAACCGTTCATCTCCCTATCTCTGGGATTGATCTCAACCGTTCATTTCATCCTCAAGTTCTATATAATAAACCCTTCATAACCATTTGAAGGATCCAAGATTTCAAGCTCTCGTGTGCCATTACTATGTCAATTTGGTTCTAGCATTCAAGCCATCTTGCAATCACACACCTGTTTCAATTAGTGAATTCTCGACACTTCTCAAGTCATAGATGCTGCCCCCACCAATACTGAGCATCAAAAATAGTGTTTTGAAAGGAGTAGAGAGAGACAATAGAAGCTTCAAGAACTTTGGGGGTTTGCATTCATTTTTTTCCTTTCGTTGCTTGTACATTTTATTGGTTACGTTTCAAGTTATCCATTTTAGTAGTTCTTGTGTATTGGATTTATATCATTGTAAACCTTTGCTACTAACCCTTTCCTTTGAAAAGCTTGGGAACCATGGATCACGATTGAAGGAGGCATACACAAACATAGGCTGCAAAAAGGTGTTCCTCACAAGCTACAGATGAAGAGGCTAGGTCCATGTAAGACACTTAAAAAGTATGGAAACAATGCATACAAGGTGGAGCTTCTTGAATACATTGGGTTGTCACCGGTTTTCAATGTTGTAGATTTAATAGCATACAAAGGACCAATTCAATATTTTGATCAGAACCTTCAAGAGGTAATACAAGAGGTAAAAGATCTGAAATTAACCCCTATTCCATCTATGACAGCCGAAAAGATACTAGACTCAAGGGTCTATAACAAGACTAGGAACAAAGACTACACCGAGCACCTTGTCAAATGGCATGAAAAATAAGATGTTGATGCTACTTAGATCAGAGAAATAGAATTCAAGAGGTTGGGCATTGATCCAAACATACTCAATCCAAGGATGGATTAAACTTTCTTTTGTCTGGGGGAGTATGGTGCAGGAGCACACCTAGCTCAAACCCCTAGCTCTTTATTTTTGGCATGTACTGACTCTAGCCAAGTTAGGAGAGTTTGTGTGGACCTTAATAGGTCATTATTTTTTCATAAGATGGATATGACTAGATCAATCCATGTCTAGATAGGTTGCTTAGTTGGTTTCTTTTGTTGTGTGTGTGTGAGGTAGTTTGTAAGCCTCTGGAAATCCAACCAAGACATTGGGAACCTTGGATAAGCTACTTGGTATCACTAGCACTCAACCTACACTAGCTCCTAGAAGCTTGGCCTACACTAGTGCCTAGCAGCTCAGCCTACACTGGTGCCTAGCAGCTCAGCCAACATTGGAGTTTAGTTTTGCATGACTTTTGCTCGGCAATATTCCACTGTAACGGCCCATGAAAAGAGGACATTGTCTTTTATGGATAGTATGGTCAGTTGTAACGATTCCTAAAGAGATGCTTGTGAATATGTGGACAGTTACAGTCATTCCAAAGGGAGGATAGTTATTAATAATATCCCAAGCCTTCTTTTTAGAGATCTAGAGAGCAGAGATTGAAGAAGAGGAGAAGCTACAGGAAAGTTGGAGATTTACAGATTATTGTACTATTTTGTTTTGTTTCCAAAAATGAGAAGTTACAAACTATGTGTTTAGTAGATATCAAATTTCTTTGTGGTTCCTTTTACATGCAATTAGATTAGTTACTTTATTTTCTATTTTGTAAGTTGTTAGTTCTTCACCCATTCTGGGTTGTAACCATTAATGGCCCCTCGAGGTTCTTGGATCCATGGTTAGAGTCATGTGTTGGGATGGAACTCAAGAGGAGCCCTTGTATATAGTTTCCTTTTTTTTTTTGGTAAGAGTAGCAACAGGTATGAATCTGGAGATCTTACCCTAGGCGAGCTTGGTAATAGTCTGGCTAGGGAAGGGAGTGAAAGTGTTGGTAAATAGATTGTTCTTTTATGCTTTAACTCTAAAATACCCAAATATTTAAGAACAATTGAATACAACATTTGGGAAATTGTAACTAAACAACTAATTTCCCTCTGAATTTAAAGGTATAGCTCCCTTAAGTAAATTAGCTTCAATGAATGTTGATCTTTCCTATTCTAACAGGGGTATGTTCTTGACCCGAGAAGAAAAGAGGTAAACCAAGCTAAACCTAGATAGGAAATAGCTTGGACAGGAAAAATCGGATTCTAACTTTAGCCAATTTCAAGACTTCATCAATCATATGACTCCTTAAAACTGGTAATGCAATAACTGATAATGAAAATGCAAATGCAAGACTTAAAGATTTAACGATAAAATGACAATGAATCGATCTATTTCACATCAATATCTCCTGGATTTAGAAAAATGCTAGATTTCCCCTAATTAACTATATCAAATCATAATACATAATTCTGGTTCAACCACAAACTATAAATCTAATTCCAAAGAAATATTCAAATTCAATAGACAGATAAATGCAATGTAATGGAGCAGTTAAAGAAATGGCATTCAAACATACAAATTTGACTCAGCAAAATGCTATCTTTCACACCAAAATTTAGCCGACCTTTTCATTGATTTGGAAAATAATACATATAGGGTTCCAGAGTTGGATCGTTACAAAAAGAGGCAACTGAAATGGCTCAACTTCCTCAACCAAAAATGATAAACAACAGTTTATCCGTTACAATATTATCAAGATTTGGTGCAAGAGAGAATCTATTCAAACTTAAGTTTTCTTCACCTTGTCTAACTTATCCCTGTGGGTGGTGACAACTATAATTACATGGATGAGCTCTTCGTATCTGTTGACATGGACATTGGTATATTAGATGAGCCATCTAGAATGTTCTTTGGCTAGACTCTTGATTGCATCCACCCAATCCTTTAGCTCTTCTGTAGCTTTAAAAATACACCCGCTTAGCTGTTGGAGCTCTAGTATTTTATCCAAGTGAGAAGAAGAATACTTTGCTAACTTATTCACATATTGAGAGAATGATTTCTGCATAAGAGCTACTCCAAGTATCTCTTTTCCCTGACCACTTGTTTTTGATTCCGTGTGAAGCCCCTGAAGGATTTTAAAATATTTTCTCTGTTCTTCTTGGATCTTGACATCTGTCTGTTGCAACCCTGCCTCGGCTTGGATAATCATCTTGATTTTAAACTCTAGACTTTGAAGCCATTTGATCAAAGGCTCATCTCCTTTCTATAAAATTTTGGCCTTTAGAGCTTCCTTAGTCTTAATCTTTACTGCCACATGTAGCATCACTATGCAATCCTGACATTTCACCCTCTCTACTGTGAGAGTCTAAAAATTCTTTCCAATATTATCTCTCTCTATTTCTAGCCTTAAGAGAGCATTACCCAATTGCTCAACGACCACTAATCCTTTAGACTCGAGCCTCTCAATCCATCACTTGCCAATTTGCCCAAAGTGTCTATCTTCTTGTAACTTGGCTATGATGGCTTGATTCTCTGTAGCACTGGGATCAAAAGTGGTCTGAGTACTAGGAACACTTTCTATTAGAGTGATGAGATGTCTAATGAACCTATTCATCTCAGCCACTTCTACCTTGAGTTGAACTTTAGCAGTTTTGAGCTCCTTGAGCTATTCTTCTATTACCACATTGGTGGACTTCCAGCAGTCTACTTTGGTGTCATGCTGAGCGAGCCTCATGTCAAATGAGTGTAACTAAAAGTCAGAGGCAGACATATCTTCAATTTTGCCCTCCTTAGTAGGCTTGGAAACCTCCATAGTTAAATGCCCCATTTTAGTATCCTGACCCAGCGTAGACATTGTCTTTACTTTCTTTGCTTTACCCACTGTGGTGCTGGGTTGCAAGGTCCATAAAAGAGTGTCTTTACTAGAAGCTCCTTCCTCTTCTCTCTTCCTTTTCCATTCCAAAGTATGTTCTATCCATGACTCGACACTAGTAACCTTAGAAGCAAAAACCAACCCTTCTATGAACAAATTTATGATGACTGGAGGAGTAGCTTTAGGCCTAGAAGCGAATGGATTTACTAATGTTGGAGAAGAGGAGACCAATCTGATGACTTGAGCAGCTTCTTGTTGCTTCTCAACCCTATCATCTAATTTTGTGGCTGAGGTGTTAGAGGTATCCTCACCCACCTCTACTACAACAGGGGACCCTTATCTTGGATTATCTTGGGTCAAAGTGTCGACTTGTATATCTATAGCAATTGCTTTAGCTGATTACTCAAGTCCTGCACCTTGGGTGGGTTCTTCTATTGGCTTGGCCAAGTCTATAGAAACTGCGTCTTTTGTTGACCCGATATCTGGAAGAGGGCCTTCTCCACATGTCTTCTTTGGTTGAACTTATTTCTCAGGAGATTCATCACCTCCTTTGTCTGGATGAGAAGAATCCTTGGCTATAGTCGGGAGTATTACTAAAGAGGATGCTGCAATGCTTGAATTATATTTTTCTGGGGTCCTTTAAGTAGGAGGCTTCCTTTCTGATCTCTTCCTTCTGCCTGCAGTCCATTTGACCCACTATTCTTTTCTCTTATAAATCCCACTCATCAAGTTTTCCAAGTTGTTAATGGCCTATCCTAGCATGGGCTCGGAGCTTATAGGAAGTGGCTTTATTTTCTTCAAATATGTATTATCATACATATGTTGGACATCATCTTCCATTCCATCCACAGTAATGTTAACTTTGAACCTTTTGACTTGTTCATTAGTTAATCTAGTGTAGAACCTCTCCCTACTCTCCAAGTCATCTCTGCAATTAGCCCAGTAGTCTTCAATATCATCAACATGATGAATTGCATGACTAATTTGCAGGAAATCTCAGGCATAATCTACAGGGTCATACTGTGGCCTCAGAACATCATATGTCTCTAATGAAAACCTTTTTGATAATTTCTTCAGAACATTCTTTGCTTCAAACCAGGATGCAACTGTAGGCTCCAATAGTCATTGGGAAATCATATCCCTTCTTGTTAGAGTCGACGTAGATTAGATTCACTTGAAGTGCCTATCTCATCACCTCCACTAGCACAATCATATCATCAGGGTATCTGGGCAGCTTCAAAGGGAAGTCATCGAATCCCGCAAGACGAAGATATGAGAAATTTGTAAATTGAATGAAAAGACACCCAAATTGGCTGATAAATTCCATGGCTTCTGGAGAAAATATCCTTTCTAGACAACCTTGTAGCTCCTTTCATAGTCTCATTGTAAATGCATCGTTAACTCTGAGATATTCAGCATAACTATTGTGTAATTGAAGACATGGGAAAAATTCATAACTTTTAACATCATCAGGGAACTCTTCTAATCTAGGAAACCCTAGCCAAATTTGGATTATGGCTAATATATATATTTATATATATATATATATATAATGACCAAATACATGTAGAACTCATTCTACAGTTTATCTCTACTTAAGGCATTGGAGAGATTTTTGCTTACCATGAGGGCCCAATCAATAAAGTGGTGTTGATAACAAATCACCTGAACTAAGAAGAAATGGCTCTCAATGAAATTCAGCACGTCACTCTCACCTTAGATCCTATGGAGCAACACCAAGATGTCTACAATCTCTGGTTTCAAATTTATGCCATATAATGTTTTGGGCAACTTGCCTTTGGCGCTCCTCGGCTCTTGAAACCATGCCTTCATTATTTCTTTCTTCCATACTGCCTTCTTCGCTATATATTTAGTGACCGCTTGACTATATGTCATTTTTTAATACTCAGCCTGCTCTAGAATGTGCAGGGAGTTCTAAACAGAATCTCGATCAAAGGACAGGAGCACTGTGTCGTTGGGCAAGAAGATTTGCTTGGTATCTGTATTATATCAGGCGATGCACTCTCAAACAAGTTTAGGAGCTTGAACGACAATAGGAAAATTGGCAGCTTCTACCAACCCGCTCTCCTTTAACTTCTCAGTAATGGGGTGCATCTGGTATGCCTTCAATCTATTTTGGAAGTTCTGCATATCAAAGAACTTCAAAGAAGTATCTATAATCTTATGCCAATCGGATGTGATGCCATTCATCCCATCGAATCCCATAAATCTCATAGCCATACTTCAACTAATTCTGACTTGGGATAACTTCTCAAGAACACAAGAGCAGGGAATGACTATTGCTAATGATTTCAAATTTGGACAATTTCAACAAAGAGATGGTAGCTCCTATTTGGAAAACCTTGTTGGCTTTATAAATTTTGAATTCTTACCATTTAAGGGCTGACTTCCCACACCACACAAATGAAAAGACTAAGACATTAATGAAAAATTCCATTATAGAGTAAAATGGCTTTATTTGAATTAATTACTTTTACTGCAATGGGCCATTAAGAAATATCCTTTCACTTTAGTAACCATAACAGTAAATTTCTGGAGGTAGCAGAAAATTACTTTTCCGCTTCCCTTTCGACGGAGAAATGCCTTAGCAGTGCTCTCTACTCAAAAATCCACTGAGGGAGAAATTTAGCTCCTTGAGGTGCTAGAATGGAATGTCTCAATTTCATCCGCTTTCATTATGCTTCAGATCACTCATGAGGTTAATTCTTCTTTAAATTCCTTTCATAAAATGATTTGGCAGAAAACGCACTCCGTAGGTAGAAACCTGCCTGCTGGAGTAGCGGAGAAGCCATATTCCACTTTTTAACCAATAAGCTTACTTCCTGAATTCTTCCTTATTCAATCATTCCTTTTGCTTGGGATAGGTTTAATTTGAATGCCTAAAACTTTATTATTTCCAAATCTCTCATTTCCAACTTCCACTGACCTCTGATACTCTAAGTTTTGTCTGTTGTGGATCGCACTCTGTAGGTGATTTTCCATTGAGGAGAAGCTCAGAACCAATTTTCCGCCATGCTATCAAAGGGAATACTTTAAGGAAAAAACTTCAAGTGCATATAAATTCAATGTTAGAATCCTTTGAAACATGACCTTTATCATATTTGGGAACTTAACCTACCCAAAGAAACACAATCTTAGAGGCTAATTCCTCCGAGCTCACAGAAGAGAAGGAAATTTAGGAAAATTTGATAAAGGCCTCCTATCCTAAGAGGATAGATAGACTTAGACTTAGGACTCATACAAAGCTTTCAAGATCACTACTATACATAAAACATCCACTTTGTCTCAAAGGTATGCAGACCAAAAGTGGGGCAATAGAAAGTAATGTTCTGAAAATATTGATTGAGTGAGCAGAATGAATCTATGTGTGTAGGTTCAATGAGGAGATGAAAAGCATGTCAATGGGGACTGAGTCTTGAAGGGGAGGTAAATTTGATAGTGACTTAACTTAGTTTAGGGTTGTGAATAACCTAAGAGATCTAGGAGAAAGATCTCAGAGCAGAACCAAGCTGGTTCTATGGCAGCAACAAGACTTTCATCCACATCAATTCTCTTTGGTCATTCTCTGGTAGACTCCCACGCATGGACAAGGTTTTTGTTGATGCATTGAGAACATTAATTGAAAAATTTTGGCATGATAACACAAGGGTTTCACCCAACCAAAGAGATGTTGTTAGGAGGAGAATCAGATCTACAAATCGTATGCCACATCCAAAACACTTTTTAGATATGACACAAACATAATTTTATGAAAGATTCCTCAAAATATTTCCTCAAATTCAAATTAGTCAAAGATTTTTTGAAATGAAAAAACCCTTTTACATCAAGATTAATCATGTGCGCACCACATGTTGTTACAGGGTACATATTGAATTTTCCATGCATTATGATATATATTGTCATGTTTGTTGTACTTTGCACACTAACACTATTTTGCATGAATGTGGTCTTCAAGCACCTCCTACGTCATCAAGAGATTTAATGCCAAGTGTATTATGCAATCAAGATGATGGTTGCATTTATTACAAGATGATGTGTTTGAGTGGATCTTGTAGTGCATGTGGTGGTATGAGAAAGTTGTGGATATGTCACCATCTAGAGAGCACAAATGAGATTGGAAATACACTAATTTCTTTTGGAAAATATGAGATAGTAACTTATGGTCTAAAAGATGGAAAATAACTTAAGAGGTGTAAGTTACTGAAAAATTATATATGCGTAGCTGATTTTATGAAGATATTTTAAGAGAAACTAGTTTATGAGTACATACGCCATTCACATAGAGCTAGGTGGTTGGATGAGCAATTCAAGATATGTAAGGAAACTTTTCCCCTTGGTACTATTGTCTCCATTGTTGATTTTGCTGAGAATTATACACTTAAACCTTAGAATAAAGTGCAAGCATTGTATTTCCATTCTATACAAGTGAATATCTTTGTACATATAGCATTCTTGCATGCACATGATAGCATAGATGCATATAGAAAGGTTTTAAGAGAGTATCACTTCTACATCAGTGATGATCTCACACATTCATCAGAGTTTGTGCAAGGTTGCTTCAAAGTTTTCTATGAGAATTTAAGGGAAAGAGGTATTGAGAACAACCAACACATAATATGGTCAGACAATTGCACCTCACAATTCAAGAATGCAAGGATGTTCTATTGGTTGAGTAGGATATATGTGACAAGTGGCGTTCAACATTTTTGGAATTTCATCAAGGCGGGGCATGGAAAAGGTGAGCATGATGGTGTGGGTGCATGTGTAAAAAGAGCTCTTGCCAAAGAGGAATTGAAGTACGAAGGTGGTGCAGAGTTAATAAATACAGAAAAAATTGTGTGATGGTGCAACTCTACAATGGGAATAGGTAATTAAGGTAAGTATATGGTTAATAGATTTTTTTGCTTGATAGATGAGTCTAACATTGAGAACTATCTAGATTTTTGTACACCTACAGGATCAAGTGACATGCACTCATTTAGAAGTTCAGATGTAGCATCATTGGGTATTTATACTATATTAATGGCATGCTTTTTCTTGTCTTGTATGAATTTTTCATGGGAGGAATGTGAATCAAAAGAGTGGGTTGACGAATGGTCTTAAACACCTTTGCAACCGCTTGATACATATCAACTTCCTAGAGCACTATAATTGAGCCAGTTTGAAGCATCAACTGATTTTGATCACATATCTGACCTAGTTGAACCAAGTAATTTCTCAATTTATTCTTCATTTTGAGATGAACTCTGTTGAACCTACTTGAAATCATTTTATTAGGTGGTTAATTGTTTAGGGTGTTAACTTATCCCTCTATAAATTTCAAGATATGTATATGCAGTTGTTGCAGATGAGAACAATGAGGAAGGGACTGATTACTTTTTGTGTTGTTTTATTGAGGGAAAAAATAAATTGACATCTGCATTTATTGATGGAGAGGGTATTGAGTACCCAATAGGATCCATTGTTGTGACAAGGACATAGCTTAGAAGGTACGCTATCAAAATATAATGTGTTCTTGTTTGATGACTTTGAGACCTCTTACCATCGTTCTATACACTTTATATGTTGAGTTTTGTATTAATTTATGCTTCTATGAAATGCAGGTACCCTATCAAAAAATTCAACAAGTGATTGTTTGAGGACTATGAGACACATAGACATATTTTGCATTACTCGAACCTTCTTGTTGCAACAAATATTAAATTGATAAAGTATAATGATAGACCTTGTAAGAAGAATTTATGGAAACTTCATGAATCTGAACATGAGGCAATACATGACATAATAAGGGTTAGAGATTATCCATAAGGTTCTCTCAATTAGTTTTGTACCATCGTGAAGAATCATTCTAAAAAATGGTAGAATTATTTTGACAATTTTGTATATAAATTTTGCGAAACAATCTAACTTCGCTTTTTTGTAAATATAAATGACTATGAAGTGGTCTACATGCATATTTGGAGACCACATTTTGTATATTGAAAGAAGATCAAATTGTATATAAAAGTGGCCATGGGTTGATTTGTATATACCGAATGTCCACATTTTGTATAGTTTATTGTGTACCATTTAACTAAGAGGATATGAGTGAATTACAATTCATTACAATTATAACAATGGCTCATGTAGTGGATATCTCATGTTTCTCTAAATTATAATAATGGTTCATGTGTAGTATTTATGTAGCTTTTCATTTCTAGACTAAGAGTATTTTCTTTTTTGCTAGTTTAATTGCGTTTTACTTCCATAGAGTAGTTGCAAATCATTCTTAGATTAGTGCAATTCAATTTCTTAATTTAATTGCATCTCTTTACATAGAATAGTTGCAGATTTCTCATAGAATAATGGCAATTCTTCTCTTCTTGCATTCTTAAATCCTCCATGTTAGCAATGGTTTGGTTGTTGGCTCTCGTTCTGAGGGTAAAACTCAACATCCACATCTAATTAGGAGGCAACAGGTCGCCTCAATCGAATTTGCAGAACAAACAATTCATGTTTGTCTTTGTGAATTGAGTGATTGTGTA
>MU223226.1:1037456-1068625 GCA_018584345.1 Thuja plicata
TTCACTTCAGACTATTCTTTGAATCAATGCACTGCTCGCACATCAATTCAAAGAGGGGAAAAATGTAACACCCCAAAATTGGCACCTAATATCCTAATCAATTTTGGTGCATTTTCTTATCTTCGAATTCCTATTGTATTAGGCAAATTCTTCTCCTTATTGACTTTAATTGACCGAGTTTCAAATGCAGAAAACCCAAATTTGCATAAATCTGACATTATGTTTAATTCCTAATTTCTCAATGATTATTAGCTAAAAACCCCTATGATTAATTGATTTAATCCTAAAGTCCTAAGTGTTTTTTATTAAATCAATTCCACCCCCTTTGGCTAATATACATAAAAGGAATTGAAGGGTTATTTAATTATTCGGTGAATTATCCTCAAAAAGGAATTCCATAATTTCATGTGAAAGGACACTTATGTGGCAATAATTCACTCTTTTATTTAAATAATCTTTTCTTATTTGTCTCAAATGGAGAATGAAGAGACAACTATTTCTTTTCAAGAAACTCTTCACTCTCTTTCCATGGTTTTCTATAAATTGGACTTCTTTTCTTCATTAGAGAGGATGATTTTGGAGAGCATAAATATTATAGGCAATTTGCATTTGATTTCTTTCATGTTTCAAGTTTAATTTTGCATAATTAGGCTAAGATTTCAATTGGAATTAAAGATATATGCTTTCATTTAAGATTCATTTCTATATCTAATATTTCAATTTGATGTTTCCAAGCTTTCATAGATTACGATCAATTCAATTCTAGTTTAAGAGCAAATTCCTTTCATAGATTACAAGATTTTCATTTCTAGACTAAGATTATTTTCTTTTTTGCTAGTTTAATTGCATTTTACCTCATCTCTTTCTCCTATGCTTGAGTTGAATGATAAATGAAATGGGCTCCATTGTGGGTGAGAGGGACTCCTAGAAAAATGGTGAGGTAGAGGAAGGACGGGCAGTGGTGAAGGGTCCTATAACAGGAAAAATAAATAATACAAATTACATGTTATAAATAAGAAATACTAAAAAATAAAAAATGCATGGACTAAAAAGAAAATGCATACCACAGCATGTGTTGGAACTCCTGTGCTGGAGGGAGCCAAAACCATTGATGAATCAGTTTGGACCTTTTCCTGTATAGTAAAATAGAAAATATGTTAAAGTTGAGAAATACTAGATAATGCAAAAAATGTATACACTAGATAATACAAATGCATACCAAATCCTCAGCTAGATCTCCTATGCTTGGGCTAAATGATAAACAAAATGGGCTCTATCGTGGGGTAGAGGGACTCCTAGAAAAATTGCGAGGTAGATTAAGGATGGACAGTGGTGAAGGGTCCTATAACAGAAAAATAAATAATACAAAATACATTTTGATAGTTGAATTATTGATTACCTCATCTCTTTCTCCTATGCTTGGGCTGAATGATAAAGGAAATGGGCTTTGTCGTGGGTGAGAGGGACTCCTAGAAAAATGGCGAGGTAGAGGAAGGACAGGCAGTGGTGAAGGGTCCTATAACAGGAAAAATAAATAATACAAATTACATGTTATAAACAAGAAATACTAAAAACTAAAAAAAATGCATGGACTAAAAAGAAAATGCATACCACAACATGAGTTGGAACTTCTGTGCTGGAGGGAGCCAAAACCATTGATGAATTAGTTTGGCCCTTTTCCTATACGGTAAAATAGAAAATATGTTATAGTCGAGAAATACTAGATAATGCAAAAATGTATACACTAGATAATATAAATGCATATCGAAGCTTCAGCTAGATCTCCTATGCTTGGACTGAATGATAAACAAAATGGGCTCCGTCGTGGGTGAGAGGGACTCCTAGAAAAATGGCGAGGTAGAGGAAGGACGGGCAGTGGTGAAGGGTCCTATAACAGAAAAAATAAATAATACAAAATACATGTTATAAACAAGAAATACTAAAAAAATAAAAAATGCATGGACTAAAAAAAATGCATACCGTAGCTGGATCTCCTGTGCTAGGAAAGGGCTCCCTAGGAAGTGGAGAAGAGTTCACCTCATCTGAGGCAGCTATGATCAATTCATGTATGAAAAGTCATAGCAAATGACATACTAATAGAGGAACATGGTTTCTAAAATATTTTGAACAAACAAGCATGCAATTGAAAGTAAATATGAAAACATGTTACCTTGTCCCTCTCCTGAACATCAGCAGTGTCTATAGCATTCATTAGTTTAGTAAAACCCAATCAATTCTACATGTATACAATAAACAAGTCAAGTGCATTCATCAATATAGACTACATTGAAATGTTCATAATACATTTCAACAAATATACTTAAATTGGACGTAATTACCTTTTTTTGTTTCAATGTCCCTAATGATTTCTTCATCTTTCCTACTGACCTCGAGCTTGGTGGGGTAGGCTTACAAAAACAAAATTAAAATAAGAGAAATAATATGATACCGCATGGGTTCAATTAAAACTATAAACAAGAGGTGTGAAAAATATGATACCACATAGCTCTGTAAGCCAAAGTCAATGGCAGAAAGGGTGACATCATCAATCTCATAAATCTGAGCCCCTGACAAGCCCTATAAAACACCAAATAAATATATAAGTGTTACCACCCATTCTTGCTTCCTCACGTTGGCCTTCTTCTCAAGAAACCCCTCTAAAAAAAATTATTAATTTAAGTGTCAAAATCCTAAAAATTTCTTATTCTATCTTTGACACTTTGCAAATACACCTAACATGTTGAACTTGAATTTTGAACTGCCTTTGTTCAAGGTTCGAAGTTCATTGTCACCCCATGGCGTGTTTTCTTTTATTTTTAAAACCATGTGATGTCAGTGGAAAGTTATGCAAATTCGGCCTTCCCGTTGAACTCAAATATTGAACTATCCTTAGTTCAAGGTTCAAGGTTCAACCATAGAGTGAGTCTTGTAGTTGGTTCTTGTGATCGGTTATCTTGTCACCGCTTGTATTTTTATTGAAGCACACAAAGGGGTAGTCCTTCCTAATATCATGCAGGTTGAACTTGAACTTTGAACTACCTTATTTCAAGGTTCAAAGTTTGAAGGAGGGTTACAACTTGGTCATCGGTGAGCATTAGTAATCAGGTGACTAATGTGACACCTGGCAGAGAAAGATTAACCTGTATGGGAAATCAAAAATAATCATCATTGAAGTGACATTGTAAAGATGGTTTAATCATGATAAGTTTCAAATGTGATTTTCTCATTTATTTCATTTGATGTCTACATTTATTTGACATGATGCTCAACTTCCACATTAAATGCTTATCCCTGTAATCTTTTTTAGCAAGCTATTATAAATTGTCGCTTAGCTTATCCTTTTCAATTATGGTTATTCGCCACACTTGAAGAGGTAATGACGCTCATATTTCTCCTTCTTCCCAAGTAGTAGAACAATTCTAGATAACTGTAGGTCAGTTATTTCCCCTCAAAGCTCTACTCTTTGATGTTTTATCGAGTAATTTTTCTACAATTTTGCTTTGAATCAAATACCTGCCTTTGTTTTATGTAAGTCTCTAGTTTATTTTAGCTATCATTTACCTCACCATGAAAACCCATGTTCCTATTGTCGGTCACACCCCAAGCTTAGTATGCTCTCTTCCCAAGTGCGAAGACACTTCCATGCCTTCCCAAACCTTCATAGAAATTAGGGAAAAATCAAGAACCCTCCACCTGATTCTATGATTATCAAAGTAGTTGAGAGTGGGTTAGCGGAGGTATTCACCTTCCCAGTAGCAGAACCATGCCTAGAATTAGTAGTAGAATGTATGTTGCACTATAATAGTGAGGAGAGATGTATAAAGAAGGTGGACAACATCCCTCGTGTTTCTATAAATAGAAACATAATTCTGAAATCCATGGGTATACCTGAGAAGGAGCCATATGAGGCGTGGAAAATTAGCTACCTCCCATACTATATTTTTTGAGAAAAAGTAGAGATATAGGAATGAAATGGCACAAAGCTAGTTATTAAAGTCACCGGACGCAGGGTCTAGGTTACCAAATACCCTTACCATCGACCATTTCAAGCCTAAGGTCGCAGATTTAGTAGTGTTGTTGAATAGACTGAAGGGGAATCAACATGCATACTTGTGGCATGATTGGATGTATTTTTATATCCAGGTGACCTTAGGAGGGAAGAAATTTATTGGCAGGGTAGAGGATATAATAGATGAGCTTCATCACTAGCTAGCTAATTACTCAGGGAGAAACGGGTTCTACATGGTCTCCTACTTGTTTTATTTTCTTTCATGTACTAAGGAGTGGAAAGGCCTCTTTAAAGAGACAATAGCCCTGGGCATAAAGATCTATGATTATCATCCTCACTTGCAGAAGGAGTCATACACAAGTAGTTTCATGAAGTTTAATGGCGTATTTTTGGGGAGGCTAGTGTTTGAGCAAAAGGGCGATATAGGACAGAGACTATCTAAAGGAGCCAAATATTTTGTGAACATCTGAAGAATCTATTATATACAAAATAGAAGGTTCACATATTTAAGATTAGGTGGATTTGATGGGGAACCCTTCAAGCTTTCTAGGTATGCTCTTGATAGCCTGGTTATTATGGAAGTAAGTTGCCAATTGGCACATGTACACAGAAAACTAAAAGAGAAATAAGGTAGAGCTAAGTCCTATTTTCCCATTGAACTAGGACATTACAAGTGTAAAACCTCTTCAGATGCATTAAAATTATAATTGGAACTCAAAAAGCTAAATTTGAAGACTTTTGAAGCTAGGAAAGATTTTGATGTTAGAGGCTACGCAGCTCAACATTTTGGCTTGGTGAATGAGTTCCACCACATTCCAAAGATGGAGGACTATTGGGACAATTGTGCTAATGACTGGGAGGCAATCAGAAGAAGATGGTCTAGGTTCACACTCAGTCAGATTGATTTAGATATCACAGGTATAGAAGAAGGGGAAGATGATGAAATAGTAAGTGCAGAATATGAAAAGAGGGTTAAACATCAGCCTCTGCCTAAAATTGACTGGGGTATAGAAGAAAGAGATAATATCCATATTAAAACCCTTAGTGTTATTAATAGGACAAAAGACTGGATAGAAAGTAAAAGATCTCCCAAAAAGGGAAAACATAGCACCAGAGGGGTTAACCAGAAACAATTTCTAGCTAGCCCTTGTCCTATTTCTAATGATGTTGTTCCCATTGCAGGTTCTAAGAAGTCTAAAAAGAAGAAGGCTCCATCTAAATTCAATAGTGAGATGAAGGAAGAAGATTTCTCTGCTAAGTTATCCACAAGAATTCTACGCTCTAGGAAACAGAGCCCCAAGGAAGCTTAAGAGAAGGAGATAATTGATCTAGACAGCATGGATATTGATCAGAGTCCTCAACATTCTCCCCTGAAGCTGGAATCCAACCCAAAGGATCAACATCCCAATGCTGGAGACTCCACACTGGTTATAGATATGTCCCTGCATACCCCATTATCGACTCTTAGCTGGCTTGAGACGTCTATCAACAAAAAAATAAATGTCATGCCTATCACTCTACCGGTAGAAGATATGGTAAGCAAGTTCCTTGGCACTGTGGTGAAGCCCAAAAGGATGAAGATAGAATCCAAGATCACTATGGATGAAATAAAGTTCATTGGGTAGCAGATCACTCAGCTCCCAAAAGCAACAAGATTGTTGGTGATATCATGGTTGATGACTACATTGTTGAAAAGATAGACCTCGGAGAAGGAACCAGAGAAGTATATGTAACTCACCTAGAATCATCTACCAAAAATATGATTAGGAGGACCTTCAAGGATGAGAAGGACAAGAAAGATCTTAAATCTCTCATCAAGCTATTAGTCGAGTTCATTCAGGAACTCACAAATCCCAACCCTACCCCAATTTCTCAAGTCTCTCATTCCTTCGACCCGCGATCACCTAAGAGCCGCAATGTTCTTGAATAGGTTAAGAGGATTTAATTGGTTGTAGATGTATTCGGCTAATGGATACAGGGCATTACCCAAGGTGCAGGGGATTATATTGCTCTATTGATTCAAACTAGAGAGATTTAATGCAGTGATTACTGAGATGCAAGCAGACATGACAGCATGGGAAAAGGAAAAAAGAAAATGGTATCTTATTGTGAGTCAAATGTATGAAGTTGAGAAGATTGGTGTAACTAACTTCCTTGCTGAAAAACTAGTTTTTGGACTTGACGATGATGTGTTCTATGTAGCCATGAAAATTACTGAATGGAGGAACATGATCCTGGAATCTGGACATGAAAATTTGGTTAAACTGCTAAACAAGCTCAAGGAGCTGATCGAGATGATGAGCAAAGACTTGAAATGTATGAATATAGCTCTCACCAAAGAAGATGGTCAAAATATAAAGTAATTGAGTTATATGGCTCAAGAATTTGAAAAATAAATGACAATGGTGAGGGATAACAAGTCTTTGTCAATAACAGACTTCACTGAGATGGCCAACATAGAATCCATGCTAGGTGTGTGTGTTGATCACTTGGAATCACACAAGCAGAAAATTGTGCAGGTTCATAAGGAGAAGAAGTTGTGGACACCAAAATTTGTGCACATTTCCCTGCCCTATCATATTGTCATGGATAGCTTCTCCAGCGAACACATGGAATGGCGATCTTCTCAAGTCTCCAATGCCCAAGGAGAGCAGCCAAATCCTTCGGCAATTCCTTGATCATGACCCATCAGTTCTGGCGCATGTAGAGGATTTTGTTTTCTTGCATTTTTTTGTCTTTTTAGTTTTAAAATGGTTAAAAAGAACAACTCTAAGGAATTCTGTAATATTTTGATGATATACCGATGACTATATATAGCCAAAAAAAGGCTAAGTTAGGGTTGAGACTTTAATTAGTAGAAGTTCAGTAATTAGACTTGGTAATTTTTGGTTGTGATATATGTTGAAATCTGTTGGGATATTTGGAAATCAATGAAAGAAAAACTCTCATTTTATGAATCTGTGTGTTTATAAAATTGTGGAGGATCTTTGTTGGGGTATCTAGATTGGTTGATGAATGTCTTTTAGATCTTTGTTTTACCAATAGTTAAAGTTTAATCAGTTTTATTTATATTTTAGTAAATGAGAAAATCTAAAGTCTGTAGGCTTCATTTTATGTGTTGAATCATCTTTTAATGGTAGTCATTATATATTGATAAATTATATGCTTTCAAATACCTTAATTAATTTCTGGTGAAAAGTAAAATCTCTGCTTATAGCAATTTTTATTTAAGTATTCATTGAATATCTTATCCTGGAGCTATACCATTAAATTAAGAGGGTCTAGATGTTGTTGTGTTATTAGATCCTACTGTTAGAAAAGTTTTTTGTTTTCAGATGGGTTATAGAGTGTTAAATTGATTTAAAGAAAGAAGACAGATTCATTAACTAACAGTTTTTCTAGCGACTCTACTGGGGAGGGAAAACATTGAAAGATCATCTTTGTGTATTTATATGTGATGTTTTCATCATGGTATTACAGACTGTAGTGATACCTGGTCAAGAGGAAGTCCCTCCTATTCTTCAACCAGACCTTCATTTTCTTGACATGCAAGAGGATTTTATAGCTGACTTAAACACTCTTGCCTGGAAGGTTAAAACCAATGATCAAAAATACCAGCAAGTCTGGCTCATGTTGGAAGAAGAAGAAGACATTGGCGAGCGGCTAAGGGGAATCAAAATAGCTCAAGAGGCTGCAATAGTTGATATATTCATCCAAAGACCATAAAAAAGAAACATTGGATTCTCATCCTTATACTAGGTCCCAGAGGTGGGAAGATATTTTTGACACCTTTTTCCAACAATTGCAAAACTTACAATTTCCTACCACCTACATACCTAAAAGAAAAGCTAGGAGTAGAACCCCTTCCCCAAACAAGACATCTCATGGTGCATCATCATCTTCCAAAAATTGGAAATCTCTAACCCTTTCAAGAATCCAAGCTCCTCCTCTTGTTATGATATTCCCAGCTATTGTGATGGCGCAACCTTGGGGGCTGCAGTAGGCCCATTAAACTTAGAGGTAAACCATAATTTTCCCAAAGGAGCAAGAGAGATCCTACCTAAATTCTATGAGGATGGAAAGGTTTCTGTTGAGGATCATCTCAATGCCTTTAATACTATCTGTGGGATCCTCGCTATTCAACATGAAGACATGGTAGTCAGGTTATTTGTACAAACTTTGGCTGAGTCGGCTGCAAATTGGTTCTATCATTTACCCAATGGTTGTATCACCGATTGGAATAACATGAAAAATTCTTTTGAAGCATGTTTTAAAAGTTTGTCTGATGAACATGCCTTATTATCTCAATTAACACAGCTTAAGAAGGAAATTCAAGAACCCATGGGGGAATTTGTAGCTAAGTTCAACATAATAATTCAAAAAATTCCTGTTGTAAAAAGGCCAACTGATGAGAATAGGAAAGATTTTTTCTTAAATTTCATGCCACCTTATGTGATTTTTCCCCTCTGAAGACCCCAAATCCCATATACTCTACCAGGAATGTGAATTTGGAAACTATATAATCTCCTCATATGTAGATGCAAGACAGGTTGAGAGCAAGGATGCAGATTCCTTATGGTCTCTAGAGTTTGATGGGAGTTGTGCTTCAATTAGTTTTGGGGCACAGGTTGTATTGATATCTCCCCAAGGGGAAATATTTCCATATGATTTCAAATTGTAATTTGACAATACTAACAACACCGCCGAATATGAGGCCCTTCTACTTGGTATCAAAGAAGCTAAGAAAAAGAGGATTAAAATGCTTAAAGCCAAGGGAGATGTTGAGTTGGTAGTAAGACAAATCAGGGGAAGGTATGTAGTAAAGAACAAAAGGTTAAAGCATTATAGAAACTGTGTATGGGATGAGATTGAAGGGTTTGATTTTTTTTCCATAGATTCTATTCCAAGGGCTCTGAATAGTAAGGTTGATTCCCTGGAAGTTTCCACATTACTGCTTTTGCCTCATCCTGAGTTCAAGGAAGATTCTTATAGAATCAAAATGGTCTATAGGCCAAGAGTACCTGACAATGCAAGCCATTGGAAATTCTTCCAGGATGATAAGAAGATTGACAAGTTTTTGCAGATGATTGAAGTTTTTAGCACCACATTCTTTGAAGGATTAGAGTCAAGTTGTGAGGAGTTCTGCCCTGATCCTGGTAAAAATATTCAAGAAAGAATTGTCCAATTAAAAGTAAACCGCATACCCAAAGGTCTGGTTTCCTTGGAGAATATAATTTATCACCATGATGAAGTTAAAAAGAGACCCAATCCCCATGAGCTAGTTAATGGGGAGGAAGGAGATCCCAAATACATTAATTTGGAAAGTGTTGTACCTCTAATGAAAAGAGGAGGTTTATTAATTTGTTAAAGGAATTAAAAGACACCTTTTCTTGGTCTTATCAAGACCTCAAGAATTTCAAATAAGGGAAGTTTCAGCATCACATTCCCCTCAAGCCGGGTCTGCCCCATTCAAGCAGAAACTGAGGAACTACAATTCGAAGGTGTCAAAAGAAATTCAAAATGAAGTAGAGAAAATGTTGCAAGCCTGAATCATTTATCCCATCCACCACTCTACCTCGGTAGAAAATATTGTCCCTGTGAGGAAAAAGAATGGGGAAATTCAAATTTGTGTCGACTTTAGGAATTTGACTCAGAGCAGCTTAAAGGACAAGTATGGACTCCTTGTGATGGACCACATATTACAGATAGTTGCTAGGTCGGAGATGATTTCCATGCTAGATGGATTTTCTGGTTACAATCAAATCTGGGTTGTTGATGAAGATCAGCATAAAATGGCCTTTACAACACCATGGGGCACATATGCCTATAATCGCATGTCTTTTGGGCTGATTAATGTTGGTGCAACATTCCAGCGAGCAATGAATTATTCCTTCAGTCATCTGATCAACAAGGTAATTGTCATTTACTTAGATGACTTGACAGTATTTTCCAAAAAGCTGAAGAATCACTTGAGAGACCTCAAAAGAGTCCTTCAAAGGTTCAGAGAACACGGAATATTTTTAAATCCCAAGAAATTTGTCTTTTGTGTTATGGGGGGAAAGTTTCTAGGTCACATTATATGAAAAGATGGGATAAAAATCAACCCTGAGAGGGTGAGAGCCATTTAGCAAATTTTCTTTCCTTCTAACATAACAGGGGTGAAATCCTTTTTTGGCTAAATCAACTTCCTAAGGAGATTCATATCTAATTTTGTCGAGACTACTAAACACATGGTAAGTATTTTAAGTGAAAATAACCCTTTGAAGTGGAGTCCTAAAGTGATAAAGGTGTTTGATGATGTTAAGGAAGCTATTGCATCTACCCCTACCTTGATAAACCCTAATTATAGGAAATATTTTTTTATCTACTACTATGCTTCGGAACACACATTTTCTGGGATACTATCTCAAAAAAATGATAAAGGAGAGGAAGTTCCAATTGACTTCATGAGTCTGCCACTCAAGAAATATGAGTTGAACTACCCTTTGGTTTAGAAACAAGCATATGTCATGGTAAGGGTTGTAAACTATTTCAGATTTTATATCCTACACTCCCATTCCACCATGTATGTAGCTAGTACTACTGTGAAGGATGTTTTAACTCAACAAGAGGTGGGTATGAATAAAAGAGCAACCTAGATCTCAAGGATCCAAGAGTTTGATTTACATATTCATCCAACAAAGTTAGTATGAGGACATGGTTTATGCATATTAATGGTTGAGAAAACACTAGAAGATCATACACCTCTGGTTCTCTTTGTTGGCTTACAGGACCTATGGTTTTCTAATGTTTCTTATTATTTGACTTATGGAGACTTCCCAACACACTTGAGTCCTAGAGAAAAGAGGAACCTTAGATTAAAATAAGAAAAATATGTCATTATAGATGACATCCTATACAAAAAAGGGTTGGATGGAGCTTTCCTAAGGTATGTAGATAAGGAACAACAAGAGAAATTGCTCAATAAATTTCATGATGAAGCATATGGTGGTCATTTTTCCTCCATAGTAACCACTTTCAAAATCATTAAGAGATGTTACTATTGGCTTGGGATGTTTGGTGATGCATATAAGTGGGTTTCTAAATGTGAAAATGCAAACTGTTTAGTGGAAAGCTCCAACTAGCAGCTTTACCTCTAAGACCGGTGATAATTGAGGAGCCCTTTAGATAGTGGGGATTGGATTTTGTTGGACCAATAAGTCCTCCCTCTATTTCTGGACATACACACATCCTCACCGCAACTGACTACTTCACCAAGTGGGTCAAAGCGGTCCTTGTTAGAAAAACTACTTCTCAGGTGGTGTGTAATTTTCTAAAAAATACATACTTTTCAGGTTTGGCATACCCCACAAGTTGGTCACTGATAATGCTACTAAATTTTCCTCCCATGAGCTGAAAATGTTTTTTTATGATCATGGTATCCATTTATCACACACATCTGACTATTATCCCCAAGGGAATGGTCAGGTGGAGTCAAGTAACAAGAACTTTATCACCATTATGAGGAAGTTAGTAAATGATAGTGCAAGGGATTGGCATAAGAAGATCTTTGAAGCTCTCTACGCCGATTGTACCTCACCCAAGAGGGAAATTGTGATGACTCTATTTGAACTGGTCCATGGCGTGGAGGCACAATTATCCTTACCCTTGGAGCTAGCAATGTCAAAGCTGCAGACAGTAATTGAAGATCAAGTGTTCCAGAATGGGCTTGAAAAAAGCATTATGTATTTGAACAAAATTCAAGAAGAGAGAGGAGAAATGGTAGAGCGTATATCTTTGCACCAAGCCCAGGTAAAGAAAATTTTTGATTGAAGGAGTAGACCATAAAACTTTATGGAAGGAGATCACGTCCTCCTCTTGGACAAGAGAAGGGAGGTTAAAGGAGCACATGGAAAATTCAAATCTTTGTGGAAGGGACCTTTTCATATCAACAAAGATCTGGGAGGTAATTCTTTTATTTTGGAACATCTTGATGGAACTATTTTTCCCCTGACCTTTAATGGTCAAGACCTTAAGTTGTATCAAATGTAGATAAGTCTTTGCCTCTATGTACATAGAGTTCTTGTGTGTTTTTCTTTCCTTCTTTGTTCTTTTCCTGCTACTTTTTTTTTTCTTTCCTTTTTTCTTTTAAGGTTTGACCCTTTCTAAAATTTCCTCCCAGATCTACGAAACCAAAGCCTTCATGTTCATTTTGCGTCCTCATGAGTCCTTGTCCCCAGCTGGAGCCATTGTTACCACCCATTCTTGCTTCCTCATGTTGTCCTTCTTCGCAAGAATCCCCTCTAAAAAAATTTATTGATTTAAGTGTCAAAACCCTAAACTTTATTTTTCTACCTTTGACACTTTGCAAATACACCTAGCATGTTGAACTTGAATTTTGAACTGCCTTAGTTCAAGGTTCGAAGTTCATTGTCACCCCGCAACATGTTGGCTTTTATTTCAAAAACCATGTGATGTTAGCGGCAAGTTATGCAAAGTTGGCCTTCCCATTGGACTCAAATATTGAACTATCCTTAGTTCAAGATTCAAGGTTCAACCGTAGAGTGAGTCTTGTAGTCGGTTCTTGTGATTGGTCATCTTGTCGCTGCTCATATTATTTTTAAAGTATGCCAAGGGGCAGTCCTTCTTAATAATCATTTATGTTGAACTTGAACTTTGAACTGCCTTAGTTTAAGGTTGGAAGTTTGAAGGAGGGTTACAACTTGGTCATCGGGGAGCATTGGCAATGAGGTGACTGATGTGACAGCTGGCAGAGAAAGATTAACCTATACGGGAAATCAATGATAATCATCATTAAAGTGACATTGTAAAGATGGTTTAATCATGAGAAGTTTTAAATGTGATGTTTTCATTTATTTCATTTGTTGTCTACATTTATTTGACATAATGATCAACTCACACATTAAATGCATATCCCCGCAATCTTTTTAGCAAGATTTTATAAATTGTCGCTTAGATTCTCCTTGTCAATTATGGTTATTCACCACACTTGAAGAGGTAATTCCACTCATATTTCTCCTTCTTCCCGAGTAGTAGAACAATTCTAGATAATTGCAGGTCAATTATTTCCCCTCAAATCTCTACTCTTTGATGTTTTGTAGAGTAAGTTTTCTACACTTTTGCTTTGAATCAAATACCTGCCTTTGTTTTCTATAAGTCTCTAGTTTATTTTAGTTTTCATTTACTTCACCATGAAAACCCCTATTCCTATTTATGGCCACACCCCAAGGTTAGTATGCTCTATTCCCAAGTGTGAAGACACTTTCATGCCTTCCCAAACCTTCAAAGAAATTAGGGAAAAAATCAAGAACCCTCCCCCTGATTCTATGATGATCAAAGTAGTTGAGAGTGGGTTAGCAGAGGCAACCACATTCCCAGCACCAGCACCATGCCTAGAATTAGTGGTAGAATGTGTGCTACACTATAATAGTGAGGAGAGATGTATAAAGAAGATAGATGGAAGCCCTCTAATTTTTATAAATAGAAACATAATTCTGAAAGCCATGGGTATACCTAAGAAGGAGCTATATGAGCCCTAGTCATATTTCTATTGATGTTGTTCCCATTGCAGGTTCTAAGAAGTCTAAAAAGAAGAAGTCTCCATCTAAAGTCAAGAGTGAGACAAAGGAAGAAGATTTCTCTATTAAGCGGTCAACAAGAATTCTTCTCTCTAGGGAACATAGCCCCAAGGAAGCTGAAGAGAAGGAGGTAATTGATCTACATAGCATGGATATTGATCAGAGTCCTCAACATTCTCTCTTGAATCTGGAAGCCAACACAAAGGATCAATAGCCCAATGCTGGAGACTCCACACTCATTGTAGATATCTCCCTGCAGACCCCATCCTTGACTCTTAGCTCACTTGAGATGTCTATCGACAAAAAAATAAATGTCTAGCCTATCACTCTACCGGCAGAAGATATGGTAAGAAAGTGCCTTGGCACTGTGGTGAAGCCCGAAAGGATGAAGATATAATCCAGGATCACTAAGGATGAAATAATAGGGCATTAGATATTAGAATGCTCAACTCCCAAAAGCAACAAGATTGTTGATGATATTACGGCTAATGACTACATTGTTGAAAAGATAGACCTTGGAGAAGGAACCAGAGAAGTAGATGTAACTCACCTAGAATCATCTACCAAAAATGATTAGGAGGACCTTCAAGGATGAGAAGGAAAAGAAAGAGCTTAAAGCTCTTATCAAGTTGTTAGTCGAGTTCATCAAGAACTCACAAATCCCAACCCTAACCCAATTTCTCAAGTCTCTCATTCCTTCGACCCGCAGTAACCTGAGAGCCACAATGTTCTTGAAAAGGTTAAGAGGAGTAAACTGGATGCAGATGTATTTGGCCAATGGATACAGGGAATTATCCAAGGTGCAGGGGATTATATTTCTCAATTGATTCAAACTAGGTAGACAGTTAATGTAGTGATTGCTGAGATGCAGGTGGACATGACAGCATGGGAAAAGGAAAAAATAAAATGGTCTCTTATTGTGAGTCAAATGTATGAAGTTGAGAAGATTGGTGTAACCAACTTCCTTGGTGAAAAACCAATTGTTGGACTTGATGATGATGTGTTCTATGTGGCCATGAAAAGTACTGAATGGAGGAACACGATCCTGGAGTCTAGACATGAAAATTTGGTTAAACTAATAAACAAGCTCAAGGAGCTAATCAAGATTAGGAGCAAAGACTTGAAATGCCTGAATAAAGCTCTCACCAAAGAAGATTGTCAAACTATAAAGGAATTGAGCAATATGGCTCAAGAATTTGAAAAATAAATGACAATGGTGAGGGATAACAAGTCTTTGTTAGCAGAAGACTTCACTGAGATGGCCAACGTAGAATCCATGCTAGGTGTGTGTGTTGATCACTTGTAATCACACAAGCAGAAAATTGTGTAGGTTCGTAAGGAGAAGAAGTTATGGAAGCAGATAGTTGTGCACATTGCCCTACCCTATCATACTGTCATGGATAGCTTCTCCAGAGCACACGTGGAATGGAAATTTTCTCAAGCCTCCAATGCCCAAGGTGAGTAGCCAAATCCTTCGGTGATTCCTTGATCATGACCTGTCAATTATGGCGCATGCAGAGGATTTCCTTTTCTTGCATGTTTTTGTATTTTTTAGTTTTTAAATGGTTAAAAAGGACAACTTTGACGAGTTCTGTAATTTTTTGATGATATACCGATGACTATATATAGCCAAAAAAAGGCTAAGTTAGGGTCGAGACTTTAATTAGTAGAAGTTCGGTAATTAGACTTGGTAATTTTTGGTTGTGATATATGTTGAAATCTATTGGGATATTTGGAAATCAATGAAAGAAAAACTCTCATTTTATGAATCTGTGTGTGTATAAAACTTTGGAGGATCTCTATTGGGATATTTGAATTGGTTGATGAATGTCTTGCAGATCTTTATTTTACCAGTAGTTAAAGTTTACTCTATTTTATTTATATTTCAGTGAATGAGAAAATTTGAAGTCTGTAAGCTTCATTTTATGTGTTGAATCATCTTTTAGTGGCAGTCATTATATATTGATAAATTATATGCTTTCAAATGCCTTAATTATTTTTTGGTTAAAAGTAAAATATCTTCTTATAGCATTTTTTATTTAAGTATTCAATGACTATCTTATCCAGGGGCTATACCGTTAAATTTAGAGGGTCTAGATGTTGTTTTGTTATTAGATCCTGCTGTTAGAAAAGTTTATTGTTTTTAGATGGGTTATAGAGTGTTAAATTGATTTAAAGAAAGAAGACAAATTCATTAATTAACAATAATAAATAGTTTACAATGAAGATTATGATTACTTGAATTCCATAAATGCTTTTGCTCCACAACTCTATTATCACAAGTTTATAAATAAATTTTATGAACCATAAACCCTTAGCATGGGGGGATTTGGAATTCTTTTAGGTTGAGAGTGGGTGGTATGGGCACTAATGAAAATATTTGGGGTGCTTATGAACCTAGGGTTTATATGGGTTCTTTTCTATGGTGAAGATATAGACTAGTATATGGGGACTATCCTAGTATGACAGTGAAATGCCAGAGAGTAGAGTTTACTGAACTAGCAAGTGAATGTGCTTTGAGCGATAGGATAAGGAACTTGTGATAAGTTGAGGGGTTCTTGGGGTGTCTTAGAAGTTCTATGTTGGGATTCTTCAGAAGGCCATGGAGTTGTATCGAAGGATTGAGGACATTCATAATCAGTGAACAATCAGAGATTGTATTCATGAGTTTGAACAAGAAATAAGAGTAAAAGAACGATGGTTGGATGTTCCAAACGATGTTCAAGGTTGATTTAGAAGCCAATAAGTGATTGGTTGGGGTATGAGTTCATCATTGGTTGAATTGATTCCAAGGACGGACAGAGGGAGTTCAAATCAATGAGTCATGATGACTGGACAAGGAAGTGAACTTGTTCATTTAAGTATGATGTTTAGGTTACCAAAAGAAAGGGGTCTCTACTGAAGCCTTTTAGTTCAACCTAATTCCCTGAGGGAGTACCATCCTTTTATTAATTCCTTGAGTTTAATTACATTAGAACAAATTCTTTGACCATAAAGCAATAACAAACAAACATACACTAATTCTTTAACCACACTAAGTTACCACCATAAAAATTATTAAGATATTGTTGGAAATGAGTTGTTAAGTAACTGAGAGGGGAGGGGTGAATCAGTTACAAAAAAAACAAATCCAAGTCCCTTAGATGTCTTAAATAAACTTATCACTTTTTCTTGGTTAACAGAGATATTCTTCTATCACTCGGTTAGCATACCAATCTTGAGATATTAACTGTGATTATCCTTTAGTGATTAATTGAAGAAACATAAAGAATAAATAAAATAACATGTACATAGATAACACAAATATTTAACATGGAAACCCAATATGGGAAAAACCACCAATTGCAACTAGTTACTATTTTTCACTCTTCTAAAGTGAGCTCTTTTATGAGCCAACCATGTTAAAGGTTACAATACACACTATTTTTTATTAAGGTAACAACAGGTTTTGAAGGGAACCTGAAACCCTTTACATAGAAACAGAAAGATAAATAGGAAGCAACAAGAAAAAAAATGAGCTATCAAGCATGACAGTACACTGAGAAAGGGCTAAAACCTAGATATAACTTTAGAGATCATAACAAAGCAAAACATAAAACTACAAATAGCAAAAACTCCCAGCAGTCGAGGAACAAAAATCTTCCAGAAACCAACAACCTCTAGCCAAGTAGCTAAACATTTTCCATCTAGTCTTCCAGCATCTGAACTTCAACCATCTGAAGTTCCAGGCACTGGATCAAATCCCTCAGCCTTGTAATATCTTTGGCCTGGATATCGGACTTCCTTTTTGTGCTAGAGCGTGTCCTAGATCCAAGACATGAAATCTAAATTTCTTGGGGGTCTTCATTCTCATGCTTTACCTTGTCATTGTAGTTACTCTCAAGAATATTATAAAGAGAATTCAAATTATCCAGATTTTTTCATGCCAATTTTTCTGATGTTTGCAAGTTTTTTCAGAAGTGTTGTGTTGTTGTTAATCTTATCAGTCATATTTTTAAGCATGTTATCTACCAGAATGCTAATATTTTTATCCATGTTGTTAACCTTATCAAACACATCATTACCTTGCTAGAGGATTTAATCACCCTGTAAGGAGTGGCCTTGTTAGAGGTCTTCAAACACTGCAATGTAGAAATGTCACCTTGTGAGAGGATTTACAAAAGACTGTTAATTCTACGCTATAAAGAGATTTTAGATCACTGCTACACTTGTTAGAGAGTAACAATGGATTGACCTGTTTATCGAAGAAATTTTCTTTGTTTATTCAGATCTATGTGTCTGGATTTATAACTTGATCCATAATGATTGAATATTATATTTTAGCTCTATATGTTGTGTCCTTAATCAGAATCCCATCTGATTTTTCCTTCGCTCTTCATGTCACAAACACACACTTATTTTCTTCTTCCACACATTCAATTCACACTTGACCTTATATATATGATAAACCTTGTCAAGTCATCTTGAATAACCTTCCAAATAAATAATAAAACTTAATTATGTTGGCTGCATATAACCAATTAACCATAAAATGTAAACTATTGTTAGTCGGCTGACACTAAAAGCATAACTTAGTTAATACTGAAATCCTTCAATGCCCGACCAATACTATAATGCCCTAGTGAACTCGATTAGAACTGAAAAACACTTTGGTCTTCTTCAATGCCAGAGAGAACTTGGCATACACTGATTGTGCTTGGTTTAGGTATAGACATTTGTGTAACATCACTACATTTGTGTAAACATCAATGACAATACACAATTGAATAATTGTCATCAACAATCTCCCTCTTTGGCATTGATGGTAACACAACATATCATAATACAAAGAATTATAGAGAAATAGTAACAAGGATAAAATTTTGTTAATGTCCTTAGCTTCATTTTGATCCTCATCCAGAAAACTCCCTTTGTCTTCACAATCACTGAAATACAGATTTCTCCCTCTTAGATCATTCTTTGTCTCTGCTAAATTTTTCCCTATGTCATCAATCTCTCCCTCAGTAATATTTCCTTTAATAATTTCTTTTGGCATGACATCAATAATCTCTCCCTCTTTGACAACCAATGTCAAAGACACCATTTAATACATATCCAATGAAGTTGTAATGTACCTATTTGTACTAATTCATATGCAATAAGCTCTGACAATCTACATCAACATGTTAAATCTATTATGTAGCTCAATTGATGCATCACTAATTTGTTCATTACTGAGCCTCAGTTAGGGGAATCACCCCTAGCTTTCCTCTAAGATACAAGAATGCATCCTTAGGTAATGGTTTTGTGAATATGTCTAAAATTTGTTCTTTAGTATTCACATATTTCAACCTTACTTCCTTGTCTTGTACCAGTTCTCTCAAGAAATGATATTTTATTGCTATATGCTTAGTCTTAGTATGCATCACAGGGTTCTTTGAAATGTTAATTGCACTAGTGTTGTCACAATAGATAATGACTGGTTCTTTTATTTCCTCCTTCATACCTGACAATAGTTATTTGAACCATATGATATTTGAAAAATTTAGTGCTGCAGCAACATACTCTGCCTCTTTTGTAGACTGAGAAATGCAATTATTTTTCTTGCTAGTCCAGGAGACTAATCTCTTACCAAGGAATAATGCTATACCACTTGTGCTCTTTCTGTCATCAATGCTTCCTGCCCAATCAGCATCAGTAAAATTCTTCAAATCAAAGTTTCCTCCTTTCTTATACCATAATCCATACTCTTTAGTACCCTTAAGATATCTCAAAATCCTTTTGATAGCCATCAAGTGATTCTCTCTAGGATTAGCTTAAAACATTGTAACAATACCAACTGCTAATGCAATATCAGGTCTAGTGTGAACAACATATTGAAATTTACAAATCATGGATCTGTAGGTAGTCTAATTTACTTCCTTTGAATCATCATCCTTAGACAACTTATGTCCAGTAGGCATAGGTGTCCCAACTAGTATGGATTCTTCCATTCCAAATTTCTTCAGTGTCTCTTTGATGTATTTAGACTGGGTAATGTAGATACCATCCTTCATCTGATAAAATTGTAAACCAACAAAGAATTTGATTTCACCAAACATAGACATCTCAAATTCCTTACTTATAGCTTCATAGAATGTTTTGCATAAATCATCATAACCAGTAAATAGTATATCATCAACAAATATCTATGTTAAAAGTATCTTGTTCTAAGGTCCTTCTTTGATGTTCATGCTACTATTGTCATTAGTTCTCTAAAATCCAATACTTACTAGGTAACCATGCAATCTTTCATAGTAGGATCTAGGAGCTTGCTTCAGTCCATACAAGGCTTTAAGCTTGCACATTAATCCTTTATTCTTTCTGTGCACATTCATATTCAAATTTAATTTTAAATTGCATATTTTTTCAATAGTTGGACTATTGAATTATGCAGATATATTCTATCTTTTATTTTAATAGATGCATTGCACATTAATCCTTTATTCTCTCTTTATTTCCCCTTTAAATTTACATTTATCCACCCAGATTTCACCTACATTTTCCATGTGGCACCCTCTGATTGGCCCACAAGTCCAACTAGGTGCCTACATCATCTACCCTGTATGGCCTGCCACATGTCCAAGTGTCGCGTGGTGGCCTGTCACATTCCCTTGATGGTAACTACCTTGCATCTTTTGGATCAAGTCATTGTGCCATCCATTGATTTTGATCACCCTGGGATTTGTGCCATCTCAGATGATCTCCTACATGGTTGCCACCTCATCTCCACCTGGACGCCACTTGACTTGCCTTGCTGTCACTCCCACTACATATTTCCATGTGTGTTCCCTTGAAGCTATCCTCATTGCATCTTCCCCATAGAGGCTTTGTGCCAGCCGTCTGATCAGATCTCCTCGAGATTCATGCCCAATCTGCAAGTCGATCCACCACGTCATCTACCACATCACCTCTGTGGGGTCCATCAAAATTTTCTTTTCATCCTCAGCAATCTAGCATGGTTTTTGAGGCATCCCTCCTTCCATGTGCGTGCATAGCCTCCAACTCTTCCTTCAAACTTCTTACTATGTGCTTTACCTTTTAAACATCCATATTTTCCCTTTCTTAGTGAATGTGGGACTAATCTTCTGAATGATTTTAAAGCTTTTACATTCTCCTATGCCAAAATTATGGGGTCCACCACTAGTTAAAATGAAATTCTTCATTTCACCCACCAAGAGCTCAAGCTCTTTACTTTGAAATACACTACAAGCACAATGCTATAAAAACATCACAAGCTTACATTGCCCAATGCATGTGGGATATTTCCCTATAGCCTGCGCAGCCTTTACTTTTCATTCACCTACGCATTTCTCCTGAGGAACTTTGGAATAAAGGGTAATGGAAATTCTTTTTACCCTTTCCTTTTAAAATATTTTGTTGGCCTCCATGCATGGGCTCTTCTAAGCCTCACATAGCCTCTTTGGAAATTACAAATAGTTTACAAGCATTGTCTATGTTCCCATACTATTTTTGGGCAGTCTGCGCAGATTTTAAAACTCTTTTGCAGCTTAGTGCATTTGTTTTTTGTGGCTTTAACACCTATTGATTGCTTTTTTTTGGGAGGGCTTTGCATAGTCATGTGTATTGTGTAGGGATTGCTTGTTTATATTTTCCAAGTTTTTCATTTCTTTCCACATCTGTGTGATCCTCCCGGCACGCACCCTCACCACATACTTGCTGCTTTCAAATGTTTTAAACATCCTCCTAAATTGGATAATTGTGCAAGGTATTGCCTCTATTTATGCCTCCAAACAGCTTCTTCATTTTTTTATGAAGTTTCTTTCAAGCTTAAAAAAATTTTCAGTCTCCCTATTGTTTTAACGTAGCATTCATTATCTTGCAAATTGCATTCAAAATCTAAACTCTTCATTCCTCAAATGGTGTAGCTTTCCTTCCAATAGTCTCACATTATTTATAATCCTTTTCACCATGGAAGGAATCTATGGAGATGTCACCATGGCTTCCATTACTCTAAAGTTACATCATTTGCATTCAAGTCAATGCACAAGAAGAAAAATGAGATAGGCATTTGGGTTTAAAGACTTGCAGTCTGAAACTGTGTCTCCATGTGCTTCTTTGCAATGCATTTTAATGTGTTCTGCTGATCTCAATATTGTGCAAGCCCTCATCAATTACATTTGAGTTATCTTGTGTTAAATTATTTTCTTTGAATTCTTTAGCAAGCTGTGCAACATATAAAAATATTTGGTTTTACATCTGTAATGACATTGAAATGTCTCCCAAATCTTTGTGCAGGATCCAAACTTGGATGCAATGTTTATAATTTTAAACAATCAATGTTCCAGCATGGGATTCATCCTTTATTGTCTTCTCTACATTGATATTTACCATGTGGGCTTTGGTCTTACTAATACTTGTCAATGCATTTGCTATGAAATCTTTTGGCTTGCTTTCTTGTTACACTGTGCAGCTTCTAGCATTGCATTTGTTTAAAAAAAATTAAAATATTTTAACCTCCAGTGAATGCACAACATTTTTCCATATACATTTCTTGTAAATTCTTAATGTTTTGATCTGACAACCCTTTGTGTAGCCAACATCGTCTACTTGAAAGTTTTTTAAAGTTATTATATTTGGTTTTACCCCTGCCAGATTGCACAGGCTTCCATGCTTGCAAACACATTCATTATACATTGGTTGTATTTCTTTCAACGTGTTGGATCTTCTTTCTATCTTTAGTATGTGGGCTTTCACCTTACAAATCCAGTGTATATCTCTTTATGCCTTGCACAAGGATGCTAGAAAAGGTTGTGTAAAAATATTTACACCTGCCATTATTTAGTTGCCGGGTAGACCTCTTTATTATTGTCAGTAGCATTCCTTTATTCCATTCTACACAGATTCCATCTTTAGCACAAATTAGAAGCATCACTTGGGTTTAATTAAACACTGGAATTGAACAAGTCAGTTATAATCCCAATCCCAATAATGTGAGGGTGCTTCTTCAATCTTAAGCATTTATCAGACCATGACTCAATTGCCATACCCTCACACACTTGTTCATCGGCTCCCAATTTGGTGTAGGCAGGAGAAAATCTAGCAAAAGTTATTGAATCTTTTTGACACTTGCGAGTGCATTTGCTCAGTAGTTCCCAAGACTTGTCTGTGCTCCCAAATCTGCATATTGTTAACTTCATTGGCACATATCCATAAATACCATTATTTAAATCATAAAATGATTTAACATAATAATATGCCCTTTAAGACTTCATAAACTGAGTATTGAACTCCACAAATAAACTACAACTCTCTGGGATCACCACTCCTAAAAACCACTTTCACTCTCGACAAAACTAACCTGATCAACTATGGAACTTAGATTAATGAACTGGAAGTTACTTAAAACTGACCTTTACAATTCTACAATTTTAACTCATTAATGGTATCTGGCCTCTGGGGCTGGCCTTAAAAAATGATGAAATCAAGTAACCGGCATGTAGTGCTGGGCACACACATTCCATTGTTAACATTCTTCCATATTGAAAAATGAAACCTGATGAAACCAAACAGGTCAAAAGATTTTAATCATCCAATTTGCCTCTTCGGAATAATTCTGCAAATTACCATGTCAAATAACAATGAAATACATTTGGTTTCGACTTTGAAAACAAGTCCAGCAACCCTCTGAAAATCTGAGCTTCTGGTTATTGGAAATATGTTATATGGAGAGAATTAATACAAGAAGGTGGCTCATGATGATCAACCAAATACATTTGGGAGACCCTTGAAGGTAGCCACTTGGAATTACAGAAAATGACAACATGAGGAATACTGATTTCTGCAAATGAAAGGAATCTGGATAAGCATGCATATGAAACCCTCAGTAGCTAAAAACTTGCAAAATTGGAGTAAAGTTGGTCTACAATATAGGGGAACCATTTTCTTGATATGACCAATCACAATATTCAAGATATAACATCACGAATAGGGCCTCCAACTAAACTGTACAATTGATCTGCATTAAATTGTTAGAAACTGAAAACGGAATCAGATTGGCAAACTAGGAAAATGGATTCATCATGGCCTAAAAATATTCATGGTAGAACATTTCCATGCCTACATTAAAGGGTAGCATTCAATTTTCCATTCCATTCAACCGGGTGCAAACTTGTAAGACCTCAAAGTAGGTTATTCTTCAAATCTGCACTTTACACTGAGAATCAAAATTAATTGCAAACAGAATAGTTTGGGAAAACTTATCATATGAACTCCTAGGAATATAAAAAATGAAAAAAAAAGCTTCTCTCTCATGCCTAAAACACCTCAAACTGGTCCTTATATCATGAAACTCTATCAGGTCAAAGATGCAAGCATGCAAAGTAGGCCATTTTCTATAATCAGGCAATATGCATAATGCAAATTTAAGTGAACACCTTTAAACAACTGTCTCCAAAACTCATCAAAACTAATAAATTAAATTTGTGACCCATTTAATCTACCCCATGATAGGTTTTTCACATGTTCCAGAATCAGTATCTTATAAAAATTATCAGGTCACACTTCACTTGCATTCCAATTTGGCACCTTCAAAGAGGTTTTTAGGGGTACTCACCGTGCCTTAAAGAAAATTTTGAATTGGTCACTCCAAATTTGTGCCAAATTTGAGAGTACCAACAGTGGCTCTATTTGGAGATGTGTGCCCCTTGTAGGAAAGTAGAGAATTCAGAATCTCTTGGTGAAGCAGACCACTCAAAAATCAGACTTCTTTTCAACTTTCCAAAAACCGGTTCCTTATTGAAAACACAAAACACCTAACACACAACTGAAGAAAAGAAACTATACATGTACAATATTTATAAAGGCCCAAAGTCACCAAACTGAAATCACCACTTACCCCTATCAAATGTCTTATTCTCATCATTCAGTATTATGATCATTCTATAAAACCTCTTTCCAATCAATCGGCCATTCTGAAAATTCTTTGTACAATTCATGCCACTATCACACTTCTTGTTGTTATCACACCTATCATCTTGTGGAATAACCAAATCATTCATTGGATGAAAATATCCATAATCTAAAAAGTATCCACTATTTTCAACTATGTCTTCAAACAAAGGATTAGAAACTACATGGAAACCCTTCTCAAAATCTGAACAGAAAAGCATTGGTCGATCCATACCTACTTCTTCATCAAATAGTGGATTAAATAATTCATTACATCCACTATCACTTTCCATATCACATTCATCCTCATCCATGAGAGAAAAATTTGAATCATCATCTTCAAAATTTGAACCACATTCCACCCTATGAGCTTGAGGAGATGAGCAACTATAATCATGACTTTCAAATGGAAAATCCTCATTGGTTTCAACAAAACTTGCAAGGCTGTTTTGATCACTTAGGGATTCAATCTTTTCAAATTTATATATTAGATTAAGCATACCTTTCTAATAAGAATACTAAAAAGGAAAGTCACCAACTATGTGAAGGAGCTCTTGTGCTGAAACATCACATATATAATCATTTGCAGGCTTGGCTTCATGCATACAAACATCAATCGGTTCTTTATTGACAACATTTGGGACACATAGAACTGGATTAAACACATGCTGAGGTTTATCCATTCCTTTCAATCCCATTATACAACTTCTTGGCTCCACATTAGCCTCATGAGAAATATAACCAGCATTGCTAGGAGATACATAAGGCAAATCCATAATTGGAGCAGCATGTTGATAGTTATCTGAATGAATATATGCAGCATCTTCATCTTATTTATCACTTACATGAGCATCATAAGAAGGCTGCCTTTGAACATCTATTGTTGAAACTATCTCAACTCTCACATGCTCATTTACCTCTGTCTCAACTTGAAACTGAATATCTGAAGAAGAGTCAGCAAAAACTTTATACTATTGGTTGCAATCTACATTATGAATCTGATTTGTACTAGTTATCTGTGTGTCATTTGGGGAAGCAAACTCACCAACATTCTGAGAATTTCATGGAGCTCTTGCACTTCTATAGTCAGCCTCATATGCAGTCCCATGAGAAGTTTTATTTTCATATTTCTGACATCTCATGAAACCAAAATTCATCATTCCTTCAATGTCCCTCACTATCTGACATGCTTGATATAAATTTTGAGGATCTTTATCTCTCAGCTTGTAACTCATTTTTTTGTCAAACGCACATAGGTATACAACCAAAGGCATAGCATCTTGGGGTATACATTTCTCAGGAATTTTCTTCAATGTCTTCATAAATATGAGATTGAAATTATATACCATCTCCTCATCTTCAATATGAGTATCAAAGAAATCAGTTATCAAATCATATTCACTAACCCATTATTTGTATTGTTCATTGAATGCTTCTTCCAATTCTTTCCATGAGCTGATAGAATGTGGTAACAAAAATGAGAACCATTCTCTTGCCTCATCTTTCAAAGATTGTGCAAACAACTTCATAATGACATCCTCATGAACAATATCAAAGTCCTCTATCAAATTAATGAACTCATTCAAAATCTTCTCATCCAATTCATCTTTTATACCACTGAACTTTGGCAAATATTTTCTGATTTTGGATGGAATAAAATTAGGGTAACCCGGAATGCCATTGAAATATAGGGCTGCATACAACTTAATGTTGAGACCCTATTTACTATATTGCTGAAACATCTTATTAGGCACGGTTACTCTCAACATACACAAGGCTAGAAATAAACAAATGACATTCCCAAATACCTTCACCGACACTTCTATTTGACAATAAAGAACTTGACCAAACTTTTCAAACCACTTGCATACCACAACCAAAGATGAAAGCTAAAACTAACAACACAATAGTATGCAAGCCCTATTTCAATACTTTTCCCTTTTAACAAGTGTTGTTATCACTTGATAGAGAAATAATTCTTGATTCTTTCTCAAAGAAAATGAGGATTACCTGGATAATTATCTTGATGTTTTCATTCTCCTTATTCCTTTCTAATTTGGTCGATCCGCCACTGAATCTTTTGAGCATCTACTAAATCCTTGTTGCAAGTGTCTCCCACTAATCATCAAATTTATTTATTAAATGCACACTGGTGCAAAGATCTTTCAGAGTCGCCACTCACTATTGTGAGAAAGAATAAAACATCACTAGAACAAGGACAAGTTGGGATTCAAACAAAGATAGCAGACTTTCAGCAAGTCAAATGGATCTGACACATTTCTTTCATAAAGAAGACATTCAGAATTATTTTGACAACAACAATCAGGCTAAGAATTAGGATCTGAAGAACTTTCAGATTTACAAACTTTTATAACTCTATCCTCAAATGGATATGGCAGAAACGACTGGATTTATAAAAAAATAGGCTAGGATTCTAGCTCAACTTGATAAACCTGAATTATTTATGACAATAGTAAAATCAGAGATTCTTTGGAAGTTCAACAAAATTTCTTACATCTCTCCCTAGCAAAGTCACCATTTTGTTGGTTCTTTTTTACGCTGTGATTACAGAATAATACCCTTTCACCCTTTGATGTATTTTAAAGAGTAGCCAACTCCTGGTATTCAACCAAGACTGAAAAGGACCAATTAACAAGGATGCAAATCCATCCTTCTACGCTTTAGGTTCTACAAAACCAAGGGGGGACACCCTTCAACACCCTTAAATATTCGGTAAGTAGTAAATCAGCAGAGATCTCACAATGGCTCAACACGATTGGGAGATACTACGTGATCAGCTAATCACCCATTTAACATTGACCTTGAAGTGGAGTATGAGATTAACACAACATCACAAACCACATAAAACCTTCAGATATGTTAGATTTTATGTTTAAAATACATAACATACCCAAAAACTAACTAGATATGCATCAATATAGAAGATATTACTCAATGATCAGTGCTTTATCCGTTGGGAAATCCCCTTTAACCAAAGTCATAAATATAGAAATCAACTTCTATCAGAGATTCCAAGCCATAAAAATAATAAATCCATATCAATACTACTTATAGAAATCCTCTTGTAGACAACCGAATGAAACTATGTCACATCTATAGCATCATTTAGTCTGATCCTAGATCATAACTAAGGAATGATAATAAATCCATATCAATACTACTTATATAAATCCTCTTGTAGACAATCGAATGAAACTATGTCACATCTATAGCATCATTTAATCTGATCCTAGATCAGAACTAAAGAATGATAACACATACATAGAAAAACTTCATGCAAAGAATCAAAAAATTTAGACTTCACAAGACTGATACCAAGGAAATATTTGAATCTGGAATTCTTATATTAAGTGTGAAGAATCACATTATTGTGCACAAATTTGCAATCAGGAATATACCTATTCAATAAACTGCAAAAGACCAATGACATTCTATTCTACCTGAAACAAAACTAGTACAATCAAGAAGCTATATCCCTAATGGAACCATGAAATGACTGAAAACTCTTGGAGCCAGTACTCTGCAACTCTCTATGGAGACCAGTATTTGGAACCCCGTACAATGGAAAGAAAAATGAATATGTAGCCAAACCAAATCACCAGATTGCTCCTCCAACAAACACTTTTCATCTTCCCAAAATATCTTAAAATTTCCCTGCCTCAACTGCTTAAAATCTTATTTTATTTGCAGAAATATCTCCTTTGAAATCAAAATATCTTCTCCCTTTCACTAATGAGCTGATTTCATTTTCTATTTTCTAGGAAAATACTTCAATCATGCATCAAAATAGACTACAAAAACACAATCCTCATTTTGATACCTTTTCGACGGTATATGATACTTAATACTTCTAATAAAAATTGTCCTCCTAAAACATTCATCAAACTCTTCCCTCCGTGCACATTCATATTCAAATTTAATTTTAAATTGCATATTTTTTCAATAGTTGGACTATTTAATTATGCAGATATATTCTATCTTTTATTTTAATATCTACATTGCACATTAATCCTTTATTCTATCTTTATTTTCCCTTTAAATATGCATTTATCCACCCAGATTTCACATGCATTCACCACGTGGCACCCTCTGATTGGTCCACAAGTCCAAATGGGCACCTGCATCATCTACCCTATCTAGATCACCACCTATCCAAGTGCCACATGGTGACCTATGGCTTTCCCTTAATGGTAACTACCTTGCATCTTTCGGATCAAGTCATTGCGCCAACCGTCAGTTTTGATCACCTCAGATTTCGTGCCATCTCGGATGATCTCCTATGCAGCCACCACCTCATCTCCACATGGACGCCACTTGACCTACCTTGTTGTCTCCCCCACCACATGTTAGCATAGCATGTTCCCTTGAAGCTATCCTCCTTACATCTTCCCTATAGAGGCTTTGCACCAGCCATCCGATTTGATCTCCTCGGGATCTGCACCCAATCTGCAAGTCGATCCACCACATCACCTCTACGGGGTCCATCAAAATTTTCTTTTCATCCTCTATGATCTGGCATGGTTTTTGAGGCATCCCTACTTCCATGCACATGCATAGCCTCCAGCTCTTCCTTCAAACTTCTAACTATGTGCTTTACCTTTTAAACATCCATATTTTCCCTTTCTTGGTGAAGGTGGGAGTAATCTTCTGAATCATTTTAAAGCTTTTATATTCTCCTGCACCAAAATTATGGGGTCCACCACTGGTTAACATGACATTCTTCATTTCACCCACCAAGATCTCAAGCTCTTTACTTTGAAATACACTACGATCACAATGCTATAAAAATGTCACAAGCTTATGTCACCTAGTGCATGTGGGATATTTCCCTATAGCCTGTGCAGCCTTTACTTTGCATTCACCTGCGTGTTTCTCCTAAGGAACTTTGGAAAAAAGGGTAATGACACTTCTTTTTACCCTTGCCTTTTAAAATATGTCACTGGCCTCCATTCATGGGCTCTTCTCAGCCTCACGTAGCCTCTTTGGCAATTACAAACACTTTACAAGCATTGTCTATGTTCCCATACTATTTTTGGGCAATCTGCGCAAATTTTAAAACTCTTTTGCAGCTTAGTGCATTTTTTTTTTGCGGCTTTGACACCTGTTGATTGCTTTTTCTTTGGGAGGGCTTTGCATAGTCATGTCTATTGCGTAGGGATTACTTGTTTATATTTTCCAAGTTTTTCATTTCTTTCCACATCTGCGTGATCCTCCTGGCACACACCCTCACCACGTACTTGTTGCTTTCAAATGTTTTGAATATCCTCCTAAATTAGATAATTGTATAGGTTATTGCCTCTGTTTATGCCTCCAAACAGCTCCTTCATTTGTTTATGAAGCTACTTTCAAGCTTAAATCATTTTGCAGTCTCCCTATCATTTTAACGCAGCATTCATTGTTTGCAAATTGCATTCAAAATCTGAACTCTTCCTTCCTCAAATGGCGCAGCTTTCCTTCCAATAGTCTCACATTATTTATAATCCCTTTCACCATGGTAGTAATCTGGGAAGATGTAACCATGGCTTCCATTCCTCTAAAGTTATATCGTTTGCATTCAATTTAATGCACAAGAAGAAAAATAAGATAGGTGTTTGGGTTTAAAGACTCGCAATCTGAAACTGTGTCTCCATGTGCTTCTTTGCAATGCATTTTGATGTGTTCTGCTAATCTCCATATTGCGCAAGCCCTCATCAATTGCATTTGAGTTATCTTGTTTTAAATTCTTTGCTTTGAATTCTTTAGCAAGCTGCACAGCATATAAAAATATTTGGTTTTACATCTGTAATGACATTGAAATGTCTCCCCAATCTTTGCACAGGCTCCAAACTTGGATGCATTGTTTGTAATGCCCCACCAGGGAACCCAAGAGAGATTAACCTAAACATGTCACTATGTGTGTTGAATAATTTTTTTTTAAGTTAACGTAAAGAAACATACAATCATGCGGAAGCGATTACCATTTATACACATGTCTTACACTCACATAGATTACATGACTCAAGGGTCCCATGACGTTGAATTACTTAAAGAAAAACACAACTAACATAATAACAAAAGATTCCATCTGATTAAACATATCAAATACAACTTACATAACCATAATTAAAAACCTCATGGATAACCATGAAACCACCATAAACTCACATCCACTGCACATGTCGCAGGGTATGTGGTAATCACTCTAAACTACTTACTATTACAACTTTCAGATTAGGTATCACATGCAGCACACTAATACAATATTACAATAATGAAATTACATAATTAAATGATGAAGGAACATAAAGAGCTCATCCGCAAAGAAACCATCAAGCACCTGGTACAAGGACGTCGAATCTCAATGGATAAAGAATCACTACCACCCGTCCGTGTGGAACCACAAAAGTCCACCCCACCGTGCTGAGGAGATAACAACAGATTCCAATCGGATATCCAAAACCAACAAGGCATAACCACTAAGAAAGGGATCATGATAGCTCTCTAATTCGGTGTACTAATCATCATAAAAAGGTAAGACTCACTAATCCAGAGGCAACTGACAACATAGGAAATCTAGCATGTGTAAAGGAAGGTGTCATCATGTAGGTCTACCCTTAAGTTCAGCCCAGATAATCACAACGGATTTTGGCACC
>MU223226.1:1080627-1099709 GCA_018584345.1 Thuja plicata
ATATATATAATACTTGTTTTTAAAAACAAGATTGTATTGAGTGAAACATTTTAGCAAACGTTTTCTTTCTTTAAAATAACAAAAAAACCTTAGCAAAAGAGGGTCATGACCATAGTAGGCAACTCGACCGCCATTGTGGCTAAAGCCATAGTGTGGTGGCTCGACTGTCCCATCCTCAACAAAACAAAACCTGCAAAAAAAGTCGTCGCCCTCCACCATTTTGGCTTGCATTCAAAGAAAAGAAAGTAGGGAAACCCTAATCCATTTTAGGGTTAGGGTTTTTAAGAAAGGGGGAGAGAAAGAAAGAAGAAATAAAGAGGGGCAGAAAATGAAAGCTTAACATGAGGAAATGTTCTCATTTGAAAACCCTAAATAGGGTAGGGTAATAATAGTGAAATATTATTGTTGAATGAGAAAGTCAAATTTTGGGGAAATGTTATTTTAAATTGTGTTTTCATTCTAAAAGGGTGTAATTTAATTAGTTAATGTAGATATAATTTTTAAATTGGAACATTATTGAACTTAGTGGAAATTCAATATAGAGTCAAAAGAAAGGGATTAAAATAACTTGTTATAGTAAGATAATAAGGTGTTAAGTATTGTCTCATTTTAATTTTAATAAATATAACTCCTACTTGTTAAAGGGAGAATGATAAAATATTAGAATGAAGATTATTTAATTGGTAGGTGGGAAGGATAAATGATTAAATACTGTGATGTTATGTTTTAAATATAACGCTAATAATATAGTAGTTTAAATATAATGATTTATAGTATTTTCACTATAAGGAGTAATAACGTTACATTATATTAAATCTTTCGATTAATCTTTTGATGTGACAAACTTAATACTTATAAATAAATAAATAAAAAGTTTTATAATAAAAGAATAAATAAAATTCTATTTTAAATGGACTTAAGTAAAATATAATGACAATAATATAATGGTTTTATTATAATGATTACTTCATATGTACGCTAAGGTTTAAATGTTGATTCAATTTAAGGGTTCAACTTAATTAGTGAATAGAAGTGGTAAATTTAATAATTAGCATCCAATATTATAACATAGGATTAAAAAGCTTCATATTATCAAAATTTCTAAAGTATGATGATATTAATTATTTTAGTTAATATGCATTAGTTTACTTATAATGAAGTTGGAATATAAGGGTTAGTAACAACTAATTATAGAGTCTATATTAGTATTTAAAATGTGTCATTTAACTTTGAAAGGGGTAGCTTGTGCAACGTTATCATTATCGCCTCAATGATTAAATTGTGAAGATGAATATAGTAAGGATAAAAGGGGAATTATTAGACGAAGATAATTCATGATTATTAGTTCAACATATTAACACTATTAGGTTTTAGTAAATCCACATTCATTAAAATTAACTAATTGGATCTAAATAATTAAACCTAATAAAGGGTAGAAATCCTAGATGACCTTCTCGAGGGAGGTTGACAAGTCAACCTTGTAGGGGAGTTACCCGCATGGTCGTTGCTTGTCATGCTTCCCCTCATCTCCAAACAAATTTAATCGGATACCAATGTATGTAGATCCAAACCAGTTGTGACGTAACCCCATCTCTGAACTTAGTAATCACCTTGTGCTTCAACATCTTGCAAACATTAGTCCATTTAACTGCTTTAAGAAAAAAATGTTGGTGTGTTTTTGCCTTAGATTTTGCGGATGACATTTTGGTATCAGATCCCCAAGTTGCAATACTAGGGCATCATATGGGGTCCATGTTACAAATCACGAGTCATTATGAAGTATTACGGTAAATAACACAAGTAACTCTAAAATTAAAAAGAGATCTTTGTTATATAAATTTGGATAAAGCACTCGTACACTCTTCTTAGAACATGTAACTTATAAAAGAAAATTATATTAAGAACCTTACATTCAAGAAAAGTACTTGATATTAGAAAAATTTATGGGTTGATGATAATGGAGAAATCTTATCTTAATCATTTCAAAATGAGGAAATAGGGTGGCCAACTAGGTATATTTCAAAGTCTTCTTAGTATATTAAAACATGGTATTTGTAGGTAAAAGTGAGATATAGTTAGTAATATGGATATGGATAATGTTATTAGATCAAAGTAATATCATCAAGAACATGCAAGATTGTTCAATATAAATTGTTAAAAAAAAATAGTTATCAATAACTTAATTATATACTAATGGGGCAATAAATGGAATTATTTCATAAATGAGAGAAAACTTATTATTGACTGTATTGGGAAAAGTGAATTAAATAAAACAATAATAGCTCTATGTAAGAGTGTTGTAATAAGTGGATTCTTCATAATATCATACCTAGAATGACACAAATAAATGACTCATAAGGTCGTAACCAACCAATTTTAAGCCTTAGATATATGGAATAGATCCTTCCATAGATAATAGCATAAGGATTACTCATGTACAACAATGGAACTCTCATAATCTCCATCTTTTAGTGTAATACAAGATTATTATCTTTAGTGTCAGATTTTGATAAAGGGTGAGAATTCTACCAGACAAAATATAAAGATCTTGTAGTAACTCTAAAGTTGTATCCATGACTAGTTAAGGTATTGAACATATTCATGTACATATTTCTAAAAAAAATTAAGATATCATATCTTCCATAATGCATAATGAGGTCATGCCAATAAAACTCTTTCTTGAAGTTTGCTTTTACTTAATGTTTGGTAGTAGAGGTGCAGAGATAATAAATTGCAAAATGAGGCTCTTTCCTACGTACAAATCTAAATGTAGTACAATTGGTAACACCTTGATATAGTAATGAACCTAGGAAATATGAAAGTTGTTGAGAAAATAATGAATAGACAAGCGTACGTGATTACTAAGGCCCTACAAGAGAATAAGTGTTCTATTGTCTAAAGTCTAAATAAAATTTATCGAACACGGCAAAAAATAATATAGCTAATGTTGCTTGTTATCCCATGTCTCTTGTCACAGAGACATGGGATAATGTTATAATGCCTATTAATAGCTCCTATGGTTATGTAAAGCATTTGTGCTAGATATTTCTCTTTCTGTAATCCCTACTTTATTAATAAAATACAATGTTATAGACCAAAAAAAAAAGAATAAATACAATGTTGTTTTAAATAGACTTAAGTAAAATATAATGACAATAATATAATGGTTTTATTATAATGATTACTTCATATGTACGCTAAGGTTTAAATGTTGATTTAATTTAAGGGTTCAGCTTAATTAGTGAATAGATGTGGTAAATTTAGTAATTGCCATCCAATGTTATAATGTAGGATTAAAAAGCTTCATGTTATCAAAATTTCTAAAGTATGATGATATTAATTATTTTAGTTAATATGCATTAATTTACTTATAATGAAGTTGGAATATAAGGGTTGGTGACAACTAATTATAGAGTCTAGTATATTAGTATTTAAAATGTGTCATTTAACTTTAAAAGGGGTAGCTTGTGCAACGTTATCATTATCACCTCAATGAATAAATTGTGAAGATGAATACAGTAAGGATAAAAGGGGAATTATTAGATGAAGATAATTCATGATTATTAGTTTAACATATTAACACTATTAGGTTTTAGTAAATCCCCATTCATTAAAATTAATTAATCAGTGATGACATTAATTTGACATTAGTATGCAAACAACACTTCCAGTAAGCATACACTGAAAGACAGGACAATATAAAACCGAAGATCAGATAGAAAGAGATCACCGAAGATAACTAAGTGCAAAGAGAACCGACGACATAACTTAGTGTGTAAAACAAAAATGCAAAGACAGAAAGATAAAGAGGAACCCAACAAAGGAACCCGGCGTGCAAGATTAAGTGCAAAGTGACAAGATAGTTAAAGTGAAACTGATGGAACAAAACCAAAAGATAGTCAGAGCATAACTGACAGACAAAAATCGAAAGTCAGTTGCAACCTGCAAAAAGTGGATCTGACTTCCACGTTAGATAAATCAAGCTTATTCTATTTATAGAACATTGATTTTTTTTTAATTCATTTCTTTAGGGACAAGAAACATGAATGTAAGTGCTTTAACTAGTCTAACTTATTTAAAACACATAGACTAGGAGATCTAGGTACAAGTTGTAAACCTGATCTTAGAGTTAACATTGTTTTTCTCAAAACTTCATGATGTCAATCCATCTTATAAATAGATGATGCAATCATTCATTATTAAAGATGTGAATAGAGAGGAGAAGATGAATGAATCCAACGACCACATCTATGGATCAAATTGAGAGTTTCAAGAACAAGAACAGCAAAAGGTGAATTTGGTTATCAGAACCAAGAACAGAGGCTACCGAGAATTAAAGGTATTATTCAATCACAATTAGGTGATAATATTTTTCATGTAAACTAAATTGGATCTGTATCAGCAATAGGAGATTATATTTACCAAGTCAATTTGTAATTTACTATCATTCTAACAAGTGGAGCAAAGTATAAAAATCCTTTCAAGGAAGGTGGATTTGATAGTCCAACAACAAGTCTCTTAACCGGGTGCACACTCAACAATGTTGCTAAAGCTCCTAACAGAGTAGACATTAACAGGTCTCCACCAATACTCTTAACAGGTTAGATCATCAGAAGTGATCAAATTGTAAGCCTTAACCGGCCCCTTCCAATCTGCAGATAGTGAAGATTTTGTGGGTGCCATCCCCACCCTAATTTTTACTTCCTAACAAGAGTTTTCTACGATATCATATCTTATGTTATGTGTCAAATTACTTTCATGAATTTTTCTATGAATCTTCACATGTATGTTAATGTTATAAATTGATATAACTCACATCAAGATAGTATAGATCATATTGAATGGATATACAATTGATTACAAAGGTTAATTGATTAAAGGATACAAAAGTTTTAGAGGTACTGATTCACCCCTCCCCTCTCAGTACATACTTCCCATTAATCCCAACAATTGGTATCAAAGCTAAGTCTCTTCTTGGAAAGCTTAAAGGCTTAAGAGAAAAGATCATACAATGGAGAAGTACAGACTTGATAAAAATATTGATAATAAGAAGCTTGAAACTCATATGTTCTATGAACAATATAAAGAAGCTAGAATCAATATGAGGCAGCTGCTAGATGAAAGAAAGAATATGGCATCTTGTTGTAATGAGACATAATATCATGAGGAAGAGATACTAGATTTCTTTGAGTCTTCAGGATCAACTACAAGAAAATCATCAAATACATCAGAAGAAAGCATCACAAGCCTAAGTGAAATCAATCTATATCTGGCTGGACAAGTTAAATCTCTGCAAATTAGTCAAGAGACACAAATGGTAAGGATGATTGATGTCATGAACAATGCTAGAAAAGATGAGAAAGAAATAACACTAGATATTTAATGATATAAGAAAGATCACATAAAATCTACAAGAAAAAGAGTATGAAATACAAAGACTTACAGAGCATCGCCATGAGATTACAAATCAGATTATTCTTATGATTCAAGAGGAAAATAGAATAAATGTTGAACTCATTGAAATAATAGAAGTTATCAGTGAACTAAGGGATGAGAATGAAAAGTTGAAACATGAAATAAGAATTCAGCAATAGCATAATGAAATTATCAAGAAAGCCGAAGAAAGCAATAAAAGAATGGATGATTTTCTTGAAGGACAACGAAGAGTCAACAACAATACCGGTCTAGGTTTTATTGAGAATGGAAAAACATCAAATCAAACTGATCCAAAGAATGTCTATATAAATTCAAGGCCAAGAAAGCTTACATATAATAAATGTGGAAATCAAGGCCATACATCAAATGTATGTAGAGAAAAAATGAAAGGTATTCCTAAATCTACATCTTCATTCATAGGATTATGTTATAAATGTAACAAGAAAGGACACTAAGCATATGAATGTAAGTCTGAGCTGAAACAACCAAACAAGGAAACCTACATGGACAAGTATTGTCCTACTTGAAAAATAAATGGTCACACAACTCTTGAATGCTGGAGAAAGAAAAGGCAAGCATGGAAGCCTAAAGGTTAAGAAACTCCCTATCAACCAAAGAGAGTTGGTAATCAGTATGTATGGGATTACAATACTTGAACAAATTATACAGCATGTGGAAGATATGGTCACATTGTTACAAAATGTATGAGACAGTAGACTAGAAAGTCTAGAGGCTGGACTAACCCCGGAACGGCGTGCTTACACTATCATAAATTTGGTCATCTCAAGAAAGACTACAGAGACTGAATGACTAAGACAAGCACATATCCCAATGGAAACACCATTGAAGGCTTATGGAGAGCTAGAGACAAAATGTGGAGAAAATCTTGAAACAATCATGAAGCTGGACCGAGCAATGCAAATGGTGACATCCCATCCAATGGATCCGGTGACATCACCACCCCCACCTAAGTAGAACAAGTATGGAGCTGCATTACCTAGGTTATTATTTTAAATCAGTTCCATAATATATATGTTGATATGATGCCAAATTAGCATAATAAAGATGCATCATGGTATTACCTGTCAAAATCTGTGATAAATATGCTATCAGGTATTCATAGCAAAACCTGTCAGTATACACTCAAAACTAAGATTGCCTAAACTTATCGAGAAGCATCAGTTAACATAAGAAAGCAAGTTGCTAAGTGTAAACCGAGCCTTGTCGGTAAACAAGCAAAGTGAACAAGTTGTCTGCGACACCAAAACCTGTTGGCAAAGGCAAGAAGGAATAACGACTGCTCTGAAACATTATGATTGTTACCGAAGGAAAATGAAGTCTTCACTGATGGACTCCATCTTTATACACTGAGAAGTTGGTAAGCAATAATGACATGCATTTTAGGGCATCAGCTATAAATAGGGAAACGGAACAACTCATTGTTCACGATGACCAGAGCAGAGCGACCAAGGCAATTTTTGAGTAGAAAGTGACTAAATCTGAGAGCGACCACAACTTGACACACAACACTCCAAAGCACTTTAAAAATCATTTCAATAGTAAACAGTAAGTTCTACAGAACCAACAACTCTATTTTTACGCATTACATAGGAAGCCCTAAATTCTAAAAATGGCCTCGACATCAAGAACTGTGAAATCTAAGAACTCAAAGATGGTTGAGTTCAAGCTCATCAAGAATTCATCATGTGAGGGACCTAGCTACAAGATTCATCCTGAGGTTTCCTCATGACCCGACGATGCTGGAGCATTCTCACGCAAACCAGCTAGGGTTTTGCTTATGGAAGACATTCAATCTTTCATACACTCCAAGATTGCAGAGATAGGAACTTCAAAAGTTGAAGAAGCTTATAAGAAACTATGCAAGGAAGATGGAACACTGAAATATGAACAAAAGCATATAGAATTAAAAGGGCTCACCAATGCCCTAATGTTCCTGAAGGTCTTCAAAACTGAGTGGATTCAGTTAGTGCTAAGTTCAATGCATAACCATAATCTTTGGTTGGATGAACCAAAGATGATAACCTGATATGTCATCCATGCGGTCATCGGTTACCCCATAATTGAAAAAGTAAAGGCACTCAAGCATCCACCTAAGGTCGAGACCGAGAAGATGATAGGAGTCAAATGGGAAGGCAGAGGATTGAAAGTTACCATCATAACTGATGATGATATCAAGTTTGGTGCATGCATTCTAGGCTACAAATTCTTCCAAACCAGCAGATTGAATAGCATAGCATAAGGGGCAGTGGACATAGCATATAAAATTGTGAAGAAGGGAACACAATTAGACTTATCCAAACTTCTACTAAATCAGTTGAAAGATAACTTAAAGACTATCAGGAATGCAAAGTCAAACACATGTAAGTTTGGCTCACTCATAATGTGTATTTTCTTCTATTTTCAAGAAACATTCTCATCGATAAGAGATGTGAAATGGGACAGCACCAAACCGGTCACCATGCAGATCAGTGAGCATGTAGCATCACTGGGAGAAACTTTTGAGACAATCATGGATGAATACTTCAATGTATTCAAAGACCGAATGCAAAAGAGGGTAAGAATCCCCGAACAACTCATTGAGAAATATAAAGATGATATATGTTTCATGGTTGATACAGACAATACATATATCAAACCTATTGTACTGAAGATAGCATGGTTATAACTATTAGAGTATTAAATAAAAATTGATCTTACAACTAAGGCAATTGATGCCTTGATTAATGAACCACTAGATAAGAAACAACCCAAGTTTAGAACATATGAGGAGGCCAAGAAAAGAATAAAATCTGGCCTGGTTGTTAAGAAAATTGTCAGAAAAAAGGACAAAATGGTAAAGAACCTCATGAAGATACTGTCATAAATTGAGGAAGAAACCGAGCAGGATGAAGAAGTTGAACAGGAGGAAGAAACTGAAGAATAGTTATCTATCGGTAAAACTGAGGAAAAGGATGACTCCGAGGAAACAGAGTCAGATTCACCACCTCCTCCACCAACTAAGAAGCCAGGGACAATAGTTTCTTCTAGAACAAGAAGCCAAACATGAAAGGATTCTACTCCTTCACCTTTGAAGAAAGGAAAGGTCAGAACATACAAGAAGAAAGTTGCCACACCGAAGAGAGGGAAAAACAAAAGAGGAAGGAATTTCATCAGAACCTAAGAGGATATTGAAGATACCGAGCAAGATGAAGCTATAGAGGTAGAAAGTGTCAAGGTATCTATTGATGACATTTGTAAATCTATTGAAAACTCAGGATCTATTACAGATTCTAAGATAAGAAGATGGTTGAAACTCGATCTAGAAGATCGAAACAAAGTTGAAGACACCATTATAGAAAAAATGTACAAGTTTAAATATGTACCGATTCAGTTTGAAGGCAATCATGTACCAAGAGAACTATTAGATAGACTATACTCCAGATGGACATTTTCATTGAAGAATGAGAAGGAAATAAGAGAAACAGTACTAGTTACTCTCATGCCACCTAAATCCAAGAAGGTAGAAATAGATGAAATGATGGAGAAGTACAAAAAGGAGTTCTCACCGAAGTTGAGAGCATAATAATTTCTTGAAGGAAAGCTTATAGAGCTTGAATAGGACAGCCATAAGAAATGGTGTAAAATTATGAACAGACCTACTTTGGAGGAAAGCCCCGACAAAGACCTACAACAACAAGATGTTGATAAGGCAACTCAAGATGACACATTTGTTGAGTTACACAATGAAGAAGATGACACAACCGGCAACAAGAATGCAGATGTTGCAGATGAATCATGGCTAGACACCACAAATGTCAACATTGTGGATACTAACATCATTGACATTACCAATGACCCAGCAAAGGAAGTTAATAAAGATGAAGATGTTACTATTGCAAAGGACACAACCGATGAACAAGGTACAAAAGTTGATACTGCACAAGTAAACATTCCAAGAAACATGCGAATATTGATACAAGATATCAATATTCTATAAGAATCAAACAAGTCACCTGAAAAGGATACTCCCAAGGATGTAGGGGAAGAAGAAAACAAGGACAACACCGATGGTCAGAAAGACATCGGAGATACTCAAAATTTAATCAATACCAATAAGGTTACAGGAGGAGATACATAAAAGGATGCAAATACAACAGATAAGAATTCCAAAACAAAGAATGATGAAGCTAAGGACACCGATGAAGGAGACAAACCTAAACATGGTACTCTTGAGGAAACCAACAAATGTGCTACCGATGATTGAAGGTGAATGTGGAGACGTCTAAAAACACCTGACAAGTCTACAAACAACTGAGAAATTCAAGAAATTGGCAATGGTTTTACATTCTAGTGATTCATAGAAGAAGAAGAAGAAGAAGAAGAAGAATAAGTTTGAAGTCACCTTGGAAAAACTTATTGAAATACCAAAGTGTGACCCATCTACACTTGATTTTGAAGCATTACAAGAATATGGTGAAATATGCCAAAGGAAGGTATTATAGGACAAGCTAAATAAATAGCATAGGGACTCCATGGTACTAGAGACAACACAGGACATATTACACCAAACTGTACCCGATCTTGATATTGATCAGAACAAGCCCATTCTAGATCAATTAGCCACTCTCACTGATGCAATAACAACTTAGAATAATGATTTTGAGAAGGCAATTGAGGAGAGAGAAGATTAGAGGTACCAGCAAAAGCTTATTCAGAACATCAGCCAAGAAATGGCGGTCAACAAGAAAAAGCTATCAGAATTCATCACTAAATTAGATCCAATTATAACTGAAGCTATAACCTTAATTCAACAACTGAGCACATTAGAAAAGTTCACTAAAGAGAATAGTGACAACATTGCAAAGCTAGATACAGATCTAGCAAACAGTGTAAAAAGCTTAACCACTGATGGAGATAATGCAATTAAGTTGCATTATGAGAAAATCATTGAGATAAAAAGGTTAAGGTAGGAACTGTGGGAAGCAGAGACACACTTTAGGGAAGAAGTAACTGAGCTCCAAGATCAAATTCTACCAAACCTTACCCTGCTTCAACAGCATATCATTTCAGCAAGGAAGCTGATAGAAACTCTTGAGATGTCTGTAGCAGACAGCATCTATGACATGCACTCCAAGATCACACTCGAGCACATAGATCTAGAGAACCTAAAAGAAAAATGGGAGAAAATGATGGAAGATATGAAGTCTTCACACTCCCACATTTTTTATAAGCTCTAAGGTATTGACCTTTGCCCTTAATATCAAAAAAGGGGGAAAATGATATGAGTACAAAATAAAAAGGGAAAATGATATGTATTCATTCATTCATTCAGATGGGAAAATGGTAAATATGTATATGTATATTCATATGGGAAAATGATATGTATAAGGAAAGATATCATATGTACAGATATACTGGCATATACATAGGGGGAGTCATTAAAATGACTAAGGATTATATGTTGTATATACTTAACATTTTGTTAGTATTTTGCACATATTAGTTTTTTATACTAATTTCAAAGGGAGAGATTGATGACATTAATTTTCCATTAGTATGCAAAAAACACTTTCGGTAAGCATACATCGAAAGATAGGACAAGAGAAAATTGGAGATCAGATAGAAAGAGATCATCGAAGATAACTAAGTGCAAAGAGAACCGGCAACACAACTTAGTGTGTAAACCAAAAATGCAAAGACAGAAAGATAAAGAGGAACTCAATAGAGGAACCTGGCGTGCAAGAGAAAGTTCAAGCTGACAAGACAGTTAAAGTGAAACTGAAGGAAAAAAATTGAAAGACAGTTAGAGCATAACCGACTGACAAAAACTGAAAGTCAGTTGCAGCCTGCAAAAAGTAGATCTGACTTCCACGTCAGATAAAGCAAGCTTATTCTATTTATAGGATATTGATTTTTTTAAATCCATTTCTTTAGGGACAAAAAACATGAATGTAAGTGCTTTAATCAGTCTAACTGATTCAAAACACATAGACTAGGAGATCTAGGTACAAGTTGTAAACCTGATCTTAGAGTTAACAATGTTTTTCTCAAAACTTCATGATGTCAATCCATCTTATAAATAGATGATGCAATCATTCATTATTAAGGATGTGAATAGAGAGGATAAGATTAATGAATCCAACAAGCACATCTATGGATCAAATTGAGACTTTCAAGAACAATAACAGCAAAAGGTGAATTTGGTTATCAAAACCAAGAACAGAGGCTATCGAGAATCAGAGGTATTATTCAATCATAATTAGGTGATAATATTTTTCATGTAAAATAAAGTGGATTTGTATTAGCAATAGGAGATTGCATTTACTGGGTCAATTTGTAATTTTCTATCACTCTAACAAGTGGAGAAAAGTGTAAAAATCCTTTCGAGGGAGGTGGAATTGACAGTCCAACAACAATTCTCTTACCCGAGTGCACACTCAATAGTGTTTCTAAAGCTCCTAACAGAGTAGAATTTAACAAGTCTCCATCGATACTCTTAACAAGGTAGATCATCAAAAGTGATCAAATTGTAAGCCTTAACTGGCCCCTTCCAATCTACAGATAGTGAATATTTTGTGGGTGTCATCCCAACCATATTTTTTATTTCCTAATAGGAGTTTTCTGCGATATCTATCTTGTTTTATGTGTCAAATTACTTTCATGAATGTTTCTATGAATGTTCACATGTATGTTAATGTTATAAATTGATATAACTCACATCAAGATAGTATAGATCAGATTGAATGGATATACAATTGATTACAAAGGTTAATTGATTAAAGGATACAAAAATTTTAGAGGTATTGATTCACCCCTCCCCTCTCACTACATACTTCCCATTAATCGCAACAAATCAGATCTAAATAATTAAACCTAATAAAGGGTAGAAATCCTAGATGACCTTCTTGAGGGAGGTTGACAATTCAACCTTGTAGAGGAGTTACCCTCATGGTCGTTGCTTGTCATGATTCCCCTCATCTTCAAACAAATTTAATCGGATACCAATATAGGTAGATCCAAACCAGTTGTGACGTAACCCCATCTATGAACTTAGTAATCACCTTGTGCTTCAACATCTTGCAAACATTAGTCAATTTAACTGGTTTAATAAAAAAAATTGTTGGTGTGTTTTTGCCTTAGATTTTGGGATGACTTTTTCGTATCAGATCCCTAGGTTGCAATTCTAGGGCATCATTTGGGGTCCATGTTACAACTCACAAGTCATTATGAAGTATTAGGGTAAATAACACAAGTAACTCTAAAATTAAAAAGAGATCTTTGTTATATAAATTTGGATAAAGCACTCATACACTCTTCTTAAAACATGTAACTTCTAAAAGAAAATTATATTAAGAACCTTACATTCAAGAAAAGTAATTGATATTAGAAAAATTTATGGGTTGATGATAATGGAGAAATATTATCTTAATCATTTCAAAATGAGGAAATAGGGTGGCCAACTAGGTACATTTCAAAGTCTTCTTAGTATATTAAAACATGTTATTCGTAGGTAAAAGCGAGATATAGTTAGTAATATGGAATGGATAATTTTATTAGATCAAGGTAATATCATCAAGAACATGCAAGATTGTTCAATATAAATTGTTAAAAAAAATAGTTATCAATAACTTAATTATATACTAATGGGGCAATAAATGGAATTATTTCATAAATGAGAGAAAAATTATTATTGAATATATTGGGAAAAATTAATTAAATCAAACAATAATAGCTCTATGTAAGAGTGTTTTAATAAGTAGATTCTTCATAATATCAGACCTAGAATGACACAATTAAATGACTCATAAGGTCGTAACCAACCAAGATTAAGTCTTAGATATATGGAGTAGATCCTTCCATAGATAATATCATAAGGATTACTTGTGTATGACAATGGAACTCCCATAATCTTCATCTTGTAGTGTAATACAATCTTATTAGCTTTAGTGTCATTTTTTTATAAAAGGTGAGAATGCTACCTAACAAAATATAAAGATCTTGTAGTAACTCTAAAATTGTATCCATGACTAGTTAAGGTATTGAAAGTATTCATGCACATATTTCTCAAAATAATTAAGATATCAGATCTTCCATAATGCTTAATGAAGTCATGCCAATAAAATTGTTTCATGAAGTTTGTTTTTACTTAATGCTTGGTAGTAGAGGTGCAGACATAATAAATTGTAAAATGAGGCTCTTTCTTGTGTACAAATCTAAATGTACTAAAATTGGTAACACCTTGATATAGTAATGAACATAGAAACTATGAGATTTGTTGAGAAAATAATGAATATTGAATAGTACGTGATTACTAAGGCCCTACGAGAGAATAAGTGTTTTATTGTCTAAATTCTAAATAAAAGTTATAGAACACGGAAAAAAAATATATAGCTAATGTTGCTTGTTATCCCATGTCTCTTGTCACTGGCATTTCAATGTATTTGTTATTAACAACCTTAATGTTTTCCACTGTTGTCCTATCCATTGCATTTTAAAAAACATTTCTCCAAACATGGCCACATGCCACTCAATTATTCATCAACATGAATTCACCAAATCTCCTTTGGTTTTTATAAGTGCATCATGCTCTTCTTTAGATTGTTCATTGACCCTTCTATTATGCACTCACCCTTACTGTATAACAGTCACTCATATTCTTTTATTCTTCCTTATATCATATATCCTTATTTTCATCAAGATATATACATACAAAGGATAAAAACATTATGAAAGGTCCTCCCATATTGACAATAACATCTAACTCTTATCTTGTACACTATCTTATAATGAATGCATACTTCTGAATTGTCAATTTTTCATTCTCTTTATCACTGGCTCACTGTCATTATTGCCTTACATCTCATCTGAGATCTGTCTCTTCAATGTCCCACTAATTCCTCTATGACTTCCCTTCAGGTTCTTCATTTCTTGAATCTATTATTGGCCTCTTGGATGCACTTTATAGTAGCATTTTGGAACCATCTTAATGTTATTTATAGCCTTGATCTCCATTGTCATTTATCGTTGTTCATGTGACTATCATAATTCCTCCATGAGACTCCTTTGCACTCAATGACATCTCTTCTATTGCTCTTCAAAGTTCAATTTCTTAATGCTTTCCCTTACCACTGCATATGATCTGCTCATACTTTATTTCCTAGTGCATGCAGATGATGTTATTATTGACCATAAAGTCCACTATTTTTCTCTGTTTAACACCGATTTGTTTTTCTTGGATGTAGTTATCCAACCAAGATGCTATTTACTCATTTTAGGTATGTTGATCTCAACTTAGAAGACTTTTTTTTTACAGTACATGCATGAAATGTCCATTTTATCCTCATATCTACTCCATCCCTTGGGGATTTGATGACATCTTCTGATCTTTATATGCTCTTTACTGTTGCAAAACATAACGTTCAATAACCATGACAATGGTTACAAAATTCTTTCTTTTCATGTCTCTTATATTGTTGGATTTTCATAATAAAATATGATTTCCTTGAGCCACTTTTGTGGACTTTTAATTCTCTTCTATTTTTGTAGAGATGTTTAAATCAGATTTTGTATGGACTTTGGGAGATAAGTTCAAATCAGATTTTTGAAATCTGATTTTGTCTTTGGATAGCAATTACTTCATAAAGAAAAGAATGTCTTTATTCTTAAGAGAGACTTGTAAGAAGTTTATTTTACAGCAGCAGTAAATAGATTATTTTTGTAAGTGCTTTGTTTTATTAGAGACTTGTTTTTATTGCAGCAGCAATTGTTTGTAATTGTCTTGTTGAGCAGTGATTGCTCTAGAAATTTTGTAAGAGTTTTGAGAATCTCTTTGAAGTTTGTATGCAGCCCCAAATTGCTGCAAGTTTATTTTGGTTGTAGAAGTTGTTTTCCAGATTAATAGAAGCAAGAGGAAGCTTGCATATATCTAGTTATGTTTGTGTTCATGCTCTGCCCTATTTTGGGGTTTCTTGATTTTATTCATTTCTGAAACAAAGCATCTCTGTGTGAATTTCCAAAATATAGATTGATTCTATATTCTTTACATGGTATCAGAGCTGATTGGCCCTCAATCCTTGTGAGTTTGGGCATTTGTTTTTTCTGGGTAATTTTTTTCCTTGCACAGGAGACATGGATGGAGATGTAGGAAAGAGTTGGCAGAAACCACCATCCTTTAATGGACAAAATTATGATGTTTGGGCAAAGAAGATGAAGACCGTAATGGTTGTAAATGATTTGTGGGAGTTTGTGGTCAATGGATTTATGGATGTGACTGACCCAACTCTATTTGTTGCTCTTGCAAACAATCAGAAGACTCAGTTGAAGGAGTCAAGGAGAAAAGATGCAAAAGCTTTAAGCTTGATTGAAACCGCCTTGACAGAGGCAATCTTTCCTAGAATAGTAGCAGCTGATTATTCCAAAGAAGATGGGGATATTCTCCATATAAGTTTTAAAGGGACTGAAAAATTTTGTGTGGTGAAGCTCCAAATGCTTCGAAGAGAATTTGAGACTTTTCTCATGAAGGACAATGAGTCCATTTCAAATTTTAGCTCAAGACTCTCTGGTTTGATAAACCAGTTGAGAACCAATGGAGAAACCGTGGAGGAGAAAATAATAGTAGAGAAATTTTTGAGAAGTCTTCACTCAATATTTGATACTCTAGTTATTGTCATTGAAGAGGAAAATGATCTCTCAACATTAACTATTGATTCTTTCCAAACCCATGAGCATCAAATTAATAGATCAGCAAATTATTCTCAAGAGCAAGCTTTCAGAGCTCAATCCAATGCAAGAGGTAGGGGGAGAGGAAGAAACAACTCTGGAAGAGGCTCAAGAGGCAGAGGTCGTGGAAACTCCAGACAAAAAAATGATGGAGGGGAAAGATTAGAACAAGAAGTCACAAATGAGGGAGCTAGTAGCTCTCAAAATAATTCCAGAGGAGGCAAGAAGAACAATAGCTCAAACAAGAGAAATATTGAGTATTATTATTGCCATAAATTTGGGCATTATGCATGTGAATGTTGGAAGAAGCAAAGTGATCAGTCAAAGAAAAGTGCCAATGTGGCTGATGTTAAAGTGGGTGATGAAAATAATCCCACAGCCTTTATCATATGCAATATTGGTGAAGAAGGAAGCCCCAAAGTCTAGTTTTTGGACTGCGGTTATAGTAACCACATGAGTGGTAATGAAAGTCTTTTTTATTTCATTGATAAACCTATTAAGTCTGAAATTAGAATGGGGAACAATGGAATTGCTCCCATTTTGGGAAAAGGATCTATTATGATCCGCACCAAGCAAGGTGAGAAACAAGAAATTTAGAATGTTTATTTTGCCCCAAGTATAAAGCACAATTTGATGAGTGTTGAACAACTCATTCAAAATGGATATAAAGTGTTAATGGAGAATGACCAATGTGTCATTTATGAGAAGGATGGGAGTAAGAAAATAATTGTAGCAGTCTAAATGACAAAGAATTGAATGTTTCCATTGAAGGTAGAAATGTGTTTCTCTTCAATTTCAGCAGTTGCATCTCCCAAGCAAGCATGTACAACAGTATAACAGCAATCATCCTTCAAGAGCATGATTGAAGACCCCTCCAAGATATGGAATTTAAGGTATGGACATCTTGGCTATGCTAATTTAAGTTTATTATCCAAGGAAAAAATGGTAGATGATTTTCCATGTATAAAAGATTTTAGTGGCAAGTGTGAGGCTTGCATTTTGGGTAAGAAACATAGGCTGCCTTTTAATTCTAGAAACTCTAGAAGGGCAAGAACACCATTAGAGCTGGTGCATACTGATTTAGTTGGCCCTATGAAAATCACTTCCATAGGGGGAGTACTTATTTTATGACCTTCATAGATGATTTGATTCGTAGAACATGGGTTTATTTTATGCAAAATAAATTTGAAGCTTTTGATAAGTTTTTAGAATTTAAAGCCCGGGCTGAAAAAGAAAGTGGACATTATCTTAAAGTCTTAAGGTCAGACAGAGGGGGGGAATATACCTCCAATATTTTTGTAAAATTTCGCAAGTAGAATGGCATAAAGGACAATCTAACAGCCAATTGTACTCCGCAGTAAAATGGAGTGGCTGAAAGAAAGAATAGGACCATCATTGAGATGAAAAGAAGTATGATGAAAGCAAAAGGACTCCCAATTGAATATTGGGGAAAGGCTCTAGAAACAACTATTTATTTGATAAATAGAAGTCCTACAAAGGCCTTTTGTGACAAGATTCCATTGGATGCATGGGCAAAGCATAGATGGACGGTTCAACACTTGAGTGTGTTTGGATGTGTAGCATATGCACACATGCCAAAGGAGCAAAGGAAAAATTTGGATGACAAGGGTGTGAACTGTATCTTTGTGGGATATAGTCTTGATTCAAAGACATGTAGATTATATAACCCTATCACCAAAAAGATCATCATTTCAAGAGATGTGGAGTTCAAAGAGAATGAGTCATGGGATGGCTCGGTGGACATGTATTCAAGCACTTCAAGTAAAGTACCTATTATTGCTGAAGATGATGACGTTAACGATCAGAAAGATGATATAACAGCAGATATAGAAGGCTCTAGAAGGCTACAAATTATCCCAATAGAGACCAGCAGCAGAAATACTAAGAGTAGTGATCACACTCTCGCCTCCCTAGTGCCAAGAAAGACCAAGAGTCTAAGGGAGATTTATCAAGATGAAAGGTATGAAAATTAATTTAATGAAAACATCAATTTTGCATTATTTTCTCATAGTGATCCAATTTATTTTGAGGATGTTGAAAAAGAAGAAAAATGGTGTAAGGCCATGGATGAGGAAATAGATGCAAATAGGAGAAATGAAACTTTGGAGCTCACTAATTTACCTCCTAACAAGAAAGTTATTGGAGTTAAATGGGTTTACAAGACCAAGAGCAATGTTGAAGGAAAAATAGATAGGCATAAGGCTCGATTGGTGGTCAAGGGGTATAAATAATAGTTTGGTAGAGACTATGATGAAACCTATGCCCCTACTGCAAGAATGGAAACCATCCGTGTTGTCATAGCAATTGCAGCCGAGCACAAATGAAAGGTCTATCAAATGGATGTGAAATCTGCCTTCTTGAATGGAGTATTGAAAGAAAAGGTTTATGTGGAGCAGCCACCTGGTTATGAATTTCTGGGTCATGAAGGTAAAGTGTATAGGTTGAAGAAGGCTCTTTATGGGCTGAAGCAAGCTCCATGGGCATGGTATAGTAGAATTGACTCATATTTGATGAGCAATATGTCATGCCCAAAACTAGGGCAAAACACACATAATTTTTTTTTTAAATACGCAAGTGCAAACCACTAACAGGGATGTTTTGGAAGTAATGTAACATCATGGTAAGGGTTGTCTTCGATTTGCAAAGTATATGCATAAGTTGAATTAGATTGTTCTGGTAGTCGCTTAATTTTCTAACCTTAGTTACAACTTATTCCTTTAAATTCTAGTCCCCATTTACTTTCAACCATTAACCACTAGATCTAAATATGACAATCAATCTTAATCTAACCCTTATCCTCCTAACACAATTAAACTCTGCTATACAATTTCTCATAAAACTATAGTCCTTAAATTTCTTGATAGAATAGTAAATTGATCTCAATTAGAATATTTACATTGACCTCT
>MU223226.1:1103148-1114181 GCA_018584345.1 Thuja plicata
GTCCCATCATGATTCAATCTTCTCATCAGTTCACTTATCTAAACATATATAATCAAAACAATCATCTGATCTAGGTCTAATCCATATCAAAATGAAATCCACACAATATAATTATCATCATAACATATTATCTCGAGTCTCTGTCATGATAATCAAAAAGTGTATCAATGTATCAACACATAAAGTATCAAAGTGAAATCAAGCAGTAAGACTGTGATGGGTCGGGGTGAGGCCTTACACAATAGCTTTTGCAAAAGCAATGGTGAGCCCACTCTTTACATCAAGGCAGCAAATGGTAATATTTTAATTGTTCTCTTATATGTTGATGATTTAATCTTTACTAGGGATAATTATTTCCTCATTACTGATTTTAAAGAGGCCATGAAAAGAGAGTTTGAAATGTCAGCCTTAGGTCTCTTGATATATTTTCTAGGCATAGAAGTAAAATAAATGCATGATGGTATTTTCATCTCTCAAGAAATATATGCAATTTAGATCTTGGAGAGATTTAGAATGCAGATTAGAAAGGATTCCCCAACGCCAACTACAGTAGGTCTAAAGCTAAGCAAGAATGATTACAGAAGCAATGTGAATCCGACTTTGTTTAAAATCTTGGTTGGAAGTTTGATGTATTTAACAACAACTAGACCAGACATAATGCATGCAGTAAGTTTGATTTTTAGATTTATGGAAACTCCAAAGGAATCCTATTGGCAAGAGGGAAAGAGAATCCTAAGGTATGTGAATGGAACCAAGGGATATGGTATTTTTTATACAGTATAAAATGATTTTGGATTGATTGGTTACACAGACAGTGATTGGGCAAGGAGTTTGGATGATCAAAAGAGCACTTACTGATATGTCTTTCACATGGGTTCAGGTGTAATCTCATGGGCTTCTAAAAAGTAACCCATAGTTTCTCAATCTACAGCAAAGGCTGAATATATAGCAGCAAATACAGCAGCAAATGCAGCAGCATGTCAAGCTATTTGGCTGAGAAGCATCTTGGCAGATTTAAAGGAAGAAAAAAAGGATGGAACCACAATATTTTGTGACAATATTTCCTCAATAGCTTTGTCAAAAAATCTTGTGTTTCATGGAAGAAGCAAGCACATTGAAATCAGGTATCATTTAATTAGCTAATTAGTTGAGAATGGTGAAATAAAAAATAGAGTTTTGCAGGTCAGAGCAGCAACTAGTAGACATTTTCACCAAGCCATTGGTCATTGCAAGTTTTGAATGCCTAAGGATAAATTTGGGTGTAGTCATCTTGGATCAAGCATGATTATTTTTTGTTGACTCAAGACAATGGGGGAGTGTTGGATTTTTAGAATAAAATCTGATTGCCTTGAGCTACTTTTGTTGACTTTTAATTCTCCTATGTTTTTGCAGATATGTTTAAATCAGATTTTGTATGGACTTTGGGAGATAAGTTCAAATCATATATTTGAAATCTGATTCTGTCTTCGGATAGCAATTACTTTATAAAGAAAAGAATGTCTTTATTCTTAAGAGAGACTTGTAAGAATTTTATTTTGCAGCAATAGAAAATAGATTGTTTTTGTTAGTGCTTTGATTTATCAAAGACTTGTTTTTATTGCAGCAGCAATTATTTGTAATTGTCTTGTTGAGCAGTGATTTCTCCAGACATTTTTTAAGAGTTTTGAGAAGCTCTTTGAAATTTATATGCAGCCCCAGATTGTTGCAAGTTTATTTTGGTTGTAGAAGTTGTTTTCTAGATTAATAGAAGCAAGAGGAAGATTGCATATCTCTAGTTCTATTTGTGTTCATGCTCTACCCTATTTTGAGGTTTCTTGATTTTATTCATTGCTGAAACATAGCATCTTTGTGTGAGTTTCCAGAATATAGAGTGATTCTATATTCTTTACATATACAACACATTGCTCAAACTAAATGACTCAAAACCATGAAAATACCTATGAGTATCTCTACAATTTGCCATAAAGATTTCTCATTTGTAGTTTGCGAATGAAGCTGAGAGACATAATCACACATGCATGCTTTGACATAGGGAAAGATGATGATACCCAAGGATCTCTCAACCATTTTACTTTATTACTCTTACCATGAATTTTTATAAAGATTATCATGAAATCTCCAAAAAAATAGAGCACATGAAGAATCCTACGGGATCTTCAGCAAAAAAAATCCACCGAGATTTACCTATCCTTCATCTTCAACATAGAATTTCGTAGGAGAAATGGGTACGAAAGCTCTTTCATTCACCCCGATAAATGGGAATTGATTTTCCTTCCCAAAGTTATACTCTCAATTCCAATTCCACTTTTCAATTTCAATTCCAAGGTCTGAGGTGGAATTGTAGAATGCTTAAAATGGCCCAAAATTAGAATTCACATAAACCTATTCTAATTTTTTATTTTGGAAACAAACACTAAATTGGACAATTCCCAAATTTGGAAATGCCAATTCCTTGTCAATTCTATGAAACAAACAAGATTAGGGTGTTAACACTGAGTATGTTAACACTTAAAAGTAGTGTTAACACTGATTATAAGTGTTAATACTTGGGGTGTTAACACTACATTGTTAACATTGGTAACACTTAAAAGTAGTGTTAACACTGATTATGTTTTATAAATGACATGTTAACACTAATTTATTAGTATTAACACTGATAACATCGTATTCTTAACACCTGGATGTTAACACTTACAATCAGTGTTAACGTTGGCAAGCAATGTTAACACGTAAGTAGTGTTAATATCCTAAGTATTGATATTGATTGTCAGTGTTAAAATGTAATCAGTATTAAAGCATAGTATTAACCCTTAGTGTTCACTGACAATCAATGTTAACACTTAGGGTTAACACATTCTAAGTCTTAACATCCCACTTAGGGTTAACACTTTTTTAAGTGTTAACATCATAGGTGTTAACACTCTAAGTGTGAACAGTGTTGACACCGTACTATTTTAAAAATGTTACCATGAGTGTTACACTGCTTCAGTGTTAACACTTGGGTTAACATTAATTTTAGGGCCCATTTGGGGGCTAGAATTAGACTGGATTTGGCATTATCTAATTCTGGATAATGCCAAATTCTATGTTTGGGTCCATGAATAAAAATGGAAATGGAATTATGAAATTCCAATTTTGCCCCAAAATGGGCATATCAATCTTCCACCTAAATAGGTGGAAATGGAATTTCAAATTCCAATTCCATTTTTATTTAACCAAATCAAATTTATTATCGGGTCTGTGAGGAAGTAGAAAGGCACGAATGTCATTTTTCATAGCATTTTTCATTTTGTAGGAATCCACATCGTGAAGGGCATTTTGATCCATTACTAGGAAGGGCATCTATGCTGGTGTCTGATGAATGGTGTGTTGGCTAAGAGTGAAGGTTTGAAGGTTTAGGTTAGTTTTGTGTATGCTTTCTTTAAACCCCTTTCTTCTTGATCTATAAATCCATTTCTTTTTCTCAGGTCTGGATGTTTTGGATAGTTTCAAGTTAATAAAACTTGTTAAATATTTCATTCAAACTCTATATAACCAGCGTTTGGGGATTTTGAACTCATATTTTACAAGTCCATTTAATTTGTGCAGCTCCCAATAGGATATGTGGTTGTATTTTTTAGTATTGCTTTTCCAAAAACATATTAAGGCTTCATGCTATGGTCATTTTTCCAGTTCCATAGTCATTTTTATAAAAACAAAACATGCGGCTTCATGCTTATGGTTGGAAATTCTTAATCAGGTCTGTGAGTCATAGGCATTTTTTGTTTTGCAGGAATATGCATTGTGAAGGGCATTTTCAACCATCACTAGGAACTGCATCTATACTGGTGTTTGATGAATGGTGTGTTGGCTGAGAGTGAAGGTTCGAAGGGTTAGGTTAGTTTTGTGTATGCTTTCTTTAAACCCCTTTCTTCTCGATCTGCAAATCCATTTATTTTTCTTAGGTGTGGATGTTCTGGATAGTTTCAAGTTAATAAAACTTGTTAAATATTTCATTCAAACTTATATAACCAGTGTTTGGGGATTTTGAACTCATATTTTACAAGTCCGTTTAATTTGTGCAACTCCCAATAGGATATGTGGTTGCATTTTGCAGTCTTTCTTTGCCAAAAATATATTAAGGCTTCATGCTTATGGTCATTTTTCCAGTTCCATGGTCATTTTTATAAAAACAAAATATGATGATCTTTGCATTTTTCAAGTCATTTTTTCTTCTTTCTGATCTTTTTTTACCAAAAACGTGGTTGTTTTTGCCATTTCCTAGGTCTTTTTTTGCCAAAAATGTGATTTTTAGGGTTGTTTTTGGTGTTGTTTTTGTTGAAAATGAATGTTTCTTTATTGCAGGGTTTGAACTTTGGTGAATGGTGTATATTCAAATAATAATTATACTCGACCCAATTGAACATACTATTAAAGTTAAAAAGTGAATGAGAGTTGCTAAACAGTGAATGAGAAATGCTATTAGGAAACCTTGGTGTTATAAAAATCCCTCAGAAGCTTTATAAGCTTAATGGTGACCTAAGCTTGATGGTGTATTCAAATTGTGGATGATTTTTATAATCAGACAAATTTTCCAAAGTATTAATCTCTTACACACAGTTTCTAATCTTAATGATGGTGGTATTAACATCCTGTGCTCTTGCTCCATACAATGGTTGTCTCCCTCTGATTTGTAATTCCAATAGCTTTCATCCCTTTCTCTACTTCTCTACCAGCTACTTTGGCCCTCTCACATTCTACTTTCATGCATTTTCTCACACTCTCCAAAATCTCCACAGGATCATGCTCCACCCACCTAAACATTCCCAGGCAGCAAAACTGCCAAACGCATATTTAGCAACTTCAAAAATAACCCATACTGTCACAAACATCATCTCAAAAACAAACAAAAAAGATAAATTCTGAACAAACAATATACAATAATCCCACAATTTAAGAAGAAAAAAATACAATTCTATAATTGCAATTCACAATCTCATAGTTTAACCAAAGAAGAAAAGAACAAAATTCAATAATCATAATTGACAAACAACAACCAATCACATCAACAAAGCAATTAACCTCAAATAAATTTATGGCATGAATAAAAAAGCAGAGTGATAAAACAATACCCACATTGAAATTTAATCAGAAAAGAACATTAACAAATTAAAAATCCTACCCAGCTTCAGGATAGATGTGCCCAAATTCCACCTGATGAGAAGCCACCACTTTTGCATTACGATCATAAATGAAAAACCTGGTGCTTGTAGTGCCCTGATCAATGGAACCAATCAACACCTCTTCATTAGCCATTGTATTTTCTTTCTCTATTTTTTTTTCTTTGAACCTTTTCACTACCTTGTTAATGTCTTATTCTTTCAAATGCCTATGTATACATATTTTAGGTTGACATGTTTGATAAGTATGACAATATCCTCCGAGCTCATTTGATTTCTTAGACCTTATCCTTGGAAAAACTATTCTAAATTGGCCTACTATCCTGGACCTTTCTTCGTGGGTTTCTTTTTTTTTTTTGAATTTATTTAACTAGAAGCTTGGAACCTGAATTAAAATACCATCCAAGTGTGTATTTATATTTCAATCTCTAAAGATTCTTGTGCAACACAAGATGGCAGGATATTGGAAACAACTTGAATTGTGTACTTTACACCTGTCAATTTCTCTTCAAATTTTCAAGGCTTTTTGAACAAGCCCAATTTTCTTATACCCAGCAATCATTTTATCAAGGCTTTTTCAACAAGCCCATTTTACTTATACCCAATAATTAGTCCATGTGAATGAATAGGTTGGGTGAGGGGTTATTTCAAACTACAATTGATTCCACATTTTTCAAATTGCATACCCCTGTTGTAGCTCCAACCACGTTCCACATATATGTGGATAGGGACAGGTAGAAGTTGCATAGCCACATTTAGTAAAAAAATTCTTTTATTTTTAAATGGATTTCCATACCTTCTTTCAAAGATTAAGGAAATCCAAGCCATGGCCATGAATTTTCTCTATGCTTGAAGAAATTTCTACATTGGGAAAATGAATACAAAAGAAAATAGTTGTGGTAGTATTCAAAGAACGAAATTTCCAACTACTTCAGCATCTTGTCCTAGCACCTTTAGAATTGGCATGGAAAAAATGTGAAAAAGAGTCAAAGGTAGTGTTTTATAGAACAATATTATCCATGAACATTGCATATATACTCCACGCATGTGAATCTTCCCTACACCAAAGGCCTGACCACAAAGGGTCTCTAGTGCACTGCCCATCCCAATTGCACAGAGACTAGAAAAAATATTGTCTTGCTTTATTCATTCCAAGCTTAAAGTAAGCACCCCAAAATTTCATGAGTATTTCTATGAAGTGAAAACATAGATGCAGTAGTTACTATATTCTTTGGTATTTTACAGCTCCACAACATTGAGATTAGTTAACTAGCCCAGTTCTTACTCTAATACTATAAACTCTTGAACAAATGGAAAAACTTAAATATATTTATGAATTTTTTTGGAAGGTAATTGTCTCAAGATTCACTTTGTGGTGTATAAGATGAATAAATATGCAGTTCTTATGTACTATTGTAGTTACAAGAATAAGCTTCCAAACTATTAGCATAATTGATACAAATCATGGCTATTTTAATAAACCAAAGCCCTATAATTCTGCTTGGAATTTAAACATAAGTTACTCTAGACCTCATACTACGACATTTCTATTGTAGGATTGCACTATCCTGATATAAAAACTTATTTGCACAAGATTAAGCTCAACATTGATTGTCATGCCCAAAACTAGGGCAAAACACACACAATTTTTATTTTTTTTTAGGACATAAAAAAAATCAACAATGATGACACAATAATACTGAGAGCACTGAGGAAAGGTGACAACATGGTGAAGTTTCTTCTCAAGCTGAAAGATCTAGTCATAGATTGAGCCGAGGTTATCGATAAAGGAGATTGCAGAGTCGGTCACCCCACTCGAAAGATGGTAAGAGAATCTACAGTCTTAGTACAGTAAGGACACAAGGGTATACTGACCCCATTAGTGGTTGGCCTAGAAATCAACTTAATAATCCTATTCAATGTCATTAAAATCCTTAAACATTCCTAGTTTAATAGGTTTCCCATAATTACTATAAACTTATCCAATATTGTTGCGAAAGGATGCGTTTAATCCCCTAACCAATTTCATTCCAATAATGATAGCCTGAAAGGTGTATGTACCTAGGTCATATCTTTTGTATGAAATTTATTTAACATACTCGATAATTTGATTAGATTAGGGTTACACCACATATGGATGCAGAGTTGGAGCATCAACTTGTTGTACAGGTTACATGAACTCCTAGGTCAGGTTGAATTAACTATGGTTTTATGCTTAACCATGTGTAGTATCATGATGGTAATTTAATTGATAAGGTCATATGATGAATTAGGTTGATCTAGTAATTACTTCAACTCTTAACCTTGATTACAATTTAATTCATTTAAATCTAATACTAATTCTTTAATAATAAAAGAGAATTGAATTAATGACAAGGATTAATATGCATAACCTTTCTTATCTATCTATCTTTGAACCCACTTGAACATATATATTAAATTATCCACTAATATAAGGTCTAATTAAATTCTACTCCCTTTTAAACAAACATACATGAACATTTATCATTTGACATAATTAAATTTAATAATAATTTCACTATACCAAATAAACTATTAATTAAAATCTAATAACCGAAATCTAATATGATTTCCTAACCTACCAATATCATTTCTAATTAAATTCTCCCCTTTTACAAAAACACATGCAAACCTAATTCATTGATCCCCTAACAAAAACAAATTTAAATTAACTTTTAATAAAACAATTAAATTATCCTCTAATAGAAAATTAAATTAACTTTTAACAATTAAATTACTTCTAGTAAAAACAATTAAGTTAGCTTCTAGAAGAAAATCCATTTAACCTCTAATCCCCTTTGAACACATGAACAATGTATTACAATTAACATAATGAAATTTAATTAAAAACTAACTAATATTAATGAATCATTATAAATAAATAACAATTATATAAAAAGGACTATAACTCTAAAGGCTAATTAAATCTTAAACAAGTAAAAAGAAGGTTTATGAACTACTAATCTTCATCAAACTAACTTAACAACCCTACTAACCCTACCTCATCTACCTACCAAGCTGTCACATCACCCCTCACCTTTTCCCAAGCCCACTTGCCAAGTGGGTGGGGGTTTTGGGAACCCCAAATCTACCTAAGGCTGTGAAATTTCATGCAAGGGAAGCCTTTAAAAAAAACAAGCGCATGTTTTCAAGGGAGGAGGTGGGGACCACCTTAGGGTTTCCCTTCCAAAGTGCGGAAAATTAAAGGAGAAGTCAACAAGAGAAGGGAGGGAGAATTTCACATGGGGAGGTGTATGGAGTGGTACAAAACCCAAGGGATATGTTGAGATCCCCATGTCAGCCCCAAGTACGCATGGGGTGGGGAGGAGACTTGTCCTTGGGACAAGTTTTAAAGCCATGTCATTCTTCCTTATATTTCGCATGGTGAGTGTAAGTTTAAGTTTATTTCATTTAATTTATTTTTGTTTAAATTTCCTTTCTAACACTTACAACATAAGTGTGTGGGGCCCACAAGGATGGGTGCAACATCACTCCTTTATTAGTTAAAACTATGTATTAGCATTAAAGGGATAATTAGGGGGTAATTAAAGGGGTTTAGTGAGGGGAATATATAGAGAATATTCTTTGTGTAAAGAGGGAATTAAATCCCTCCTCATACATTTTCCAGAGAGCATTTTTGCTCTAAATTCTGAAAAATATCATGGTATAATTTGGTTTTAGCTTCCATCACATTGATATTATTGATTTCTTTTTGGAGTAGTTAATTGTTTGTATTTGATTTATTATTTGTGCAATACATTATGCAACTATAATTGAACATTAATATTAGTTTATTTTTTTACATTAATATACTAATTGCTTGGTTTACTATTGTTATCAAATTTATCTCTCCTTCTCAAGGATTGAGGTTGCAATGAAAATTTGAAGGTAGAGTATTAATCCTAATGCAATAGAAATCAGATTTTCAAAGGAAGAATGAAATGTTGTTTTTTTCTTTTAACTTGAAAACTTAAGATCAAATACATTATAGAGACTACAATATTCCTAAATCTACAAGATTTCTCATGCTATGAAAAGTATTACATAATGAATAAGAGTTTTTTACATCTTTCTTAACCAAGATTTCAAAATAGACATTACAACACTTAACAAGAATGAATCTCAATACAAGGAGTAACCATGCAACATTAAAGTTTCTCTCACACAACTACACCAAAATAGAGATTTCTCCCAAGCTTTATCCACAATCATATTGACTTCAAAACCTGCAAATACATGAGGGGAATTATGGTAATCTCACCTCCCAACCAAGGTCTCAAGGAGACCACCCCCGAGCTTGGAGAACCAAGGCTAAACAGGTAACACATCCAAATTCTCACAACCATCACATATGCACAACACAACAATTAACTCCCAACCAAGGCTTCACAAATGAGTTTTCTAAACCTATTGAATTAGGGTGAAGGTGGGCTTTTCTAAGGAGGAGAATGCCATTGCCTATTTGAAATTTTCAACAAGAGTTTTTCATGTCTTTCCAAGGCTACATTGAAATTCCTTTCATATACACATTTGGTCATTTCCTCTTCAAGACAAAACTACATACATCTTCCATCAAATGTTCCCTTATCTCCCCCAAAATTAGGATCAAATACAATGACATGCAAAGGCCCATACACCTTGTATTTTCTCCCTCTTCTCTCCATGAGAAGAGACTCTCACTACAATGGAGAGCCCAACTAACCCCTTCACCCAAGGCCACTTATTCCCTTCCCAAAGGTGAGTAATGCCTTAAACACCCATGAACAACACTCCCAATCCAATGGAACAAGAAATGATACAAAATCCAAATGCATCCCCAACCCAACAAACAATAACAAGATCTACATAGAATAACACTATACAAGATTTACATATATGAACTCCATACAAAATTTACATATATGAACACCATAAAAGATTTACATGTTCATAAAAACAATAACATACAAAGCTAAAATGCAAGATTATTTCTCCATGAAAAGAATCCACCAACCTTGGTCCAAGAAAATGGCAAGAATTTAGTTGAGAAGAATCCCTTATCCTTTTCTTTTTTCCTTCCTCCAACCCTAATTGTCTCTAAAATTAGAGAGTGGGTGAACACCCACTAAGTCTCTCCAAACCCTCTAAAAAGACTTCCAGAAGTGTACTCAAGACCTAGCAATTAATGAGACATTCCCTCTAGTCCTTTTGTCTTACCTCTTGTCTCCCCTCTTAATTGAGAGTTTAGTAAGGAGTGTGGGACAAGTTAGATGCATGAGGCCATCTCTATTTTCGCCACTTTTGAAAAGTAGGCATTTTGGAGGGCCATAATGGTGAATTAGGCTTTCCCATAGGTAAAAACTAGCCCCCAACCCAAGGTACCCCACTAGGGTTAACTAATTTTGGCCAAAAATACACTCTAGGGTCACTTTTGACCCCTCCAAAGTACCCCTAAAGTTCAAATCCGAGTTCCAACTTGATGTGATCCTTATAAAACATCTATATGCAAGTGGGATTAATATAACATCCTATAAGGTTTGGTGATTCTTGCCCAAGCCCTAATTTGACATGTCACCATCCACATGGACAATACAAGTGTCAAGTGACACCAAGAAAATATGCATCACATTCACAATGACATGTCCAATCAACCACATGAATTTAAACTATTAACACACATTCACATTATGTTTACAAAAAAGTTCACATTACAATGAGGTTTCAACCCCTTGTTGGATTAAACCTTGGCTTACTCAATTCACATGTGTTTAGCCCTGATTCTTCAAATAATTCCATGGTTCTCTTTCCTGCACACTAACCTCGAGCATCAGTAGTCCAAGGCAATAAAATCACATGAATATATATATATATATA
>MU223226.1:1118645-1128792 GCA_018584345.1 Thuja plicata
CATCAAAAAATCACACAATCATCACTAGTCACAAGTGCAACTATGAGGATATGAATGTGATTTATATCAGATTGGAATGTGGAAAGATTCTAACATAAGCATCAAAGACATAAAGGTCAAGATGACTTTGATGTTAGCTTACCCAATTTAATATAGCAAAACCATGCTCGCATCAAGGCATAGAGGCTAGGATGACCAAAAGAATGGTTGTGCAAAAACAGTGAAGCATAAAGTAGGAAGCTAATAAAAACACGTTCCATGCCCCAAGTCCTCTAGCTATGCATCACAGAGAGACTTATTAGACAAGGACACTCAACAAAAATCAATAACAGTCAGCACACAAAGAAAAGATCATGACATAGCTCAAGCATTAAGTGTTGAGTTTAAAAATTTAAGTGTGTTAACTGATACTGAATACTGAGGATAAGGATTGAATGCTTGCAAGCAGGTAAGACCACATGGAAAATTAGGGTAAGAAAAAACCGATAAGTGTTGAAAAACACTCGATGTCAAGGGTTGCATTGAAAAATATAGTTTGGGGTGATGTTGAAAAACACCATTTATGAGGTTTCCTAAAGACTAACGCATCCAAGAGACCAAAGCTAACACAGGTATGCCCCCTAGACAAAGACAAAGACCAATTCCAGAACAAGGCAACAAGGACAAGGCATGATGGAGAAAGGCTTAATGTCACGGACACGTGCTAAGAAACAGGGGTGCAAAGGCCTTAAGTAACGCCCGTTTCCAGGTTTTCACCACTTGGATTTTATTACAATTTTTTCATTTTTCATTTTTTCTTTTTTTTTCTTTTTTTTTTCAAGACTTTTTATAATTTTTTAAAATTTTTTGCTACCAAGGCGCCTATTTCCAGGTTTTCACCAAGGCACATTTTCTATTTTTTTTGAATTTTTTATTTTTTGATTTTTTTTGTATTTTTGGAATATATAATTTTTTTGGAGATACATCAAAGCGCCTATTGCTATGTTTTCACTAAGATGATCATTTTTTCAGGACATTTTCTAATTTTTAAAATTTTTAACAATATATCATTTTTTTGGATTTTTTCAGGATCAATAAGTATGTACAAAGGATGCCCCCAGACATAATGGGTATCATGGATAGAAATTCTTCAGGTGCAAGACATTGATAGGATCAGGGAGATTCTCTCCCTCTTCTGTAGATAGTAAATAAGCACCTGACCCAAAAGATGCAATAATAATATAAGGTCCAAGCCAATTAGGTTTAAATTTGCCCTTTTGATCTCTATGATGTTGATTCTTAGGATTTTCACGTAGGACAAGATCTCCTAATTGGAATTCTCTAGGGCGAACCTTTTTGTTGAAGGCTTTGGACATGCGCTTTTGATAAACCCTCATGTGGTCAAATGATGCTTGACATTTTTCATCTAGAAGTTCTAACTCTTGAAGTCTCATGGCGCGATAGTCTTCATCTGTAACTAGACCATGGAGAGAAACTTGAAGTGAAAGAATCTCAACCTCCAAAGGTAACACTGCTTCAGCACCATATGCAAGGGAAAAAGGAGTAGCCCCAGTAGGCATATGAATACTCATTCTATAGGCCCACAAAGCTGGATTTATCTGTAAATTCCAATCTCTACCATTCTTACAAACTGTTCTATGTAGGATTTTAAGAATGGTCTTGTTTGATGCCTCTGCTTGACCATTTCCTTGTGGGAAGTAAATGGAGGACCAATGTTGTTTAATCTTGAATTTCTTGCAGAGTTGTTTAAGGTCCTTATTTTTAAACTGGCCTTTGTTGTCAGTGATAATCTCAGAAGGCACTCCATATCAACAGATGATATAGTTCAGAATGAATAGAGAGACTGTCTTGCCTGAGGCAACAGAAAGTGGGACAGCTTCTACCCATTTAGTGAAGTAATCAGTAGCAATGATGATAAACTTGTGTCTAATTGATGAGTTGGGATAAATATTCCCAACAAGATCAAAGGCCCAGCGTTGAAATGGCCAATGAGATATAGAAGGAATGAGCTCCCTGCCTAGAGCATGTATCAGGTTACCATGTTTTTCACACTTTTCACATGACTTTGCAAAATCTAATGCATCAATCTACATCGTAGGCCAATAGTACCCTGCCCTAAAAAACCTTCAAGCCATGGCAAGACCATTGGAATGTCCCCCAAAGATGCCCTTGTGAATGTCAACTAACGCTTGGTCAGAATCTTCCTTTTCTAAGCATCTAAGAAGTGTTCCATCTAAACCCCTCCTATACAAATCACCAGTGATAAGGGAATGGCGAGAGGCATTTCAAGTAAGGTTTCTGCATTCAGATCAGTTAAAGGTTTCAGGTATAATGCCATCATGAAGGTATGAATAAATGGCACCATAACGGGATGACTCACGACCAACAAGGGTATAAATGACATGGCTTTCTTGGGAGTCATAGATAGGGTGATGTAGCTCTTCCACAAATAATTCAAATATTGATTCATGTTTCTCTAAGTGAAGGAGTGAGGCAAGTGTAGCCATAGCATCAGCTGCTTTGTTTTCTGTTCTAGGGATTTGCTAAAATGTAACAAATGTGAAGTATCATTTCAAGGAATCAACCATTTTATTGTAAGGTACCATTTTCTCATGTTTTTTTTGATATTCATCATTAACTTGGTCGATTATCAGCTGTGAATCCCCACAGATGTGTAACTCTATGATTCTCCATTCTATGGCCATCTTAAGTCCATTTGTTAAAGTTTCATACTCAACAATATTATTTGTACATGGGAACAATAATTTATAAGACTTAGGGATTTGTACCCATGAGGAGAAACAAACAACACACTAGATCCTGAACCATTTTGTATAAAAGATCCATCAAAGAACATCTTCCATGTTCTTTCAGTCATATACATGAGGTGCTCATATGGGAAGTCAACTTGAATAGGTGCATCATCTTGTAATGGGAAATTAGCCAATTGATCTGCTATAGCTTGTCCTTTGATTGCTTTACATTTTATGTACTCTATGTCAAACTCTAAAAGTATCATCATCCATTTAGCAAGTCTACATGTGAGGGCAGCCTTACTTAGCAAATATTTGAGTGGATCTATTTTTTCTATGAGGTGTATAGTGTGCGCAAGCATGTAATGTCGCAACTTTTGGGAAGCAAACACAACAGCAAGGAAAGCTTTCTCAATGCTAGTGTAATTAACTTCATATGAAGCAAGAGTACGACTTATGTAGTATATTGCTCTTTCTTTCCCATTTTCATCAAGTTGAGCTAGTAATGCCCCAAGGAATATTCTGTCACTAAAATGTATAGAATAAGTTATTTCCCTGGGATAGGAGGCATTAAAATAGGAGGATTTTCCAAGTACCTCTTGATTTGATCTATGCTCTTTTGACAATACTCATTCCAAACACATTTGACTCCCTTATGTAAGTTCTTGTTGAAAGGTTGAGCTATATCTGCCAATTGTGAAATGAATCTCCTTATAGATTGAAGACATCCCTGAAGACTCCTCATTTGACTAATGTTTTTAGGAGGTGGCATATCTATGATTGCTTGAAATTTTTTAGGGTCCACCTCTATTCCTTTTGCTAAAATGATGAATCCAAGTAATTTTCCAGAGGTGACTCCAAATGCACACTTTTTATGATTTAATCTTAGTTGAAATTGTTCCATGCGATCTAGAATTACTTCTAAATCATCTAAGTGTGTATCTCTTTGTTTAGACTTGGCCAAGGTGTCATCCACATAATCTTCCATATTTTTATGCATCATGTCATGAAAAATAGTTTTCATAGCTCATTGATAGGTAGCTCCTACATTTTTTAATCTAAAAGGCATAACGTTCCTACAATAGGTACCCCATGCACATGTGAATGCAGTCTTTTCTTGATCTTCAGAACCTATCTTAATCTGATTGTACCCAAAAAAACCATCCATCAAGGAGTAAATCTCATAACCTGCAGTCATATCCACTATCATGTCTATATTGGGGAGTGGCAAGTCATCCTTTGGGCATGCTCTATTGAGATCTCTAAAATCTGTGCAAACTCGAAAGAATTTTTCATGTTTGGAAACTGGTACAATATTTGATATCCATTCAGCATAGGCAATGGCTCTTATGAATTTTGCACCAAGGATTTTTTCCAATTCTGTTTTGACTAGGAGAGCTATGTGAGGATGCATCTTTCTCAATTTGTGTTTAACTGGTTTGACATTTGGAGTTATAGATAAGTGATGCATAATAACATTAATGTCCAACCCTAGCATATCTGAATAAGTCCATGCAAAATTGATCTTCTTTTTCAATAAGAACTTAGTGTAAACTTCATTTTCTTGAGGTGATAAAGATTCAGCCAAGTGTACTATTTGTGGAGCCTCATCTATACCCAAATTGACTTCTTGTGTTGGTTCAATAAGCACTGAAGATCGATCTTGAAAATAGTGGGGAGATGATCAAGTACCTCATCCTTAGGTGCCTCAAAGAGGTTTTCACCCTTGGATACGTCATTTCTTTTTACTTTTTTTGGTTCTGACACCGCCACATAGTGGTTTTCACCATCAGAACTCCTATTCTTTTGATTTTATTTTCTTTTTATCTTGTGACTAAGGTACTTGATGTCTGGTTCTATCATACTGGTAGCCGGTTCACCCATGGAAGAGACTACAGGTTCAATGGCATTTAGATAGCAAGCTATCTCATAATCATTTTGGAATGTTAAAAGCTCAAGTTCCTGATAGTGTTGGGACCAATCAATAAGGTCGGGATGAACAAGGGGTAAATCAACGACTAGTTCAAGGCTATAAATATGAATGATATAATTGTTGGTGACCGAAGAGTCAGAGTCTGTCAAGTATCCCTCTAAGCTACCCAAATCAGGATTCATCCTAACAAGCAAAGAATCATCCACTAAGGCAATGTGTGGGTTCAAAAACTCTAATCCTACACGTGACTCATTGACTACCTCAAGTTGAGAACTAAAAGTGTGAATAACATCAATATCTCTATCAACTGTGGAGGGCTCTAAAAAAGAGTCCCATTCATACTCATTAGAACTTGTATCTAAACTGCGACTAGGATGCTTACACCATGAAGGCTTGGGACATCATGACGTAGAAGGTCTATTTTCATCAAAAGTAGCACTTTCTCTTTCCATTAAACGAACAAGATTCTTTCGTTGACGCTCTCTCAAAGGATCTTCTATATCTGATTCCTGTTCTAAAGTTGCAACTGATGCATGGGTGGCTAAAATATCTAAATCTCCCCAAAGGATATTAGTGGAAGGGACCCAATCTTCACACATATCCTTCTGATTTATCAAATTAGGTATATATTCTGGTTCATCGTCACTATCTAACTTTTCAAAGAGAGGATTAGTATGCTTGTTGCAATTTTTAAATCCTAGGCCAACTGGCTTCTTGGACTTGCGTCCAAATTTAGCATGATCAAGAGGTTCAGACCTAGCATCTAGATTGTGATTAAGAGGGCCATAACAAGGATAGCCCATCTTTTTGACAAAGGTATACCCTCTTCCATAATCCTTAGGAGAGGGAGAGAAGTTCTCATTGTGCATATATTTTTCTTCTCTATAGATCCAGTCTATAACAAATTTTTCCTCTTTCTCATCTTGGATAGGCACTGATGATTCTACAAATTTGCCAAATAAAGTCAAAGCTGAAGAGGAAAGTTTCTTCTCTTTTGAAGGTTTTCCATAAGACCTAGGTGAAAATGGCAATGTTGTGAGGGAGTTGAGTTGATACCCCCCCATACCAAGGTCTATTGACTTAAGCTTGTCTTTGTATTCAGCTAAGGTTGCATCAAAATCTTCTTCTTGTCTATTGAGAGGAACATGGGTCCCTGCGGAAATTGAATTAACAAATAAAGTGTTATCCCCAGGAATACAAATCTCTATTCCATTGTAGGGGAACTTAACACATTGATGGTAGGTAGACGGCACTACTTGCATGTCATTAATCCATGGTCTACCAAGTATGATATTATACGCAAGGGGTCTAGCATCAACTATTTGAAATAAAATATCCTTTCGAACAGGGCCAATCCTAACAGGAAGGATGGCCAACCCCTTGGAACTTCTTTCTGCCTCATCATAGGCTTTGATAGTAATCCTTTTTCTGGTATCGATAACCTCTTTAGAATAACCCAATTCTTTCAAAAGACTAAAAGAACAAATATTAAGCCCAGCACCCCCATCTATCAACACGTGCCTAACACAGGTTCTATGGATCATGACCTCAATGTGAAGGGAAAGATTGTGGGGATGGCTCAAAGCTTTATCATCATCTTCTAAAAATGTAAGGTAATGAGGGGTAGCAATGTGATTAACCATATTCTGGAATTGATCAATATCTAAGTTGTTGGAGACATTTGTCATGCGTAAAGCATCCTCGAGGATTTTTTTATGTCTTGGAGACAACTCTAAGAGCTCAAAGATCAAAATCTGAGCGGGAGTTCTTTGTAACTGATCCACAAGATTGTAACTCAATTTAGGATTAATAGTCAGCTTCAAGGTGACAGGCTTGGATGCCACTTGCTTGGGTTTACTGGATTGACTTGAATTGGGTCCTCTAATGACAATGGGACCTTGACTTTGGGTAATAGCATTAAGGGCTTGAGATGACCTTCTAGAGTTGGGACCCCTTAGCACCACAATAGGTTCTTTATCAAAAATAGGAGGAGAGTCTTCATCTAGATCATAACCATAAGGATCTCTTCCACTCATCATGTTAACATTTTCTTCCACAAATTCAAGCATGTTGATGGTATTCTTCGCATCTGTGTAAGTATAGTTGATCTCAGCTTTTCCATTCTTAACTTTAGGGGTTTCCCCCTTTTAATATTTGGGCAAAGGTTCCTTGAATGCCTTATGATCGACATTGGTGTTCAATCCATCTATTGTAATTTGTTTACTCTTAATGAGATCTTGAATGATATGCTTGAGTCTCCAGCAGTGCTCAACATCATGTCCAATACCATTATGAAATATGCAATAGGATTTTTCCTTCCACCAATGTGGTTTCACTTCAAGTACACAAAAATTTGCAGCATCCTGAGGATGTGCCAAATTGTTATCAATAAGTTTCTTTAAAATTTTCTCATATGACTCACCAAGTTTTGCAAATTGACGTTTTTCACTTTTAGGCCTACCTTGGTAACTTGGCTTACTTTCTTGTTGATTGGATGTATTGAGCTTTGTAGCTTGAACAGTACTAGATAAGTGGAGCACAGGTTGATCTTTAGGTTGGGATGAATCCACAACTCCATCGTTAACCACTTGTTTGTTTCTATTCCAATATTGGTTCTTCCCTTTATCCTTGTTAGAGTTGTTGTTGTTTTGACCATTGTTGTTGTTATTTCCATGTTTAGTCAAAATTCCTTGTTCTCTTAAAACATCCTCTATTCTACATGCAGTCTCAAGCATGGTATCAAATGAATCAAAAACCATTTTATTAACTTCATGCCACATTTTGGGAACCAAGTTACTAAAAAGAATGTCAATCTTTTCATTGTCAAGAATAGTTCTAGAATAGCAAGAGCATTTTTGTCTCCACCTTTGCAAGAAAGTAACAAAGGATTCTCCTTGGTTCTGCTTTAAGCTACATAAGTCCACCAAGGTGATAGATCTTGAAACATTGTATGCAAAGTGTTGAACAAATCTATGAACAAGCTCTTTGAAAGTCTTAACATGGGAAGTTATCTTAGTAAACCATTCCATTGTTTGTCCCTTAAGACTTTGTGGGAATAACCTCATGAGATAAGATTCATCTTGATGGAACTCAAAACTTGTGGTATAAAACTGGCGCACATGATCATGTGGATCTCCACTTCCATTGTATTTGTCATATTGAGGAATTTCAACCTTTCTAGGAAATTCTTTCATGTCAACACTCTTATCAAAAGGATTAGGACAAATCAAGTCCAATGAGAAATAATTCTTACGTGCGAACATCTTGTCCATTATTCTTTGCATTTCATTGAGATTCTCCTCTTGGGATGGACCTTGCTTCTTAATCTTTTCATCCACATCAAAGTTGTAAGGGACCCTAGCACCTTTTTTTATTAGACTCTCTAAGAACTTATCCTTGTTTTTCTCCACATATTTCTCCACATACTATTGAAAAAGTGGCTCTTGTTGCATTTGCATGAAATCTTGGGAGGTGCGATCAAAGATTGAGCTACTACCTCCATATTGTGAACCATAATGAGCACATTGTAAAGATGGCCTTGAGTTCCTAGGAGGGGTTTATCTCCTATGATGATCATGTCTAGAAACTCTTCTTCCTCTAGGGCTGGGAGATCGTGATGGTGATCTTGAATGTCTCCTACTTCTTGGAGTCCTAGGAGGAGTGGATGGAGGAGAACTATTTCCACCACTAACATGCATATTATTGAATGGATCATTGATTTGTCAAGCCAAGAGCCTATCTCTCTCCTCTTAAAAGGCTTTCCTTTCCATTTCCATCAAATTTTGTTTCTCCATCTCTAGGTGTCTAATTTGTTCTTCCTTATGAACTTGTTCATCATGGAATGCTTTATTTTCATGTTCAATCCTCTTGAGTCTTTCACTCATGTAATTGGTAGATGTTTTAAGAGGTGAGCTTGGTCTTGAATTTTGAAACAAGTTGTTGGTATAAGTTGCATTGACATGAGTATCATAAAGTTCATCTCCTTGTTTCTCATGTTGTGATAACTCATCATCATAAGCATGTCTCTTACCCCTCTCTCTCTCTCAACCCTTTGGTGTGCATCTAGATATCTTGTTGAAATAAGGGGTGAGGTTGGTCTACTATTTTGAGAGGAACCACTGAATGAAATAGCATGTCCACTCTTTGCAAACATATCATCATAACATTTATCTCTGGCTTTCTTCTCTCTCTGAGTCTTTGTGTAACTCATATCTATAGAAGAGTGAGAAGATGCTAAGGGGATACCCATCTCACTAAGATGACTCTTGGAATCAAACCACACTTCCAAGGTATTCCTAGGCGATTGATCAAATATGGGTTCTTTTCCCTTATGTCTTTGGCAAGTTTGAACTAAGGGTAATTGGTTAAAACCCACTTGAGGTCATTTTCCTTGATTTACTTCATATCTTGTTGTAACTGGCATGAAAGAAAAGGTACTAGCTGATAGGATTACCCTAAGAAATGTTGGTACCAAATTAGGATAGAAAAGGCATTAACTTATCCAAAAAGAGGTGATAAGATAGAAAATTGCAAAGCGGGATAAGCCAACACTGCCACAAAGGTGCCCAATAAATTTGGGTGAACACCCTAGCACATATGGATCAGGAGGATGGTCTTACCCAAATTATATTAATTGAGATTGAAATTTGTATGAAAGTGGATGGACAAGAGACTACCAAAACTCTCCAAGTGTGTTATCAAAGAATCTAAAGGTTTATCTTTACAAGGATGGTTCCTAGCTCACCAAGCTTCCAAGCAAGGTCACTTATGAAATCAAATATTGCTAAACAAAGAGGTCAAATGAAAGAATCCTAAGCATAAAAAATTTTCTAACAGCGAGGTAAGTAATCTAATCTAACCCAGATCAACCTAGAAAATTGAAAATGATAGGACAGCAAGTTAAATAGGCTCAAAAAATGACAGCAAATAGCCCACTGGCAAGCAACTTCGCCTGATGAAACACTTTCTCGCGTGAGGATTTGCACAGGACCACGCAAAAAAATACGCAGGAGTGTGAGGAAAGACCAAACTGGTGTAACAGGATAATAGCAAATTGGCAAGATATCATGCGAGGATTCTCAGATAGCCATGCGAGGAAACGCAATGAATGGCATGAGGAAACAGTTTTCTCTCACGAGGAAAGGACACAGAACCTAGTTTTTTATTATTTTAAATAACCAACTAGATGCATTAACAGATTTTATCATGAATCAGGTATGCAATACAGCAATCAGGGAGTTTAAGCAATCAATATCTTCAAATAATGAGCAAGGGACAAAGCAACCTTGCACATGAACATGGCTAGTGTCATAGTATTTCTACTCCATAAGAAATCTACTTGTGTATGTTCTCAAAATGTTTTCCAATCACACACATAGTCCTAGAGAATAAAAAGTTGGTTGCACTATGGTTCTTAGTAATGGCTTGACTCTACAACTTTTGCAATCTCAAGTGGGTGAAA
>MU223226.1:1139733-1167276 GCA_018584345.1 Thuja plicata
TGTGAAATTTATGTATAAGATGTATGTTGGAAAAAGGAAAAGGATTTGGTAATATTTCAAGTATAGTAGAATGTTTCTTATTATTGATTAAGTGAAAAAGGGCTATTGAAGAACAAATGTATTATTTTCAATGTATCAAATGATTTAGATGGTTCCATTTGATTTAAAGGTTATATTTTTCATAAAGAATACTTAGGAATATAGATGGTTTTAAATGGAAAATTGAAATGAAAGTACTTAGGCATTTCTTAATAAAGAATCTTATAATGATATGATGTAGTTTGCTTTGAGAAGTAAAACTTGTTGTTAGCTTACTTATTGAACTTAAATGAATCGTGCATTAAATTAGAAGGGAACCCTGGAAGGAATCTAAGTTTAAGTTTTGCTCACATAATTCTTTAAAAGTTCAAAAAAAGAATTTCATGAATTTTTACTTTGGTTTTCTTTTTATTTAAGAGAATCTCTGTTCTCTTCCCCGGTTCCCTTGCGGGGCATGACATATGCAGGGTCCACAAACAAAAAATGAGAGTTCGGGCATGAAAGAGCGTCAAAGACTCATCAGACTATAAATTTTTTAACACTATATCTACATTATGTAAATGAGGAATGCCTCATTCATTTGGTTGTAATTTCATATATGCATTATGTAATGAGGAATGCCTCATCCATTTATTTGTAATCTTATCAAGTTTTCTTTTTGGGCTAGACCGAAGGTTTTCTCCACCCGGCTCTTTCCTACCGGTGCCCCTAGTGAGCTGGGTTGTAGGCAACATTTTGAAAAAAATAATTAATAAAAGAGATGGCTTGTTTATAATGATGACCTATGTATTTTGAAGTTTTTTTATTTTACAAAATAAATAAATATAAAAAAAAGTTATACAAACTGTTAAAATTTTAAAAAACTTATAAACATAATTTTATTTGAAAATATTATAAAATTAACCAAATTAAAAATATGTTTGTTTTTAGTGGTCATAGAAAAAATAAAATAAATATTAAAAAACTCCTACAAAATGTCAAAAACATAATTACATTTTTCAAAATTTTATAAACTAACTATATTTACAAATAAATTAAATAATAAAATAAATCATTATTCAAAGTACATACCAATTCCAAGGCGTATTCCAATTCCAGATTGTGGCACCCAAATGCAAAAAATGCATATTCCTAGTCATCTTCCAGGTGAACCAAATGGGTCCAACCCATATTCTGAAAATCATTTCTAGGATATGTATCTTCTAGAATTGACCATATCCAGCATTTGGTATTCCAGCACCCAAACGGGCCCTTAGTGTTAACAGTGTTAACATTGTACTGTTTACATTGCTTCAGTGTTAACACTAATAACACCCTAAGTGTTAACACATTAACACTGAGGGTTAACACTTAAGTGTTAACATTGATTATCCGTGTTAACATTGTTAACACGTAATCAATGTTGACACCCTAAGTGTTAACATGTAATTAGTGTTAACACTCTCTCTAAGTTTTGACACGTAATCAGTGTTAACACCCTAAGTGTAACTATAATTAGTGATAAACACTTATTATTAGTGTTAATACGGGGTGATAACATTGATTACGTGTTAAAACTTTGAACATACACTTAAGGTGTTAACACTGATTATGTGTTAACACTGCTTGTCAGTGTTAACACTTTGGGTGTTTACACCATGTGTAGTGCTTGATATCCTTTTTACATCATGTATAAGTATTCGTTAAAAGAATTCTAGTCTACAAAATTAAAAGGAGATTGACTAGCAATGCCATTAATTCAATTTAATGTAGTGAAAACATAAGTATCCGCCTTTAGGTAGGCAGGACTAATAATTTAAATTCATAATTCTTTCCTACCTTCTAATACATTACACAGCATATCTAGCTATGGGCATAACCATTGTACCTTCAAAGTGCTAATATATGATGTAAATATTGTGTTTGGTATTTATTTTAATATACTAAACTTCCTCATAAATTAAATTTCTCCCCAAGCTACCTACATTCAAATGCTGGACATGTGTCTCTTGTTCTGAAGTTTAGTATGGTTATTGGTTGTTTCAATTTGATTTCCATAATTTTATGTGATGTACCTTTAAAAAATGCACTAGACGCAGCTTTTATGGAGGGCCCAAGAACTCTTATTTTATTCCATCATTCTTCATTTGACTTCATTTCTATTACATTTGTTTCATAGTTCAAGTGGGAATTACAGTTTTTGTTACTCTAAGTGTAATCAGTGTTAACACTGATAATCAATGTTGACATTGCTTCAATGTAACAGAAGCAGTGTTAACACTAGCAAGTTAACACTATGGAGTTAACACTATGAACACTGAAGTAGTGTTAACACTATGGGGTTAACACGTAATCAATGTAATTTAACAGTGTTAACACAATCAGGGTTAATATAGTCGATCTACAAGTTTATACATTCAAGTTTAGTGTTGTTATTGGTTGTTTCAATTTGATTTCCACAATTTTATGTGTTGTACCTTAAAATTCTTCATTTGACTTCATTTCTTTGTGTCACGGTTCAAGTGGGAATTACGGTTTCTATTACTCTAAGTGTAATCAGTGTTAACACTGATAATCAATGTTAACATTGCTTCAATGTAACAGAAGCAGTGTTAACACTATGGGGTTAACATTGTTAACACTGAAGCAGTGCTAACACTATGGGGTTAACATTGTTTACACGTAATCAATGTAATTTAACAGTGCTAACACAATCAGTGTTAACACTAATTATTAACTAAAAATATTGTTAATCCTAAGTGTTAACACTTAGGGTGTTAACACTATTAACACTTAAATTACGTCTTAGTGTTAACACTATGGTGTTAAAACTTGATAGTAGTGTTAACACTATTAAGTTAAATTATGTGTTAACATTGCTTGTTGTTAACACTTCATTGTTAACACTTAGGGTGTAACACTGAGTATGTTAACACTTAAAAGTAGTGTTAACACTGATTATAAGTGGTAACACTGCTTGCCAATGTTAACACTGGTAACACTTAAAAATTAGTGTTAACAGTTAACACTTATTGTGTTAAATTATGTGTTAACACTTTAAAACTAGTGTTAATCCTAAGTGTTAACATTAATTACTAATTATAAGTGTTAACATTAATTACTAATTATAAGTGTTAACACTTGAAAGTGGTGTTAACACTGTTAAATTATGTGTTAACAATGCTTGCTAGTGTTTAACACTTCATTGTTAACACTTTAAGAGTGTTAACACTATGATGTTAATTTAGTGTTAACACTACTGTTAAGGGTGTTAACGCTAATTGTTAACACTATTGGTAAGCAGTGGCTTCTTTGGTAATGGGAATTAGACTGGAATTAGCATTTTCCAATGCTGAATTTACCAAATACACAGTTTGTAACGTCAATGGGAATTGGAATTGAGCATTTCGAATTCCCATTTTGGCTTATTTTGGGAATTTGAATCTTCCACCTGAAAAGGTAGAATTGGAATTACAAATTCCAATTCCCCTTTTTTTAAGCCAAAGTTTATGAATTTTTCAGGTCCGGGCATGCCCATTGGTGGACAGTTTATGAGTTTTCAGGAGGTAATTGTATCGGCAGTTTTTGATAGATTTTTACCACATTTCACATCTGATTGATTTGATTCGAGTTGTTTATGCATATGTTTTGCACTATAATTGAGTTTTTTGGGGGGCAAATTATAGTTGTTTTCATTTGTGATTCAAACTTTGTTTTTGTGTCAAAAGATTCGCCCACATCAGAACTCGCAAGGTATGATTGATATTATGGCTATTTATACCGTAAATGTGTTAACAAGGAAGGTCGCTTCACTCTTGATGAGTCTCCTCACTCTAGCCATGGGGAACGCCATGCTCGCAGGGCTCTCCACCTTCACAACCTTGGTGGGCTAAGTTTTAGAGGGACGGTTTGGATTTTGTTCTATTTCTTCTTCCTCTTCATCCTTCTTTGCTATATTCATTCCATTCATGGTGAAATTTGGTTCTACATATTCATGGACGACTTCTTCGCTAAAACTTGAAGCACTCTCGGAGGAAGAGTCTGAGATTATGTAGATTATTTTCCTTGACAATGATCTATGTATCTCATGTGGGAGTCGGCTTTCGAGGAGTTTTAAGTTTTTATTGTGGCCAAGACATTGCATTGGTGGCTATTGTATTGGAGAAAGCCCCAATTTTTGCATTGTTATTTGTAGGAGCTATTTATATTTGATAATGTTTCTCATTAGTCATTTCCTTTTATTGAAGTAGAGTTATAAAAACTCTCATGAAATATTTCCAATTTTCTATTAATGTGGAACCAAACAGAGGAAATGCATCTTCTCGCTCATAATTTGGGTCAACCAAACAGTCCAAACTATATTCCGAAAATAAATAAAAAATAGAATATCAAATCTATGATTTGACCATTTCTAGCATTTGATCAAATTCAATATTCTATAATTCCTACAACCAAACAGGGCTAAATGTCATAATTGATATTGAAAATATGGCATCCTTCTTAATATCAAGAGATTTAGGAAAGAAAAAACCAACCTGAACATTATTGTTCTTCCACATCAATGGTGACACAAAAAGTGTTAAATATGACTCTTGACACTTCTTCAACAACAATAGTAGGAAACCCTTACTTACTTCATGCCAAGTGCCCTAAATCTCCTTTGGTTCTCGACAACATGGATGAAATGCATTCATGAAACATGATAGTTCTAGCAATGTGTGCAACATGTCATAAGAGATATAGAAAAGTGTAGTTCCCATGCCTAAAATAGTAGGTATTTGTCTCTAAAACCTCTACAATGTGTCATACGAATTTAATTTTTGTTTCAATGTGGTGAGTCTTGAAGAAACAAAGTGGTATTTCCTTGATAAACATAGAGAAAGACTCGTCCAATGCTCAACAAAAACTTTAGAAAATCTCTAAGAAAAGACTTATTTATTCCTCTAAAAATAGCCTGAGATTTGGCAAGAACTTGTGTAGACTTTTAGAGTAGAATTTAGAAAAAATAATAAACAAAAGTTATTTCCACTTTATTTGACACCTAAAAAAATTCCTTGTTCTGAATACAATATAACTTTAAAGGCTTAGGGAAAAATTGCATCCATAAGTTAAACATTCAAATATTTAAACTATATTTTTATTATAAGACTAACAGTCGCAAAAAACATTGCAATCCTTATCAATTATACACAATAGAAATGGTCCAAATTTTTTATACTATGATGGCTCTGCATTTTTGTGCGTGCAATAAGTCTTTCAGTGTTGAGGCCTTGGATCGATAGATATGGTTTTTTTCTATGACAAAATATGCCAAACCTATTGGATTTTGTGATGGATCTACTTCTACTTGTCTGGATAACTCTCGGGCTTCTGGGAAGAATGACTGGAAGATTGTTTCCAGATCTCACTATTTCTGGAAGAATAAATTTGCCACTCCCTTCTCTCTTGCAACCTCTGACATATTTTACCCTCTAATGCCTTCTTCTCCTAGGTTTTCCCCTGGGGTTTTTCCATGGGAGAGGCATTCGCTGGAGCGGTTAATCGTTCTTCCCTTTAAACCTAGCTCTGATCAGTTGAATGCATTCAAGATGGATATTCAAAGATCTCCAGCTAATACCCATTCTAATGGTGAGGTGTATTCCTCCCCGCATCATAGAATCTATTACCCTAAAAATTCAAAGCTCCTGGGGATCAAGACATGGTTCTAGGTCTTTCCCAGTAGCGCTAAAATGAGGTATTGGCAATCAAATCCAATGAATGTAGCTCCTCCATTGTCAAAAATGTTGGTTCTGGAAAATCTCAATGACACTTACCCACATGTATGGTATGCTCACCTCCTCACAGAAGATCCAAGGATATAAATAATAAATTTTGTCCTTATGAAGGTAAGAATTTGGAGGTACCTAAGAGATTTAATGATTTTGTACCATCATCTAACCATGATATGTTGAATAAACTAGTTATTAAGCATGGTATGGTCGATAGAACACAACAGATGTGGGCAAATTTTGGTTTATTTTGTTGATGGAATGGCATTGGTGCCTCGACAAGCTTGATTGTGAAATGGCTAAAGGCACAATTAGGTAATAAGGTATGCATCACCATTCTACAGGAAAAATTTCTTTATGTTTATTACTCTAGTAAGAAACATAAAGTAAAATTATTATCTGAGGGATGTCCAAAGTTTAAAGATATAGGGTTTTCTACCCTAGATTGGTCTCCATTTTTTAATCTGACAAAACTGGATAACTTTTTGGTTGAAATGGTTGTTCTTCTTAGAGATCTGCCTATTGAACTTTCTGACGATGTCTCCTTGTGTGAAATAGGAAATTGTATAGGTAAATTTATAGGCTTTGTCGATTCAGAATAGTCCTTTGTAGAAAAATTTATTATTGTTCGTATGGACCTAAATAAAAAACTCATTTCCCCCTTGGAAGTATGTTGTGATTCAGGGTCTGTCCTAATCAAACCTAGCATTATTGATGGGGATTTTGAGAAGAATGAACACATAGTTGAATATCCTAATAAGGAAAAGGTGGTCTAGGAGAACATTAGTAAGAGAAATGATTTTATTTTGCCTCTAAGCCTAAAAAAATCTGTCAACCTAAATTATGTAGAAGTTCCTAATGTCAGGATTTAATTTCTAACCAACAAAGGTGGTTTCGAGATTATTAACTAGAAGGCATGGTTGAATTTAACTGTACCTAATCGGTCCCTGGATGGTAGCATTAATTCAAAGGAAGAGATTGAGTTCCTCTCTGTTGATAAGGAAGGGTCCCTTTGTCAAGATGCTGCAATCCAAAACTTGGATCCAGATTTGTATCAGAATGAAGTGATGGAAGGTGTGGGAAAGAACCAATGTTTGGTTTCTTGTCTCTCCTCCCCTTCTCCTTCCAACCTCGAAATATCTTCCCATGATCTTGGGAAGGATAGTATAGAGTTTGAAAAGAAGAAGGAGGAGGAGGTAAGGTTATTATCTAAATATTTATGTGATGCTATAGTGGATAAACTTATGGATAAATTTCTAGATGAGATTGTTGATGAGGAAGAAATTGATTGACAGAAGGAGTTGTTGATTTAGAAATGTTTATCACCTGATTTACCTCTGTATTTACACGAGATAGAGCTCATTCTGAAGGAGGACAAAAAACTAGTTGAAGAAGATAACCTTATCTTAGGTATTGACTCTTCTATGCCTGGTAGAGATTTTCCTGATTGTGGTAAATCTTTAAAGAAAAGAGGTAGGAAATCCTCCCAGGAGCTTAGAACTAAAGCATGTGTTGCAACAAGTCAGGTTAAACTTACTGATATTTTTAATGCAGGGAAGGGGAAGTTCCTTCCCAAGGCATTATGAATATCCTAACCTAGAATGTTAGGAGCCTTAATTCACCTAAAGAGCAACGTATCCTCTTACATTGTATTTCTAATAGTAATTCAAATTTAATTATTTTACAAGAAACTAAATTAGATTATTTAGGACTTAAGAACCTCAATAAGAAACTAGGCATTAAAGAAATATGGGGTGTGCCTACCTTGGGTGCCTCAGGGGGTGTTGGTATCATTTGGGACCCTAGATCAATTTTTTATCAGAACTTTAAGAACATCTCAATTGGTGTTGTGGCAAGGTAACTAGTTTACGCACAAACTTAAACTTTCGTATTTTTAATGTATATGGGCCTATACTTAATTTAGATAAGTAGAAAGTCTAGTATGAAATTGAAAATAAAATACTTGAATTTAGTCGAGACATGGTAATTATAGGTGGAGATTTCAACATGATTACTAAGATATCTGAGAAAAGAGGGGGCTCATGCCTGCTATCTAGGGCTGCTAGAGACTTTAAGGAATGGATAGATAGAAATAATCTTTGCAAAATAGCCACTTTAGATGAGAATTTTACCTGGAATAATAGACGTAGGGGATTTATCTTTATATCTAAAAAATTGGATCATTTCTTTTTGTGAGCTAACCTAGAGGAGCTTCCATTTACCTTATCAGCGAAAGTCTTACCCATATCTAGTTATGACAATTTTCCTATAGAACTAAAAATCCTTAAAGATAATAGTCCAGAGAATTGTCCTTCTAAATTTGAACAAATGTGGCTTAAGGAAGAAGGATTTTTAGAAATGATTAAGGACTGGTGGAATAATATTGAGATTTCAAGCTCTAAAATTTATCAAGTAGTTAATTAACTTAAGATAATAAAGCAAAAACTTAAAACTTGGAATAAAAAGAAATTTGGTAATATCTTTGAAAATAAAATTTCTCTTGATGGTAAACTGAAATCCCTTAATGAAAATGTCTTTGAGAAGGGAATGGATATTACCCTATATGAAGAAGAAAAAGAACTATTAAAACAATATGAGGAGGTGTTGGCTAAGGAAGAGATCTTCTTGCGACAAAAGTCTTGGGAAACATGGTTGGTTGTGGGAGATAAAAACACTAAATTATTACATAATAGCACTAAGAAATGAAGATGAATTAATAGTATCACTTCTATTTTTTGGAAGGAATAACAATTTGATTAAGGAACCTCTTGACATAGCTAAGGAAGCTATTAATTTCTTCAAACAGATCTATCAATCTGATCCAACACCAAACTTAGATGACCAAAATAATATCTTAGCAAATATTCCCAAAATTATATATATATGGATCAAAATAAGCAAATATTAGTAAGATTCATGAAATATGAAGTAGAGACTATCCTTAAAAAGATGAAACTTGACAAATCCCCTGGCGCTGACGACTTTCCTACATGTTTCTTTCAGAAATGCTAGAGCTTCATAGGAGATGAGGTAACAACAACTTTGGATGGTATTATAAACTCTAGGAATTTCTTAAGAGAAGTTAATAATACCTTTATTGCTCTTATCCCTAAAAAAGAGAAGCCAGACACTTTTAATGATTTTATACCTATAGCTCTTTGCAACACGTTATATAAACTTTTCTCCAAAACAATGGCAAGCAGACTTCAGAAACTTCTTCCGAACATTATTTGTGAGGAACAGTCTAGTTTTGTGCCTAGTAGATCAATCTATGATGGTATTATTATTGCCCATGAAGCAATGCACTCAGTCAAAAATAACAAAAAACCAAGTATGCTAATAAAATTAGACATTAATAAAGCTTATGATAAGGTGGATTGGTCAATTTTAAAGAAATGTATTTTAGCTTTTGGTTTTGATGAGAAATGGGTAAATTTAATTTATGTTTGTATTTCTACCCCTAAATTATCAGTACTTGTTAACGGTACCCCTCATGGGTTCTTTGGTATAAAGTGAGGGATTCATCAAGGGGACCTGATCTCCTCTTTCCTTTTCATCATTATGGCCGAAGCTCTAGGATGAGCTATTAATAAAGCAAAATTTGACAATAAAATTGAGGGTATTCAAATAGCTAGAGATGTAGACTCTACAACCCATCAACAATGTGTTGATGATACTATGCTATATGGGAAGAGCTCCATATCGGAATCCAAATAATTTAAACTTGTTTTAGACCAATATGCCTTTGCCTCGGGACAGCAAATTAATAAAGAAAAGTCAGAGATTTTTTTGTTTAACACTGCTCCCCTTCTTGAACAGGAAATTATTAAAACAATGAACTTCAAGAAAGGAAATCTGCCATGTAAATATCTAGGACTCTATTTGGATCTAGGATCAAGGTCTTCTTCTCTTTGGAACCATACCTTAGAGAAAATTAGGGGGAAAATGACCTCATGGAAAGGTAAACGGTTGTCAATTGCAGGAAGAGCCATCATGGTCCAATCGGTTCTCTATGCAATCCCACTTTATCAATTAGCCTATTTTGACCTTCTTGTTAACCAAAGAAATGAACTTAATAAAGTATTGAGAACCTTTTTTTGGCAAGGCTCTGAGGTAAAACAAAAGATATCCCTTCTAGCATGGGACAAGGTTGGTAGACCAAATTTGTTGAAGGAGGAGCAGGTATCAAAGATCTTAAAATCTAAAGCAAAGCCTTTGGAGCCACATTAGTTTGGAAAATGTTTAATAATCCTAATCTCAAATGGATTAAAATATTATCTCATAAATACCTAAATAAACCTAATCCCATTAACATTTTCAAAGAAAATAACCCTCCTAGAGGTTCTACAATTTGGAACTTTATGCTTGACTATAGATTCATTATCCAAGAAAAGTTAACATGGAACCTGGGCCAAGAAGAGGATGTCATGTTCTGGTCAGATTCATGGGAGGGACATCAAGCTATTAATCATTTAGGTGATTGGACCCAATCTAGAGGAATATTAGAAGAGAACTCAAGCACCAAGGTTAAATATTATGTCACCTTAGATAAGTAAAATGGGTGGAAGTGGAAGGATAGAAAGATTTTATATCTTACAAGAAATGAAGAAGATAGTCTTAGCTCTATCCTGAATTCCAGGAAATTTACGCTTCATAATATCCCTGATAAATTAACATGGAATGGAAATAAGATTGGTCTTTACAAAATTAAGGATGGATATAATTATCTTAGATCAAAATTAACTATCCCTAAAGACTACCCTCCTTATGCCTTGCTCTGGGGAAAAAATGTTTTGCCCAAAGTAGGGTTCTTTGCTTGGTTAGTGTGGAATAGAAAGATTCTCACTGTTGATCAGTTCTAGAGAATGGGATTTCATGGCCCAAGAAGATGCCCACTATGTGAAAATCAGGAGGAAACATTAGACCACCTTCTTCTAGGGTCTCCCTTCTCCAAACAGGTATGGGATTGGCTATGTAAAAAATTAGATTGGAAATTTGCATTCCTGCAATCAGCTTCATATTTTCTCCTCTCGTGGCCATCGTTATACAAAGAAAGCATTTATTGCTTGTTATGGACTTTAGCTCCCTCTATTTTCCTTTGGTAAATTTGGAAAGAAAGGAACAGACGGATCTTTCAGGATTCAAAATTGGACCTCTCAAGTTTAATCAAAAAAATTGAAAGCTCTATTATTGAATTTACTAACAATAAAATAATGCTAAGTAACAGGAAGGATGCGAGTATGACATCTTGGGATGATAAAATTAGAAATAGATGGATAGGTTGGAAACTTCCCCCCTTTATAGGTAGTGGGGAACTTCTTTCTGCACACACACACATAAAGTACTTGCAAGTGGTCTTCGCCTATCACGGGCTGGTTTAAACTTAATTTTGATGGAGCCTCGTGGGGCAATCCTGGATTGGCTGGGATTGGGTGTTGTATCCATAATTTAGATGGCAAGGAAATTGCTAAGAGTAGAAGATTCATAGACACATAAACTAATAATTGCGAGGAATTAGAAGCCTTAGTAGAAGGCTTGGCCCTTAGTAAGTAGCTAGGCATCAAGTGTTTAGCTATTGGGGGTGATTTGACAATTATTATAAATGATTTAAGGAAGGGCTCTCTCCTAAACTAGAGACTTGACTCAATCCTATCAATTTCCCTTTCCTTATGCAAAATATTTGATAAAATTATTATTAACCATATATATAGAGAAGGGAATGGGCGGGCAGATGAATTGGCTAACTTAGCTATTAATGACCATCTTGCTAATATACAATTTTGAAAATAGTCTTTTATTAAGATTGTTTAGGACCTAAGCTTTTTGATCCAGTTTATCAATCTTGTAGTAGATTATGTATCATGTCAGTGTCTACATGATTAGAAAAATATTTTGAGTCTAATAGCCCTCTACCCCTTATGATTAAACTAATTTATTATAAGTTTGATCTGCTCTAGATTACACTTAATACTTTTAATTATTAAATACTCTTAACCCTTTGTACTACCTTTTGTCCTAACCTATTAATGATTAACTCTTCGTATTTCTTTCTCCTAGTTATCTTGTCATCTTAGATGCCATGGTAGAAGATGTCACGAATGAATATATTTTGAATGATTTAATGATATCACTATCTCTAATGATTCCTAGATCGAGGAGCTTTCATTTAAAGTTCCCTCTCCCAATAACCATCTCATGGATGAAATATTTATGGAATTGGAGTGATAAAGAATCCATTAAAAGCATAAACCAAAAATGTAGTCTTAAAAAGCATGGGAGTAATGAAAATCGCGCATAAAATCCTCAGAGATCTTGGGGCAAGTGTATGGTAAGGTTAATTATGATGATGACATTGATATTAGGGTAGGATGATCTCTATATTTTTAGAGGATTAGAAGCATTCTCTCATTACTAATTTAGATGTATTAATGTGAGTGAGTAGCGAAAACTTCACCACACAGTAGATGGAATCCAAAATTATCACCTTCATTCTTAGTGACAATTGGGCCATCGCTTTTCGAGGCACTATTAAACTAGAAATATGGAATAAGATGCTCAACCCTCTCTCTGTTGTTGCAAGAAGGGTGTTGGAGAAAGGCATGGGTGATGGTCATTTTGACAATGAATTTTTGTTCAAAACCAATGGGAATATCATTGGTCAATTTATCGCTTTAGCCACTTTTGTCAGGTATAAAAAATATGAAGTTTTAGAAGTTATGAAGTTAGTCTTTGATGAGGATATCTTGGGTGGTCTGGAGAAGATGGTTTACAGTATCAATAATCAATTGACAATCCCATTTCCAGAGATCACTATGAGAACTGATATTGACAAACTAAAGGATGTCTCGAGTTCCCAAAGGGTGCCAATGATAACCTTTAAAGACAAAAAATGGTTCGATGAACATTGGCCTGAGATGAATCAGAATTTGGATTTCTTGTTTAAAGAATTACTGAAGGAGAATATGGAGAAGAAATGGCTTCTCAACTACTGGCGGGATGAGGGTTATGACATCCCTGATGAACTAGAGAAGGGATAAATGGAAAACTTCCACATTGTGGCCCCATCGGTGAAGGGATGCTCAAGGAAAACTAAGGACTCTTCTCAGGATGATGTGGCCATTATTATCATCAAGAAATGTGAAGGCGAATGGAGCTGTAATCTACTTCACAAGGACTAGAAATCTTAGCATCTAAGGAGCGATAGGGATTTTTTGGTAATATGTTAGGTTAACATAAATTCCATAGTTATAGCAGTAGAATCTAATAGGGGGTTTATTAATATATGTACCAAACAACAAATATTTTAGTCAACTTTCTAGTTTGGTCCTTTTAAAATAACAAAACAATAGTTCAGACCAGGTTTGTTTTTGAACTTATATTACAAATATAAATATATAAATTGTATCATCTTTTAAATCTATCTTTTAGTATCTTGATTATATGCTAATTAAGATGGTTGTCAATATCCTTTAAATGAGTCTCTCTTAGAATTTTTTATAACTTGTTTTGTTAATAATCTGCAGATAGAGTTTTGATTCATTTCATTTTTCTATTAAATGAACTTTATAACTTATAGCTGCTTAAAATATCCAGTTTATACATTTCCAGATTTTAACTAATATTAGTTATGATGATGATAGGGATTTTTGAGTATTTGAAGAGTCTAATTATAGCTAGCATAGAAGGGTAGTCGAGTAGACGTTGGAGTAGATGGAGAGTCATGAGGCACTCAAGGGTTTTTGTAACCTCTCTTATTGCCTTTCTCTCTTTATAAAACCTCGTACAGAAACTCTTCAACCATCCTCTCTACTATATATTCCTGATACAATGGCCACACCAATTAAAATTTTGAGCTCCAGGTCTCAGATAGCTTTTGATGGGGTTATTTCCATTAAAATAATTAAGTATGTTATGCTTAATTCTCATCCCCTAATTTTAAGAGCGGTTCATCACATCTTAGGATGGGATTTTCTTACCAATATAGATAGATACAGGGTCAATTCAGAGATCTCATCCATGTTTTTAGCCTTAGGTGTTTATTTTTCTCTTAATAAGGAAAATAGTGTCAGACTTTGTACATGGCTATTCAAAAAGAAATATTTAGGAAACTAAGATAAAATTGTGCGAAATGTCAGAGAGGACCTCACTATTTCTCGTCCATGTCTTTTTGATAAATCCTCATTCAATGTCAGAATGCCCCAACTCTGCCAATCATTATGGAGGAAGGTCTTAATTCCTTCCTGGAAAGAGGTCCCGTGATCATTAGAAAGCTTGACTTCCTAATGAACCTTTTGCATATCAAAAATCTAATAAGGGAGAACTGGTTTTATGAATACTGGCAGACAGATGAAGTGGGTGATACGGATATGAAGAGCTTTAGCAACTTGAAATCAATGGCACTTATTGACATGTGGTTAGAAGAGGGTGGCTATAGGAAATGAGGGAGAAGGAAAGTTAAAGTAAGGAATAAAAAAGGCTATGAAATAGGCAGCAATGATTAAAATATCTTAGCTTTGTTGGTCTTCGCCATGCATATGTAACTCTTCTTCTCTGCTGGGAAATCTCTTTTGTTCTTATTTCAATGATTAGTCTCTTGTTCTGATCGCAAAAGTATAGTTAAATGTGGTTCAAGATTAATTTTGCTTGTCTTTTTACCTTCTTTGGATTATATAAATATATATATTGATTATACATATATATATTTACATAAATATAGATATATATCCTCAATGTATATATATATTTATGTTCATATATCTTTTCATTTTGACTTTTTCTTTCCCTCTTTAAGCAACTAAGGTTAGTCACTCCCAATCATGTATGAATGCAGTATCTCAAACATCAAATAACTCAACAGAGATATTAGATTAGATTTATTACTCATTTTTAAGATTGTATGAAGTGCATTATTTTTAGAACTAAACTAGTTATTAATCCTTGATAACTAAAACTTCATACAAAATCTAAGATTATTCAGTTTAATAAAGGCGACTTTCTATTTGTAACCATTGTAACTTCCCAGGCTGATCCCTGGCCTTCCTAGTATCCGATGTTTGCTTTCCAAGTGGGGGAGTAAACGGTCTTCTAGAAATATATAAGTTTCCTTTCCTGAATGCTATCCCTTATTCCCCATGTTTTCATTCCTTTCAATCATGACCACATCTATTAAAATCACAAGCTCCAAAGTCCAGATTGCATTTGATGGTGAAATTACCATCAATCGTCTAAAAGCTATAATGTTATCAACCCATAACTTAATTCTCAGGGCAGTCTTCAAAACCCTGGGTACTAAATTTATCACCAATACATAGTGTTTTAGGGTTAATCTAATATCCCATCAATTTTTATTTCTTCAGCCCACCAATTTAACCCAAGGAAGGAAGATATTTTTGCGTTTATGTAGAAGGATCTTTAAATGACAATATCTTCACAACTTTGGGAAAGTGATCCAAAATATTAGACCAGACCTGTCTATCCCAAAGCTGAGATTCTATGATAATCCCACCAATGGGGGAGTCCGTGTACCTTCATACCCAGTGTTTGAATCTGAAGACTTTGATTCTTTCATCGAAAAAAAACCTTCTATTAGAAGGAATCTAGAGTTCCTTTTTTCTTTCTTCCATATCCAACCTCCTGAGGAAGAAGATTGGTTTGTTGTTTTCATAAGAAATGATGATGTGGAGAACACAAACAGAGATGGTTTTAGTGAATCCAAAACTGAGGAGGTGGATCATAGTATGTTCTAAATGAAATTAGTTGTTCCCAGATTAAACCTGGTCCTCTAAAAGGAAGATTCTCATAAACAATTGTGATATTTATTCTTCGAATGACTTTTTAATTTTTAGTTTTCTCTATCTGTTTTCCTCAGGATTTCCTGAGTGAAACAACTTCAATGTTGTGATATCCCAGAAATGTGTGTCTCAAATAATGTTTCTTTCCTTTTCTATGAATGGTGTAGAAAAATAAAGATATATATATATATATATTAGCAGTAGACATTTCATGCTAATATATAACTGGGTTCTTAGTTTCAATGTTTTGAGCTTTAACCTCTTATTCTAACTAGATAGTAGATAGAAAGTTTTGTTGTGTTGTGTTTTTGCAGGAAATAGTAGGGAAAGAAGCCAAGTACTCTTGGTGGATAGCGTGTGGAATATTATTAAAAACACTTTTATATTTGTATTAATAGTGTATGGATTATTGTAATTTTGGGGAAAGATATCTTGTTTAATTTTTTGTAAAAGGGTTATTGCCCCTGATATGACTATGTATGATCTGGACTTTGTCCTGGGCTAGACTAGAGGTTTTCTTTATCTGTTCTTTCCTACCAGTGCTCACAATGAATGAAATTTTATGTACTGAACCTTATGATTAATAAAATTATCATGGCTTCAGCCTTTTCCTATCAAAAAAAAAACATTGCAATCCAAAATGAAGTATCTTTTAGATTCAACTATCCCAGGAGTGAAAAGAACATACACCCTTTCTTCCAAATTTTCTTTTGGTTGTTTCCACCTCCCAGTTTCACATCAAAGTTAGTGAGAGTTAGTTCTTCATTGAGCAATGAGAATTTTGGCTTTCCACAGGTTACGAGCCTTTATGTACACTTTTTGAGAGATGACAAAAGTGGTATTGAAGTCCTTAATATTTTATTCCTTTTTTCTCTCAAGCACTTTATATACATTTAAATATATGTTTCACTTTCTCATCCATATGTTGTTTTGTCTCATCCAAGTTCACTTTCTTTTGCTCAAACTGTCACAAAAAATAATGTTTGGCTATCTACATATTTGTGTGTTTTCAATTTTTTCTAAATAACCTATGAGATGCATCATAACAATTGCTTCAATAGGAACTGCTCCCACTTTACTCAACAAAATATCATTATTAACCAAACTTTTTATTTTAAACTTGTTTGTGATCAAGTGCTTCAAATTCTCTCAATTTGTTTACACTTTTAAGTAGATGTATTTCTAGCCTACAATTCACATCTATAAAGGAAAAATGGGAGCACTAGAAGACCAAAAAAGAACCTAGATAGTTTTCCAATCCCAAAGTTCATCTTTTCCACATCTATTTTGAAGAGCATAAAATTCTTTCCACCCACCAAAAGCTCTCTTTTTTCGTAGTCCTCCCAACTTAACTTGTTAGTGAATTCAAAACAAAGATAATTGTACTCCTTAACTTCTTCAAGATTTTTGCCTTCAAAGTGAAATGTATGCTAAGTTTGGTTTATTTTGTTAGAGAAATTCATGATTTTAGTATTGTTGATATTAACTTGTATCCTCACTAAACTACAAAAACACTCAAGAGAAAATAAGTGCTCTTACGACCCCTGAGACGAATTTACAATCAAAATAAGATCATCAACATAGGGAAGATGAATTATCACAAACCCACCCAAATGAACCCCATCTCCACCTTGATAATTTAACCATTCCTTGAGCTTGTCAATATAGAGACCAAAAAGAGTGAGGGATAAGGGGAACCCTTGCTCAACCTTGATGTTACTCCTTAAAAAATTTGAGATGCTTGTTGAAGATCTAATTTAAACTTTAAACTCTCTATAATGCCCATGGATAATTGATTTAAGATGAAAAGGAATCTCATGTTCTTCTAGTATCTTCCATAATTTAGGCATAGGAATTGTGTCAAATGCCTTTTTGAAATTAACAAAACAACAAGAGGCTTCTTCTCCTTTCTCCCAAAATTTGTCAATAAGTGCCACAAAGTGATGCCATGGTCAACCATAGAGTGTTTAGGCCTAAATCCAACTTGTAATTTTGCCCTCTTATCTTTTTCTTCTAACAATATGTTGATTTTGTAATTTTAGAGCTCAAGAGGGTAAAAAGTGAAAATGATTGATGAAAATGACCTTTTTACCCCTACATATACTCTTTTGACCTAAAGGGAGGGTATTTTTATCCCCCATCTTTATCAAAAGGTTAAAAATTCATCAATAGGGCACCATCAAACATTGCATTATCGGAAATCAAATCAAATTTGAGGTCTATCACACAAATTTTTATCAAAAATTTATTAAAACAATTTTGATTTCATTTTTGAGGAGACAAGATATCATTAGAGCGGGAAATCAACAATCAAATCAGGGCCATCAAATTTTTGAAATCATCATCAATGAGGCATCTCAATCAGGTTGTTTTTTAGATCATGGCACCATATCAGGAAATTTTCTTCATCAAAATCAATGGTATCAGTAAATCGGTCATCCAGATTATATCAGACATCAATTAATCAAACATCGAACATTCTTTGAACCAACGCGCTTCGCACATTGATTTAAACAGGGGCATTTGTAGACACCTCAATTTGGTCAAGTCAAAACATGTAAAGAGCAAAGTGAGCAATTAATATTAAATGAATTAATTGAAAATCAAAGCTATTGGATTAATTAAATCAAAAAGATCAAATAATTATGCAATTGATTTTAATCATTTAATTGTATAGTTCAAATCAAATTAAATTCAACCCATTCAAGGATAGACATGGCTAACATAAATCAATTAAATCAGTTAATTAATTCTTATTATTCTCACCCACCACATGGGACAAAACTAAATCAACCAATGAGAGTGAAGAATTGAGCTCACATGGATCAAAGGCAAAAGTGATTCTACACCACTCATATTGAGGTGCATCTTGGTCCTTCATTTTGTCTTCTTGTCTCAACATTTGAAACCAAGCTTTACTTTGTCTCAACCTTTGAAACCATCAACTCAACCCTTGGCTAATCATGAGTCAACCTAACTCACTTGTAACTCCCCTTCATAATCTTGGAAATCCTATAAATAGGAGTGCATCTTAGATAAAATGATCCAATTATCTAGAGCATCCTTACTATAGGCAATTCATTCCATAAGAATAGGAGTTCATTTGTGAATTTGTGTAATAGTAATCATATTGGAGAAATTTTAGTGTAATTGAGCTGTGATAGGGTAGATTTTCATAATTAAAAGCTTAAATTCTCATTCTAGGACTGTCACTAATGGATGCTAAGCTGAGAGTGTTTGATTAGCTTATCTAGATAGGGAACCATGAGATGCTTCTTGCTTATATTTTTGATTCAATAGCTTAATTGTTTAGATTTTATAATTGAATTGATCATATTTGCAAACTAATTTCATGAAGATATATTTCTTGTATATACACATACTACCAAATAGCTTTTTAAATAGCTAATTTATCATAATAGTTCTATAATTGGGAGGATTATTGATGTCATCATTCTTAAAAAAGGTATCACTAGACTAGTTATCCAATCCTTGGGGAACCCTTGCTGAATGATGTTGTTGAAAATCTTCATTATGTGAGATGTGAAAGTTCTCACCCCCCACTTTAGCTACTTTTCTTGAAGATCAACCAAATCCTTTTCTTTTCTAATCCCCAATTTCTTAATACATGTCTCTACATCTCGTACAAGAAAAATATTTTCTTTAGTGTTGACTAGAGGAGGGAGGACATCCTTTAATTTATACTCATATAGTTGTCTTGTATAATTAAACCATTGTGTATCTGTAATATTATTTTAAATTTGCTTCTTTCTAGGTTGAAGTTCCTTCCAAACTAACTTGAGATTATTTTTTCCAAGGTAAATTAGTTCTTCGCGTCTAGTGCTCATGAAATCAGCTTGTTTCTTTCTCAAAATATTATTATACAACTTAATATTCTTTTGAATGGCCCTTTCAATGTTCTCCTGGTAACTTTGCATTCCTCATCAAACCAAGCATTAATTAGAATGAAATTTGTTACGGATTTCTTTATTTTTTCTCTTTTGCACACATTTAGTACAACTTGAATTATGTTTGTTAGCTCATGATTGTGCATAATTTGAGAAGGGTTTTTATTCTCCTTTGATAGCCTTTCAAGAGCTTTCTTGAAGGTAAAATATTTTTTTTGATTCAATATAATTTACCCTTTGAAGGTAATTGCTAGTGACAAATAGTTTTGTCTATATGTTGTCTCTTTTCAGCCCAAAATAGACTTAAGTACATGGTTTTATGTTTTGGTTTTAAATCATATATATGCTCACCAATCAAAACTTTCTCTATATTTTCAATCAAGCTTTGCAAACACATGACATAATCAATCACACTTTCCCCATCATAAGCATTGCAAGTAAAATTTCTTGATATTTTCCATCTATCCAAACCATTGCAGATGGTTAATTCAAAACTACCACAAAGTGTAAGCAATTATTATGCAAAGATATTACAATCTTTATTATCCTCAAAACACCTTGACCACTAGTGATTGTTTACTTCTATAAGATAAATAGGGTTGCATTGGACTCTTTAGAATAAAGGATGTTATCTTGATAATTACCCATCTTAGAGTTGAAGTCCCCCACCAAGAAAATTTTACCCTGTTGAGAAAACTCAACAATATTTTACATTAACATTGCAAAAGGGTCCTTATTATCCAAACCATTAATTTTGTATGTTTTTAAGAGTCACAGAGTAAAATAGCATGCTAAAATTCTAATTTTATTTTCAAATTCTAAAATTTTGAGCCATATATATTATTTATTTGAATCTTCCCTCTCTAACTAGATCATATGTCCTTTCTCTTTCACTAAGACCATTATAATATTGTGCCCTTACCATTTTCTATTTCCTTGTTCTAATTCGCAAATGTAAAGTACCCTTGAAACATAGGAGTCTTGCACCCTTCATGCTCATGTGTTTCCATGAGACAAATCATGTCTCTGTCTTCTACAATAGGCCCTAACCCTTCAATAACTTCTCCTATAGATAAACATGCCAAAAAAGGTTGAAGAACTTAGATTCAAGGATAATTTTTGGACGTAGGACTTGTGAATAAAGGAACAGAAAGACATGACTTAGATCAAGACACTATTTAGGATTTTAGTTCCATGACTAAAAATAGTAACATACATTTTTCGTCAAAGTAAAATAAGGTTATTTATTCATCGAATCACACTTAAAACTTAAAAGGGAGAGAGAAAAACAAAGGATATTATGCTCATTTAATTAAAATGAACATTAATGAAGAGTATTTATATAATTTTTATTACATGAGAGAAATTATTGTATTTATTTAAATGCTTATTAAAAAGATAAAATTTTGTGCAAATGTGTGATGGGTTGGAAACCATCCCTTAAAGCTTATATAAAGCATTTATGAAACTTAAAAAAAGACCATGATGATCATTCAAGGAAGAAGAAGGTGATTTGATGAGCTATGGACAATGAGAAGGAACCACACATAATGTGTCCAACTTAAAGTATAGAGTACTTGAGATTATCTTGAGTATGACTTTAGTGTGAGTAGGCACATACTTCAGTGCGAGTAGACACATACTTTGATACAAATATACATGATATAAGTAAATACATGCTCTATTTTTACGTCACCTCTTTAGAGGATGTCCTATCTACCCTTGAATGATAAAACTTTCTTAAAATGGAAATGACCTTTTCAAAATTTATGATTAATATAAATACAAACTTAATACTATTAAAAACTATTTAACAAATTAAATAAATAATAAACTATTAATAAATTTTATTAATTTTCTTTTGATAGTATTTGTATTATTACACTTGCTTTTATATTAATAATATAAGGGTAAAAGCACAATCGAATGTTGCCTTTTAGGCTAACTTGACTGGCTCGGCCCAGTTAGACCCGCCCAAGTCTAACATAATTGAGTCCATGTAGGTGCCACGTGGTGCTGAATGGCACCTACATGGCCCAATAGACTGGGCCAAGTGGGACTCGATCGAGGCCCACTCGACCCAGTCCTTGCAATATTTTAAATACCAAAAAAAAACCTCCAAACCCCTCATTTGCGCATTGAGGGGCTACGAGAGTGGGAAAGGCGCTCTTGAGGAAACTCAGTCGAGTTCCAGGTAGGGGGGCCCATTTTTTTTTCCTTTTTTTGAAACTTTTTTTCATATGTAAATTGTTGGAAGTACAAGAATGGGAAAGCAAGATACTGAGAGGGGGGGTTGAATCAGATCTTAAAACTTAACCACTTAAAACAAATTGTTTCACATTCATACATATATGAATTTAACCTAACATCAGATAGCATCAATAACATCAAATATGTAACTCATGACACAGAATTTTGGTAACCCACAAACCCAAATAGGTAAAACTATGGTGGGGATGACACCCACAAAATCTTCACTACTGCAGCAATAAAGTATGTCTGTTAGGGCTACAAAAGTTTGATTGCAATATGCAATCTACCTAGTTAAAGGTCTGTTATGTTAAGAACTAAAGATCATTACAATCTACCTTATTAAAGGACTTCAACTTACAGTAAAGTAAGCACTTGGCTAAGAGATTTGAAATGGTCTGCTAAAACCACTCTGTTAAGAGATTTAACCTGATACACTTGTTAGAATGTTCCAAGTAGTGATCCTTCGTTATGCACTTGGATGCTAATGACGGATCTGCTCTTTCCAATACCTTTTGTGATCTCTCAATTTGATATGTCTTTACTTTGTTTATCACTACTCTGTCATTCTGCTTGATCTAGGATTCTTCTCACAATGACTTACTGTTCATCTCTCATGAACACACAACCCTTCTCTGTATATCTCTTTCTTTCACACACATACACTTCTCTTTTAGGGTTAGAAGCAATCTTATTATATCTTTTCAGATCTATCAGTGAGGTCTAGATCAACGATCAAGATCTATTGTTTATGCCTCCAATGCATACTGATTTCCTTATTGGCTCCATGCCATGCATAGTATAAAATAATTAAATGTAAAATTAACTCAGTAGACAAATATTAAATGCGTACAAATGTTAGCCCAAATCTCATACAACTCGGCCTAAACCGTTTACATCAAAGTTTGAATCAATCCTGACATGTATGCAAAAATTGTTCTGCTCGGGAATCAACATCTCTGTCGCTCGGTACTTAATATTCTACTCAGCTTGGCATGATGTAACTCGGCAACCTAAAACTTGCTTGGCAATGTTGCTCAACCTTGAATGTTTAGCTCGGCCACAGTGATAACCAACTAAAACTGCCTAACTAAATGACTAAGTATGGGTCACTAATCATCAATAGAACTTAGGGATTAACAATCTCCCCCTTTGATATTAGTGGAAAAAACACACTTATCATTACAATTCATTCCATCCAAAATGTTGCCTAAGTACACACTGTACTCCCCCTAGGAATGTACATCATACTACATACAAAACTTTACATAGTATACATGCCTTCAAACAAAAATATATACATGGATACCTGTACTGATCTCCTTATGTTGTATCCTTGTCAGTCCTATCAGATTCCCCCTTGTTTTTGTCACTGATTGCTGGTGGGGTCAAGTTATACTTATCCAAAAACTATTTATGAAGTTGTAAGGTAGACTCAAATGCAGAGTCCCAATTGTCCTTGACAAACTTCATAACCTCTATTTTCACTTCTAGCTCGGCAGCTAGACTTACTAAGCTTTCTACAGTGGAGAGATGAGAATCTCTCTTAATCAATTCATTTGCAGATGAAATTTGTTTCTGAATGACCTCCAAATGAGGTATGAGACTTGTATGAATAGTAATCAACTTGGTCCTAATCTGACCATCTTCAGCCATGAGCTCGGTTATCCTCCTTTGTGCATAAGTCAACCTGTTAAAATGTAAGGAGCTAGTGCTAGCATCCATACTTAGTGAACTTCCAGTTGACTTTAGGTCTAGTTGCAATTTCTCTAAAGCCTGTAGATTATCCTTTGTGAAGAATTCAACATCAAATAACCTCTTATACAAAGAATAAACATTTGTTGCAACTCCTAAAATTTCTACCAAAGAAGAAATTTCAACCTGTTTTACTGCAATCTCTCCTAAGATTTTTGCTAGTACCATGTTCTCAAATTTCCTCTTGGACCATTACAACAGTTTCTCATTGGCTTCAATGTTGTCATCATTTACCTTTTGCATAATGTGAACTAACTGTTCAAGAATAGGGGCTTGAGGGTTCTCATCTTCCATGTCAAAAGCCTTTACAAATATTTCTTTGATGTCATGTAACACTTGCTTTTGCTTATGCTCCCTTTTCAGTTCCTCTTGTCATTTCTTCCTCTTAAGTAGCTCCTGAAGAGTTTCAATCTATTCATAAGACAAAACATTGGGATCCCATGGTGGAATCACAATAACTTCATCTAATGTGACATCTAGAATTGAATACTTCTTCCTCATAACTTTCCTCCTCTTGAATTCAGGTGAACTGCTGCTCAGCTTCATTTCTATAATACCTTTTCCAGATTCAGTAGTTGACACCATTGCATCTTTTAGTTTAGTCAAAATTGCATGTTGATCATGCATACTTCCTGTCTAAGTTCCAGTGAGAGTTGATGATGCAGAGTGTGGTAGATCAACCAACACTTGCATTGCCTCTTGTTCTTTAGGCTCACTGTTAGTATCTCTTATCTCCTCACTACTATCTAGAACTAATTTTACAACCTCTAAAATAGGTGAATGTTGTACAATTACCTCTTGTTCAATTTTTTTCTCCTTTTTTGCTTCTTCTTGAGCATTCTTATCCTCAAATTCCTTTTGAGTTCTTTCTTCTTCTTCTGTACTCTTTTCTTCTTCAGCCTCAGTTGCCTTAATAGGTGATTCAATAGTTGAGTCCCTCAGCTCATCCTGATTGCTAGAGTCATCAATTGGACTGTCAATAGTCAGATCAACAATGTTAATTGTCTCTATTTGTCCTTGTGCTTATGTTCTAGTCTTCTCAGGCTTAGTTGAAATGTGAACTATTGATTTTTGTGGTACAGGGGTGGATTCAGTTTCTTTAGCCTTTGGCTCAGATGTTCCTTCATCGGTTTTCTTTTCTTTTGGAGCAATCAATCCAAAAATTTCCTTCCAAATTCTAGTACTCCATTGTACTATCCCTCCAATATCATTTTTCAAAATAGAATAACCTCTATGTTTAGGTATGAATTTATGCTTATATTCTTCACCAAATTTTTCTCTCTATTTCTTGGTTAGCTCAAGAATGAATTGAGCTAAAGTGCCTTCTCTTATTTGTCTCTCAGTTGTGAGTGCAAATTCCCACTTTCCAGATAGAAATTCATACAACTCACTCGGTATATTATTTCCTATTTCTATAGGTTTTAACTTAAAATTACACATCATGTCTAAGACAGCTTCCTAAACCTTATGTTTATCTTCTACCTTCAATGTTTCATACTTGATAAACTTAAAAATAGATAACCCAGCAGAATTTCTCAAGTTTTCACATACCTCATTAATATATGTAGGTCTCTTGAATGATGTTATTGGTATGTTGTTGGTATGTTGCTGGCTTCATCAGTTTCAGTCTTGTCTTTGTCACTTTCTGGATCCAAATGCAATTTTCTTCTTGGTTTCTTAACTTGTAGGCTCGGCACAGCCTTTGTTGCAAATTTTATCTTCGATCCAGAACTACTTTCTCCAATCTTCTTTTCATAGACTTTTGTTTTCTATGCTAGTGATGTGGCATCACATGCTCTTGTCCTTGGATGATTTGCAATGGGAAATCAATGGGAGGAGTAACTCTAGGCTTTGCTTTACTCAAATTTATTACCTTTGCTATTGTTGGCCTCTTCCCTTTTGCCTTAAGAGTAATCTCTTCTTCAGATTCACTAACTTCTGTTTCTTGTTCCTTGGATACATCTTCTCCTTGTCCAGTAGAAATTTCTAGAGGTGCATCCTCTATCTCTTCATCACTCGGTAAGCCAACCATCTTTTTCAGATTTTTCACAATCTTTTTCCTCTTTCTTTCCATGGTTCCTTCCTTAAGGTTCTCGAAATCTTTGCCTTTGCTTCATCATAATTTCTTAATCTTATAGCTTTAGTATCAATCTCCTCTGCTAGGAGTGTTGTGATAGTTGCTGATGCTTCATCAATATTAACTTCATAGGGAAATGAATCCAACCATGATACCCTAGATGTCACAACCTGAGTATAGGTGTAATCTATATCAACTAAGAAACATATCTCATTATAGTGCTTCTCCACAAGTGAATTGAGAATTCTGGTCCTCAACCTCATTCTCTTTTTGAATTCCACAAAATAATTTCCCATAATACTATTGAAATTATTGCCTAATTGTTGAATACATTCACTAATCTGTAAAGTGATGGGTATGTCCTTCTTCCAGACAATATTTCCTAGTGTAGGAAATGACTTATGTACATAGAAGAATATACAAACTAGCAAAGAGCCAAACTTACATGATGAGCTTTTGGCTTTCCTAATTGATAGTAAGTTCTTAGATAGTTGTTTCAACTGTAGCTTGGCAAGGTCATAGGTGTGATTCTTTTTTACTATCTTCCATGCCTAGTCCACAGTTGTACAGGGAACACTATCCAGTTGGCTCGACTGATATAACTTGTGAGAAATCACTCTCACTCCAAAATCAAGTTCCAAATCTTTAATTGTAGAGATAGTCATACCTCTGTTGTTCCAAACAACTCCAGTGCTAGCTGCTATCTCTTCTCTACTTTGATCTCTCATAGTTCATTTACCACTGATAATAGGATACCCAGTAACTCTATGAATAATGTCTTTTGTGATCTTTAATGGTCCATTGTCCAACCACATATGCATATTATGAACTCGGCTTAGGACAACCTTAATCCATTCATCCTTGAATTCCGTTAGAAAATATAGGGCACGAGTTAACCCTTTGTCGGCTAAGTGCTTGAATTCGTCTTTCAGAATTCCATTTTCACACAACTTGTCATAGGATTTTCTCAATTCTCTATCACCCACTTCACAAATTTTAACCATGTAGAAGGATCTAACATCAAGAATTATAAGTACCTTTCATGGGATCGATGAGAGAACTCCATTCAAATCACTCAAAATTGTGCTTTCGGGAACGGCATGAAAGTTTGGTGGTGCACATGCATCACTCCTTACTAGCTTAATTTTATTCAGATCCTCCTCCATTCCTTTGACTGGTGTGGAAGAAATTTTAGCCATAATCTCTTGAAGTTAGGGTTTGAGAATGAAGAACAGAGTACCTCAGCAAGCAATCACTTTGCACTATTCAACTTAGGGTTTCCAACGACACACTGATAGAATTATCAAAACAAAATTTTCTAAGATCAATTCTGCAACTTCTTTGATCACTCCGTGAATGCTGAAATTCGCAAGGTGAATAATAGACCATTCATCCTTATATAGACTCAAAAGGTCAAGATAGGTAAGCATTAAATATTTTTCTCGTTAGGTTAGTGCAAGCCAGTTGTCATTGGCTGACTAACACAACTTGCATACTACTCAGCTTACCACACTCGGCCATTACACAACTTACTCGGTCAACCAACTCGGCACCTATAGTGTAGATAGCTCTTCTCGGCACTTGTCACAAACATGTCCTGGTGCATCTTAACATATGCAGAAATGGACTTTGGCACATTTACATATTAGGAACTGATGTAAGATTTGAAATTTAAATGTAGTTCCTTACATACCTCTATTGCTTAGTTGGAGATGGTGTAATCACCTAATCCATTGGATTGGGTGACCTCGGCTTCAGTGAATTCACTGTTGCTCAGCTCTATTTTCCTTACCCTTGTCTGGTTCATCTGTGCTCTTATTTCTTTAACAGTAGGAGCAGTAACTCTTGCCCTACACTCTCTCTTAGTGTGACCTATCTTCAAACAACTAAAATAGACTAAGCTTCCATTCATCCAACTCTTAGATTTCCCTCTGACATGTGTCTTTAAGCAATCTTCAGGTGCATGTCCATATTCT
>MU223226.1:1167418-1179709 GCA_018584345.1 Thuja plicata
ACCATGTTTCTGACACTTGTAACAATAACCATTAAATCTTGGTTTGGGGGGTGCATCACTTGCTTCAGCCCAACATTCATGTGCTTTATGTCCAAATTTCTTGCAATTAAAATAGTAACCATTAAACGTAGGTTTAGGATTGGACTTGCCTTTCTTGCTTTGGAAAATGTTTTTTGTATGACCTGGTTTTCCACAGTGGTGACAAACAGGCTTGTTGTGCTTTGTCTTTGTATTCCTCCTTTCACCATTCTTAGATGATTCTCCTTTCTCAGCAGATGTTTTTGGTTCAATGTGACCTAATCCAGAAGAATAATTTGACCTTCTTGATGCTTCCATCAGATTCTCAAAATGAGTCAAAGCTTCATTAGGTTTGTTCAACCTTACATTAAGTTCCTTCTTAGATCTCAAATCATCTCTCAATTGATTGTTCTCAGATCTCAAATTTATCATTTCCATATCTTTCCTACTAATCTCCTGATTTGCAAGTAGCAGTTGATTTACCATGTCAACCTGATTGATTGTCATCATTTGCACATCATGTATCCTTTCATCAAGTCTGACAGTTATCACTCTTTTGTCTTCTTCTGCCATAGCTTTGTCATCTTCAGCTTTCTTCTTTTGTTCCACTACTTCACATAGTCACACTGTCTTCATTTCTTGTTCTCTTTTCAAGTTTCTAACTTCTTCACATAGTGCATTGTTCTTTTCCAGTAGATCTGCAATTGCTGCATCACTCTTAGTAGAATCTCCATTCTTAAATAGATTTGTAGTGTCATCTTCCTGGTAATGAGTGTCATTCATTTGTCTGGCCAAATATTTCCTAGCTATTAATGATTTCTTTAATTGTTGTCTTGCTATCTCAAGCTGATGTAATGCTATCTAAATCTCGATCTTCTGATTCTTAGTGACTTTTCCCAACTTGTAAACCTCCATCTCAAGATTTGTACTCACAAGCTGATTAAAGGCTTTTGTAGGTGAACTGTGCTCTGATACCAATTGTTGGAAGTACAAGAATGGGAAAACGAGATACTAAGAGGGGGGGTGAATTAGATCTTAAAACTTAACCACTTAAAACAAATTGATTCACATTCATACATATATGAATTTAACCTAACATCAGATAGCATCAATAACATCAAATATGTAACTCATGACACAGAATTTTGGTAACCCAGAAACCCAAATAGGTAAAACTGGGGTGGAGATGACACCCACAAAATCTTCACTACTACAGTAATAAAGTATGCTTGTTAGGGCTACAAAAGTTTGATTGCAATATGCAATCTACCTGGTTAAAGGTCTATTCTATTAAGAACTAAAGATCATTATAATCTACCTTGTTAAAGGATTTCAACTTACAGTAAAGTAAGCACTCGGCTAAGAGATTTGAAATGGTCTGCTAAAATCACTCTGTTAAGAGATTTAACTTGATATACCTGTTAGAATGTTCCAAGTAGTGATCCTTCGTTATGCACTTAGATGCTGATGATGGATCTGCTCTTTCCAATACCTTCTGTGATCTCTCAATCTGATATGTCTTTACTTTTCTTATCACTGCTCTGTCATTCTTCTTGATCTAGGCTTCTTCTCACAATGACTTATTGTTCATCTCTCATAAACACACAACCCTTCTCTGTATATCTCTTGCTTTCACACACATACACTTCTCTTTTAGGGTTAGAAGCAATCTTATTATATCTTTTCAGATCTGGTAGCGAGATCTAGATCAACGATCAAGATCTATTGTTTATGCCTCCAATGCATACTAATTTCCTGATTGGCTCCATGTCATGCATAGTATAAAACAATTAAATGCAAAATTAACTCAGTAGACAAATATTAAATGCATACAAATGTCGACCCAAATCTCATACAAGTCAGCCTAAACCGTTTACATCAAAGTTTGAATCAATCCTGACATGTATGCAAAAACTGTTTTGCTCGGCACTCAACATCTCTGTTGCTCAGCACTTAATATTCTACTCGGCTCGGCATGATGTAACTCGGCAACCTAAAACTTGCTCGGCAATATTCCTCGGCCTTGAATGTTTAGCTTGGCCACAGTGATAACCAACTAAAACTGCCTAAGTAAATGACTAAGTGTGGGTCACTAATCATCAATAGAACTTAGGGATTAACAGTAAATATGTAAAAAAATATTTTTTTCACTTAGCATTATAATATTTTATGTTTTCTTCATTTTTAAGCAATAAATATTTAATTTATGAACAGTGGTTCAAAAGTGTTGCATGTTGAAGAAGTTTTATATGTTTAAATGTTTTAAATTTATATTTAAATGCATGAATTAACATGTTTGAAGTTAAAAAAATTTATTTGAAGTATGTATGTTTGAAATTATTTTCAAATGTACATGTACATGTGTATTATATATAGAGAGTTTTTAATTTATTTAAACATGTTATTTTTCAACACATGTATATATATATATATATATATATATATATATATATATATATATATATATATTGAATGTACACATGTATGTGCCCACTTGCAGTGGGCTATTTTTATCTATTAAATTGGCTCGTCCATCATCTCTCTCTATCTAGATATCATATTGCATGTGTGGTATGGCTTCTAGTGGTTCAAAGCCTAGCATACATGATGGTTAGGCCTCATGAGCATCCTTGGGCCACCATGGTACCCCACCAAGTAGATATATTTGTAGACATGAGACTATCTCTAGGTTGCACGCCGCTCTAGCTATGCTAGAGCAAACATTGCAAACCAGTGCTATCCTCCTTGACAGGGAGAAATTATCATCCATTCATAGCAAGATGGTGAGTATGATTCGTAAGGCTAAATCATACAATACATATGATCATATATCTACTGCTTCTTTTTACCATAGCCTCTATAGCACTATGATAGGGAGTGTGGGTTGGAGGACAATTGATTCTAATGTTTTTTTACTCAGGTTAAGAACATGTTTGAAACCCATTACATAGATAAGAGGTTGGTTAGAGCATACAGGGTCACAAAGTGTACAGATGGCTTAGTGGCCCCTTTTATATATCTAAGATGGTTGGCGGCCCATCATATGTGTCCCTAAAAGGATGAGGTGCCCCTATATTTTTGCAAACAATTATTTGTAGAGTTCCATTTGGGTTACGATGTTGATTACACAGATTTACCTCCACATGTTGGTCAAGGTCAGGGGAGATACCAGGATAAGTATAGATGACCTGATTTACCACATCCCCCTAGTAAGAGGGCATTGGTGGGTCAGAACATGTTGGTTCTTCCAAAAGGTTTGGAGACCCACACTGGAGCTAGAAAGGTTGCAGCTGAGGATGCACATCTAGATATGTTTTCTAGCATTGCCACCATCATGACTCAGGTCAATGAGTTGTAAAATGATCATGTGGCTAGGTACATACTCAGATCCCGGATGAGCATAGGCATTGATCCTTCTAGTCCATTTTATGATCCTTACATTCGATTTGAGCTTCCCACTCTAGATGAGATAACATGACTACTAGAGGAGCTTGGTGATCTGATTCATCAGGATACACATGTAAAATAATTTATTTGTTGAGTTTAAATGTACATTTTAAAAAATTAACATTGCTAATTATTTGTAAATTCTTACATGTACATACAGACCCAGGTACAATAGGACGAGGATCCACACAGACCTGAACACAGTGGTGATGGCATTCATTGAGAGTTATATTGTTTATTGGTTGCATAGTTTGAACATTGGTCATGTTGAGTTATTGTTTTTCCAGATATATTTACATTGATATTTGACCTCTACATTTGCATGTGACATTGATATTTGATCTAGTACATACATGTGTTTATCTCTATAGACCTCTTGTATTTGTACATGACATGGATATTAGATATGTATGTACATGTTTTTAGATATTTATAGACATTTACATTGATACATGTTTGATTTTCATTTTACGTTTCTAGATGTATAAATATGTACGGACATTGATGTTTGTGATCTATATGTACATACATGTGTACACACACACACACATATATGTATATGTATGTGTGTGTGTGTGTGTACACACACACATGTTTGTGATCTCTATCATGTTACCTAGATATATAATAATTTAGTATAATTAGTTTATTTCTAGCAAATGAAGATTAAAGAACGTGTACATATTATACTACAAACAAGTTGAATATCAAATGTATGTACCTTGAAGTTCATGTTGTCGGAGTGCACCCTTCACACATGCTCCCAATCCACCATGCTCTCATTTTCCATGTCCACTTTTTAAAGAAGTTCCAAAGAAACTTAACATTGTGTCTAGCATGTTACACAGCTAACCAATTAAAGGCTTTTGAAGACTTAAATTGACCTGCAATTTAAAGTTATAGACTATAGACACCCGAAAATGGACAGGCTTGCGACTTTACATTAAAAACACTAATTTTCATCTATTAATTAATGGTTTTTTAATTATTAATTAATCATCTATTTTCTTCTAAATTCATTTCCCAAATCATCTAATCAAAATTCCCAAAATAATTAATTTTATTTAATTAATTAACCTTAATTGATTAATTACCATTAATTAATTAATTAAATTAAATTTCCTATAGTTTAAATTGAAATATTTAAACTTACTAATTAAATTCTTCCACTTAAATTAATTTAATTTCATCAATAAAGCAATTCTAAATAAAAAAGAATTCAATTATCTCACATGTTGAAAACATTAATTAAATAAATGAATTAAATATTCATTTATCTTCAAAGAGATAACTCTAATCAGATCACATGGGTTACTCCACCCATCTCTCCAGTTCACATGGGTAACTTCACCCACCTCTTCAGTTCTAAAAGGTAACTCACAATCATCTCTTCAACCAACCAATCTCTATCTCCTCTTTACCAATTGAAGAGGTGGAGTTTAGTGATGGCTTCTCTAGTTCCTTTTAATCTCAACCGTTCATCTCCCTATCTCTGGGATTGATCTCAACCGTTCATTTCATCCCCAATTCCTATTTATTAAACCCTTCATAACCATTTGAAGGATCCATGATTTCAAGCTCTCGTGTGCCATTACTCCATTAGTTTGGTTCTAGCATTCAAGCCATCTTGCGATCACACACACATTTCAAGTATCAAATTCTCGACGCTTCTCAAGTCATAGACGCTTCCCACACCAATACTAAGCATCAAAAATAGCATTTCGGAAGGAGTAGAGAGAGACAATAGAAGCTTCAAGCACTTTGGGGCTTGTATTCATTTGTTTTCCTTTCTTTGCTTGTACACTTTATTGGTTACATCTTAATTTATTCATTATTGGTAGCCTTGTGTATTTGATTTCTATCATTGCAAAATGGTGCTACTAATCCTCGCCTTTGGAAAGCTTGGGAACCACGAATCACGAAAGGAGGTGTACATTTTTTGTGAACCTGACGTGAATCAAACAACTTGAATATCTCTTGTAAATGACAGATAGAATCAATTAGCCACAGTCGTACGGTTGCAGATCTAAAAATTCATCTTTTTCTCAACATCTGTGTTATTTTGCAATCGCTGCTATTTTTCCACAATTTCCAAAATAGTGTCACAATTGACTGGTTTAATACCACAATTGATTGTAGGCTTTAAAATTGCTATTCTGTCATCTTTTATCTCTTTATTTTCTAGTAATTTTCCGCAATTGATTGTATTTGACTGCAGTTACCTATTATCTGTCGCAATTGCCTATAATGTACCACAATTGACCGATCTGTGCCGCAATTGATAGCATTCAGCCGTAGAACAGAGTTATTTACCGCAATCGAACACATTCTACCACAATTGACAAAAGATTGCTGCACTTGCCAAACTGGTGCCGCAATTAACATAAAATCCACATTTCTGTCTATTTTCTTGGTTTTTGTGCAGGGTTGACTGACAGTGAATGACAAATAGGGTAATCAGATGTATACCAGGTGCTAGAGCATTAAGAGCTGCAAGAAGGAGAACCATCAACTATCGATCACAACAAAGGGCTATTCTCACAATCGTAGTTGAAGATCAAAGCAAAGCATACACCAGGTACATTGATTCAATTAAGAGATTTGTAGGTAAGTGTAAAGTCACCATTAATTTCAGAAATCTCAATAATCCCAGAGTTTTTGGATATTCTATTGTTTTGGATTGAAAGCTTTCATTTCTTGAGATACTAAACACTTTCTTTGATAGGTACGAATCAAGGAGGCAAGATAACAATACAAATTAAAATTTGTTCACTTGTCGATTTGGGTTTAAAAAGAACAGTGTTTGCCAAACTTCTCACATCTCACATTTCAGATTTAGGCTTAAAATTAATGTGGGGACTAAAATTGAACAAGGCAAAGAATCTCTCGATTTGGTGCATTAAAATTGAACAAGAAAACAACACCTACTTTTTTGGTCTTAAAACTGAACACTTGTGCTTGTATGGTGGTGTAGCTTAGTTCACATTTCAAACTTTCGAAGCTTAATCAATTTACCTTGTGTCTTGAGTTTTGGGTGCACTTGCACAATCTGTTAGATTAGACACCTTTATACTTTTTAGAAAGGCCTATCCAGGGAACACGCTTCTTCCTCAGAGAATGACCTTAAACCGGTAATCCTTCTGATCGGTATATAAACAAGTCGCGAATGAAAGTTATGTCTTATCTAGCCAAGCTCGGGCGAGGTGTGTTGATGATAGTCTGGATCAGGTGAATATCCTTAAGGAGATAGCGTGGTCAACTAGGCTCTTAAGTCAGTCACACATGTACAAACCGATTGGATAGATGCCATAGACCCTTACTACAACCTTGTTAATTAGAGACCAACCTGATCTACCTCAGAACAGATACCTTATTATAGTGCAAGGGGTTGCAGAATTTCCCCCCAAGATTCCCAACATATGTGTTACACGATATTTGTGTAGTGAAAGAGATCTTCACTCCATGGAAAAAATACCTGGCAACGGCAAAAACGTGGGCACCTACGTCGTGGACCTTCGTGTCCTAGTAGTGTGACAATTGTTGTGTGAGCTAACAGACATTCAAGCATTGGGCCTATAACATTGTATTCTGAAGCCATTGACCTAGATTAATCTGATTGTTCATTATTGAGACCTCATGATAACCTTGCAAATTGAAAAAGTTGTATAACATACACATTGTCAATCTTCATTCTTCAAAACACAGTGTCTTTTGTGCTTGTTCTTTGATCAGTTTCTAAAATGCAAAACAAACATCCAAACTATCAAAACAAGTCAAATGTGTTAAAGTCTAGGGTTGTCAACATCAAATGTCTTGCAAATCAGAAGCCTTGTTCCAGAAAATCAAAATTGTCAGACAGTGGTACCTATCTTCTAGTCTTTACCACAATTGCCCACAGTTTGCCACAATTGATGGAAGTTTGTCACAGTTAACTTGTTTATTGCCACAATCTACCTATTTATTACCACAATCTGCCTGTTTATTACCAAAATCGGTGATAGAATACCATAATCAACCATTCACTTTGCCACAATTGGTGGAGTTGTGTATAAAAACCTTGAAAGTACTCTCCATTATGTATCAAAGACCAATGTCTATCCTAGAAAAATGTGAAGAACATTGTGTGAATCTCTAAACATTAAAGATCATCCCTTATTTGAAAAGCATGATTATTGTCTAAAAACAGTGTTAGTTCAAAATCTCAGACTCAAAATATCTTGATCTAATCATATCAAACATCATCATTATCTCTATCAAGTGACTTTGTCCCAGGCAAAGGTTAACAAATCTTATCTTTTACATCATCACAACTTTGAGATCAAGATAAATCAACATCTGTCCCTAGAATTACCCTTGCCCAAACATTACTCGAACTTTCCTAGAAAGGTTATCCTTTTCTATTTGCTTTATATCACTTGTTTTAGTTACAAAATCTAGACCACACTATGTCTCAAACACCTCATGGAGGGCCTTACACAAGGTCAAAGGCTAGAATGCAACCTGATGAGTCATATATCAATAGATTCCCCACTTGGGAAATAGAGAGAGAGGATGACCCTTTCATAAACACCAGTTATGCTCTATTCATTGAACAACCCCATGGGTCAGATTTTTTCCAAAATGTCACAGAAGAGGAGCTTGAGGATATAGAGCAAGATGCTTATTCCACACAAGTAGTTGATGTTGTTGTAGAAAGGAATCCCAAACGTTACCTAGCCATGCTGATAAAGAAGGGAGTCAAACTCCCCGCTGAATTTAGTGTGTCGACTATATGGCCCAAAAACACTCTCGTAGGTCAAAACACTACTCAGCCCTCTCAGATACTACCTGTTGTTTCTCAAATCTTCCCACCATTGACAATACCAACATTGGCATAGACAATACCCAATCAAAACAACTGCACAACCAAGCAAGCACATCTTCCACTCAAAGTGTGATAGGCTCGCAACTAAGTGTACCCATGGTCACTAGTATGCCTCCACCTTTGATCTCATGGCCTGGCCAATCAAACTCTCATGCTATTCCTTCCATCCCCCCAACAAACAACAATTGTGCCACTACTGAATTCAATTCCTACTAGCCTTGGGATCAACACATCATTCCCGTAGGGATCCATCTCAGTAGGTCTGACTTACAGTCAATACCCACCCAAGGCTACACCTTTTCCCATCCAAAAACCAATCCAACCCCAGCTTTAGTCGTCACAAATCCAACCCCAGCAATAACAATCCCAGCTTCAGTTGCCACAATTCCAATCTGAGCAATAGCAACCCCAGCTTCAGTTGCCACAAATCCAACCCTAGCTTCAGTTGCCACAAATCCAACCCCAACAATAGCAACCCCAGCTTTAGCAGCAGCCATATTAACCCCAGCAATATCAACCATAGTTTCAACAACAACAACATGCCCAAGCACCACAGCAAACACATCAAAACCCATCTTAGGCTACTCATGTGCCCCCATTTCAAAATCATGTGGTGGGAAATCAATATCAAGTCCCAAGGATGAGGTCCTATGTTCCTACCCAAGGGACGCAGAGGTGCAGCCTCATACCTACTACAGCATAGAGGAACATCATCACACATCAGCCTCAGTATCAAATAGACATGTTGATGCAACAAATACAAAACCTTCAAACCCAAATGATGGATATGCAAAATTAGGGGCAAACCAAATCCTACACCATAGATGATTTATAACCATACCCCTTTGACCATTCTCTTCACATATCTCCAATCCCAACTCACTTCTCGGTACCAAAATTTGACAAATATAGGGGCAATACCAACCCTATTGAACATATCCAAGAGTTTTTTTCTAGTTGCGTCAAAGTCGCACATGATGAGACATATTTAATGCGACTGTTCCCACTAAGCTTGGTGAGACCAGCAATGGAATGGTTCTCTCATCTACCTCATGGAATTCAGTCTTGGGGTGAACTGGCTGAAAATTTTATCAGTCACTTCCATCATAACATCGAGCACAAGGTCAGTATCAAGGACCTTTGCGATATCAAATAGAAGGATGGAGAGTCTTTTGTGAAATTCCTACAAAGATGGAGGAATAATGCAAACCGAATAACATATGATGTGCCCAAACAAGACTTAATAGTTATGTTCGTTGACAATCTGATTCTAGACATGTCATTCACAACATAATTGAAGTTAGCTCTGAACTTCACACAACTCATCGAACGAGGAGTTCATTGTGAGAAGAACTTAGTCAAACAAGGAATCCTTGCAGATCTAACCCAAATGAATACAAACAAAAGTGCAACGAACAAAGCTAAGTGGTGGAACAAAAACAAAAATGTCACCAATGATTGTGTCAATGATGTGAAGACAGTCAACTACGCACAACCCAAAGTGTTACTACAAGGCGCACCTATGGCCAACCAACAACCCATAGGGACCACTCAACAAGAATAAACTCAAAACCAACCTCCCCCTATCCAAGTAGCCACTATGTCAAATAGTCAACAACAGACTCAACGCAAACCACGGTTTCAATTCCAGCAATGATATTTCACACCATTAGGAGAGCCGATAGAATTAGCTTTACGAAAGCTGATACAATCCAACACTATCACTCTCCCAGAAATCAAGGAATTTGAACAAGGTGCAAACAAACCAAGGTGGTATAATGACAATGACTTATATGAGTTTCATCAGGTGAAAGGACATAAAACACCTAACTGTTACCGATTGAAACACGTTATCCAAGATCTTATTGACACAGGGGTCATCGATGTAACAAATACCCAAGCCAAAGGAACAACTGATCACACTATATTCAATGATACATTTCATGATCACAACAAAGGGAAAGCCTCTGGGTCTAGTGGATCATCTAAACATGTCAGCTATACATATGCCAACAGTGATAACGTCATCAATTGCCTCAATCCTTCATATTGCCATGTGGCTATGATCACTATTAAAGACCAAGGTAACAAATGTGTTGTAACCACGTGTCATACCAGAGTTGTGTTGCAAGGAGTACCATCCTCATCTACTATATCTTCCAATCCTAATGTAACATCAGATCCATAGCCAAGCCTAGTGGATCAACTAAAGCGCACAGCTGCCCAAATCTCCATGTTTGACCTATTAAGCATATCTCCACAGCACAAACTGGCACTTGACCAAACCCTTCACAATGCATCTATCCTAAGGGACATAACACCCAAGACCTTCCAAATGATGGTTAACCATATAGTTGGTAACAAACATGCAGCATTCATAGACCGTGATGTACCACCGCATAAATCCCTGCATGATGATTCTTTGCACTTGCTTGTCCAAGTCCACAAAAGCGCTATCCGTAGAGTCCTTGTTGATGGTGGGGTTGGATTAAACATCTGTACTCTAAAGTTAATCAAGAAACTAGGCTATTCAAAATCAATCATTAATGTCATGAGGAGGATAAATATCAGAGCTTACGATGAAGAGGAAAGATCCTCTAAAGGTATTATCATTCTACATGTTCGTATTGGTCCAGTGGTCTAGAACACTCCCTTCAAGATCCTAGATCTTGAGTTGGGATACAACGTGTTACTAGGGATACCATGGATACATGAAATACAAGACTTACCTTCAACATACCATCAATACATCAAATTCCCACACCAGGGAGAAGAAATTGTCATAGAAGGAGACCCCAATCCTTTCCAATACTGTAATGCGGTCCAAATTAGCACTGACAACCAGGTACCCTCAAACCAAGATGCAAGCATCCCATCCTCTTTAGATTAAAATCCTAAAGATGACACATGGAAAGTGGAAAAGATAAAATTATCGACAAGGGTTGTGATGAATACAGCTATGAAGAAGCTTTCACTATCACGAACATGCCTCAGAGCCCAAGAACATACAGCATGCCACAACCGGTTATTATAATAGAAACTATAGACCCTATTCTATTCAGATGTCTGCCCATGACTTTTGTCAGATGGGGGGACATTGCAGAAGAAAAGCCATTTGAACAAGATATCATTACATGGTTGTACCAAGATCCACAAGAGACACTTCAACAACCCCTACCCCTATCAAACTATGGAAATGGTTATACAATGTTACAAAGATTCAGGTATGATGGTACAACTGGTCTGGGGGCAAGACAACAAGGTGTATGCAAAAATAGATGTGCAACTAGTCTAAATGAGATATTAATCAATGCAATTAACAAATCAATCTAAATGCAAACACAATGAAGAATTACAAGTTTAAATGAAGCAAAACAATAAAGTTACCTTCACCTACCCAATGCAGCTTGTCTCGATTGCCCTCCTAGCTTTGGTTTCTTGAATGTACGGTGAGCCCTCAAATTTCCAAATGAATCCCTTTTGTCCAAGATGCTAACAAAGTGTGGAGATTATATGAATGAATGCAAAATGGTCTAAAACCTTAATAATGCAAATGGATGATGGAATTCTTGTGAAAATGCTTGATTGCTTGAAATGGATACTTGGATGCTTGTGAAAATGGTTGATTGCTTGAATGCTTGGATGCTTGGATGCTTGATCACTTGAATTCTTGAATGCCTATTGCTTGAATGCTTGATAGTTCTAGAATGATTGAATTCCTATTGCTTGAATGCTTGATAGTCCTAGTTCACAAAGGGGAAATGAGGCTCCTTTTATAGGGTTTTGGAGGACCTAAGCCTAGGTGGCACAATCCTAGGGTGGAGAATGAAAGGTAGAAGATCATAGGGTTTCTATTGACTTGGTTGAAGGGGTTGAGAGAAAAGGGGATATAGTTGGGATGTGAGAGAAAGAATAGGGAAGATGTTCCTCCTACATTGACATAAGGGAGAAGAAGATGGAAG
>MU223226.1:1192849-1202882 GCA_018584345.1 Thuja plicata
ATGATTTGATAAATGAATTTAGAAGAAAGTAGATGATTAATTAATGATTAAGAAACCATTAATTAATAGATGAAAATTAGTGTTTTTAATGTAAAGTCGCAAGCCTGTCCATTTTAGGGTGTCTACAGTTTGCCAAGAACAAGGCATGGATTTAACAGTATTTATGTTATTGTAGACAGATTTAGCAAGATGGCTTATTACATACCTTGCAAGACTATTCATGATGCTTGTAGTTTTGCTCAATTATTTTTTAGTGGAGTGGTGAGGATCCATGGACTCCCACTTACTATTATTTCAGACAGGGACACCAAATTCATGAGTCATTTTTGGAAGACCTTATGGCAAAAGCTGGGCACTAACTTGTCTTTTGGATCTGTCTATCATCCACAGATAGATGGCCAAATAGAGGTAGTCAATAGGAGTCTTGGTAACTTGCTGAGATGCCTCACAAAGGATTATGGTCAAGCATGGGACCAACTCATTGTACACGATGAATATGCATACAATGATACAGTGAACAAATTGGCTAGTAAGAGTCCTTTAGAAATTGTTTATGTCTTTCACCCAAGAGGAATCTTTGAGCTTAGAGAATTGAAGGAAATAATGCATGGTAGTGGATATGCTGAGGAATTTTCTCATTCAATGAGGGAAGTACATGAAAGTGTGAGAAAGAACTTGATTGAGAATGTTGAAAAGGTAAAGCAAAAGGTGGATGCAACCAAGAGGGATGTTCAGTTTGATATTGGAGACTTTGTGGTGGTACACTTGAACAAACATAGGCTACAAAAGGGTGTTCCTCACAAGCTATAGATGAAGAGGCTAGGTCCATGTAAGATAATTGCAAAGTATGGAAATAATGCATACAAGGTGGAGCTTCTTGAAGACATTGGGTTGTCACCAATTTTCAACATTGTAGATTTGATAGCATACAAAGGACCAATTCAAGATGTTGATCAGAACCTTCAAGAGGTAATATAATAGGTAAAAGATTTGAAATTAACCCCCATTCTATCTATGACAGTTGAAAAGATACTAGACTTAAGGGTCTACAAGAAGACTAGGAACAAATACTACATGGAGCACCTTGTCAAATGGCATGAAAAATAAGATGTTGATGCTACTTGGATTAGAGAAATAGAATTCAAGAGGTTGGGCATTGATCCAAACATGCTCAATCCAAGGATGGATTGAACTTTCTTTTGTCTGGGGGAGTATGGTGTAGGAGCACACCTAGTTCAAACCCCTAGCTCTTTATTTCTTTCATGTACTGACTCTAGCCAAGTAAAGAGAGTTTGTGTGGACCTTAGAAGGTCATTTGTTTTTCCCTAACATTAATATGACTAGATCAATCCATGTCTAGATAGGTTTCTTAGTTGGTTTCTTTTGTTGTGTGTGTGTGAGGTAGTTTGTAAGCCTCTGGAATTCCAACCAAGGCATCAGGAACCTTGGATAAGCTACTTGGTATCACTGGCACATAGCCTACACTGGTGCCTAGCAGCTCGGCCTACACTAGTGCCTAGTAGCTCAGCCTACACTAGTGCCTAGCAACTTGGCCAATACTAGAGCTCGATTTTGCATGACTATTGCTCGGCAATATTTCGTCATAACAGCCCGTGAAAAGCAAATCTTGTTTTTTATGGATAGTATGGTCAGTTGTAACGGTTCATGAAGAGATGCTTATGAATATGTGGACAGTTACAGTCATTCCAATGGGAGGATGGTTATTAATAACATCCCAAGCCTTCTTTTTAGAGATCTAGAGAGAAGAGATTGAAGAAGAGGAGAAGCTACAAGAAAGTTGGAGGTTTGTAGATTATTGTACTGTTTTGTTTTGTTTCTAGTATTGAGAAGTTATAGACTATGTGTTTAGTAGATATCAAGTTTCTTTGTGCTTCCTTTTGCATGCAAGAAGATTTGTTACTTTATTTTCTATTTTGTAAGTTGTTAGTTCTTCACCTATTCTAGGTTGTAAGCATTAATGGCCCCTCGAGGTTCCTGAATCCATTGTGAGAGTCATGTGTTGGGATGGAACTCGAGAGGATACCTTGTATATAGTTTCCTTTTTCTTTTTGGTAAGAGTAGCAACAGGTATGAATCTGGAGATCTTACCCTAGGTGAGCTTGGTAATAGTCCAGCTAGGGAAGAGAGTCAAAGCAATGTTCTGAAAACATTGATTGAGTGAGCAAAATGAATCTATGTGTGTAGGTTCAGTGAGGAGATGAAAAGCATGTTGATGGGGACAAATTCTTGAAGGGGAGGTAAAGTTGATTGTGACTTACCTCAGTTTAGGGTTGTGAATACCCTAAGAGATCCAGGAGAAATATCTCAGAGCAAAGCCAAGTTGGTTATGTGGCAGCAACAAGACTTTTGTCCACATCAATATGTTAGGATTAGACCCAAATCTTGTACTACATCATCTCTCATTGCTACCCAATGCCAAACATGTCAAACAGAAACTAAGAAAGATGCATCCCCATGTTGCATTGCTAGTTAAGGCAGAATTGAAAAAGCTCCTGGATGCCAAGTTCATAAAACCAATCCCATACACAAACTAGATATCTAACCTGGTACCAGTTACAAAGTATAGTGGTCAGACTCAGATTTGTACAAACTTCAGAGATCTCAACATAGCTTGTCCAAAAGATGATTTTCCCTTGCCTAACATTGATATGATAGTAGATCTAACTTCTGGGAACAGATGGAAAGATTGTGCACTAAGTTCCAATACATCTTCTTCAAGCAAGTATCACAAGATCAAAATAAAGCTACAGACACGATGACTACCATAGCATCACTGATCGATATGCCAGGCAATGAAACATGATTCTAGTTTCTAGTGGAGCAACTTCTAGTGCCATCACATCAAGCATCCATCACAGAATCAACATGCATCCTTGTTGGTCATAAAACCCCATGGTACCAAGATGTATATAATTACCTCCAACATAGTATCCTACCTCCCAACTTGTCTAGAAACCAGAGAAAGTCTCTCATCCGCCAAGCCTCTAGGTATACCATCCTCTCAACTACTTTATATAGACAAAGTCTAGATAGAACGCTACTACGATGTCTCACTTCCACGGAATCCCAGAGAGCTCTGTATGAGGTACATGAAGGAATTTGTGGAACCCATGGAGGTGGCAAAAAATTAGCTAAAAATATCATCCGCATGGGATACTACTAGCCCACTATAGAGATAAATGCACACAAAAATGTACAAAGGTGTAGGAAATGTCAGATTCATGGAAACCTCATCCATGCATCTGCCCAAGAATTAAATCCTATCACTTCACCATTGTCATTTTCCATGTGGGGATTTGACCTAGTGGGAAATATAACACCTTCTTTAGCAAATGGACACAAATACATTATAGTAGAAACAAAGTACTTCACTAAGTGGGTAGAAGCAATTCCCCTCACTTACATAACTGGAAAGCAGGTATTAATGTTCATACTTAACCACATCATTTGTCAATACGGGATCCCTTAAACCATCCTGATAGATCATGGTACGCCTTTCCAAAACAAAGATTTTGAAGAGCTATGTGAAAAATTCCAAATCAAACAAGGGTTCTCTTCATTCTATTATCCTCAAGGGAATGGCCAGGCCAAAGTTACAAACAAGACAATTTTGAAAATCTTAAAGAAAATAGTAAATGAATCAGGGCGAGACTGGTATTTACAGCTTAGTCCTGCATTATGGGCAAATAGAACTAGCATGAGAACACCTACAGGAGCCACTCCTTTCTCCCTAGTATATGGATCAGAGGTTGTCCTACCCATCAGAGTGGAAATCCCATCCTTGAGGACATCATTAAAGAACTAGATTTCAGATGAAGACTATAGAGTAGCAAGGCTTAGTGAACTGGAGTTACTAGATGAAAGAAGGCAGCATGCATTCAACCACTTACAAGGCTATCAAAATCACCTTAGAAGGAACTATCACAAGAAGGTGAGGCCACAAACATTTTAGGTAGGAGACCTTTTCCTCATGGAAATCAAAAGAACCAAGCAGAAAGAGTGAAACTAGGAAAGTTCGAGCCTAACTGGCTAGGACCATATGTCATTGTTGGCTCTACCCAGAGTGGGGCATACCAACTGGAGATGCCAGAAGGATATTATATCCTTTAATACATCAACATCATTCACCTCAAGAGGTTCTATGCTTGAGGCCTCAATGGTTAAGGTACTTATCTATGTATCTAGAAAATACCAAAAAAAAATCAAAAAATACAAAATGTTACCGTGGTGAAAACCTGGCAATCGGGCGCTTTGGTGACAACAAAAAAATAAAAAATAAAAAGCAAAAAAGTAAAGAGAAATAAAATCACTCTCTCAGTGAAAACCTAGCAAATAGGGGCTATTGAGTAAGTACCTTGGTAAAAACCTCGCAAACAGGTGCCAAGTGTTCAAATCCAGCTTCACCATCAATGAACTCCAACCAAAAGCTTGAGCACACTTCAAAATGAAAGACTGACTACCCAAGCTATATCCAAAAGCACAAACCCCTTTGAGCACCAAAGCTTATCTATGGTTACTACTGGTCCACCAAACTAGGGGGCGTTGTAAATGTCCTGGAAAAAAAATCCAAAAAAATCAGAAAACCCATCAAAAGATCCCTAAAAATCAGAAAACTCGACAAAAATCCTAAAAAATAAAGATAAAAAATCCTAAGAAAATCAATCTTCATCAAAAACATTCAAAATATTGCAAAATCCGAAGCAATAAAATCAACTCGGTTATCAAGAGAGAAAGAGGGTGATCACGCCCAGTCAATCAATGTCACAATCATGAGCTTTGTGAATCAGCATTGGGCTCATCTGACACAGCTTTATCAATCTATCAAATCTATCAGCAAGCAACTAGTGACCAAGCCAATCTATCAAATGTCACAATCATGAGCTTTGTGAATCAGCATTGGGCCCATCTAACATAGCCTGATCAGCCATCCAAAATGATCAATCAATCACATCCTATCAATCGTCTTACACTGTGATGGATACGCTCAAAACCAGATAGGTCAGTCTTATATGAGTCATCTATTACTAAAAACAGACACACTCAAACAATCAAGCCAATTATTCCTATCAAAAGAGTCAAGCCAATCAAGAGAATCCAACTAAATCAAGGAACAATCAAAAATGTTGACTAGGTCAGTCAGTCGGTCAGATGTAAGTCTATATTTCGTGATCATGTTCTTACGCTACTCCAGGATCCACCAAGTGAGGAGAGTAGCTATTATGGATCATTAATTATTTTCTTTTATTGTTATTTGTTGAATTTTCACTTCGATTTCAGGTCCATGATGATTTAGGATAAATGCGATAGGCGTTGTCACTTATCTGGCAGCCACGCAGTTCCATGATCTGAGCTTAACCCTGACAAAGAATTGGACATTCCTTCTCTTTTTATCTGCTTATTTGTTTTATAGAATCAATAGATCACGGTGCTATTTAGATGAACTCTAAGTGTGTTGGAGTTCTATCTTGGTTTCTATGGTCTTTTCTTTTTTGCAATCAAGAGCTCACGAAGCTATCCAGATGGACTTTGGGTGCGTAGGAGTTCTATCTTGTTTGCTTTGGTCTTTTCTTTATGGAATCAAGAGCTCACAGTGTTATCCAAATGGACTCTGGGTGCATAGGAGTTCTCTCTTGGTTTCCTTTTTTCGGTTTATTTAAAGGGAAAAGCGGTATCTAGATGGCCAATATTGGGTGCTTTTGGCTCTTTTTCTTTTCAAACAGGGAACATAGCTGCACCCAGATGGTCAATATTTGGGTGCACTAAGTTCTCTTTCTATTCAATCTCTCTACTCCTTCCGGTTATCAAGAGGTCATGGCGGTATCTAGATGGTATGTGATCTGGATGCATTGGACGCTCTTCAAAATTTCAAAAAATAAAAAAGATGCAATAATGACAAATATTGGAAACAGGGGCAGCGACTTGGGACACTCATCCTTTTTATCAATTCATCTCTATCAAAAAAATTAAAATTCCTCTCTATCGTTCCATATCTATCAAATCAATCCCAGAGCATACTTCTAAAAAATAACTTCCGTCTAACTAACACATGCATTACTCAGATATTTTGCGTATAATAGATTGCATCCATTCCATTTAAGTGCATCAGAAAAAATGAAAAAACATAGTAGTTGCTTACATGATAAATCATAAAATCACATGCATCCATAAGAATCTCATATAAACATGCATTTTATTTCCACCATCCTGCATAAACATGTCAGTATCATAGGAAAAGTAAATCATCCATCTATGAGTTTGCATAATAGAACCATATTGCATATACATTTTCATCATCTTAACCAAATCATGTAGAATCATATATATAGCAAGTAAACCAATGCACATCATATCAAATCACTAGTTGCATCTCATATATATCAAAATATATGAGTGCAATGAACGGTTGCAAGTCTGAACAAAGGAAGGTAATCAACATATATACCAATAAATATCAGTGTGTCAGGATACAAAAATGGATAAGCCTCATAGTAATATCAAAGGAACATCACTACAATAATGGTACATGATACAAAAGAGGAAAGATATCAGAATTAGCATGTGCTACCCCCACCCTTGCCGCTAGGTAGACGAGGGGGTGGCATATCAGTAGCAGGTCTTTGTGATGACCTGGGGGCACCAACACCACTACTCTGTGACCTCTCTAATCTCTGAGCCCTACTGGATCTCTAAGAGGCTATATAACTGGGAACTCTCTGCTCTATAGGAACTGCACCCTTGTAATGGCGTCTCCAATACTCAATCTCCCTCTGGGCATCACACCCAGATCTATAATACCTATCCAACACATTCTGGTGAGAATCATCTTGTACATTGTCAATAAAAGAGTGAACCTCAGCTCGAGCCTGTCGCTCTCTAGCCTCCACCGCAGTCATCCTGGCCTCAGATGTTGTCACCCTAGCCTACAAAGTAGTGGCATGTGCATCAGAGGAGGCAATTCTAGCCTGTAAATTGGAAATCTATTATGTAAGTCTCTCTAGATCAGAAGTATCTACATCCATCCCTCCCATGGAAATATTCATGTCCCCCTCCTCGGCTCTTTCACCCAATCCCTCCTCTCCCCTCCCCCTCACCACCCAAGAATCATCCTCACTCTCAGAATTCTCCCCAGTACCGATGCATGTACTGCCACTATTAGTAGATGAGCTCATGCCTACACTCTCAACATCCAAGGCCTCGATATCAATATCTTCTATCTCAATATCTACATCCTCCTCAATCACCCTATCCTCCACTCTCAGATCCAACACAGCACCAGTATGCTGACATACTCTCTGCACTAACTGAGGTGCCTCCTCCTCCACCACCTCCTCATCCTCCAACACAACACTCAACCCAATTCTCTGTGTACTAGTCTGGCCACCACTATGCCCACCCCTCGTCCGAACTCCACCCCCAGCAGTCCCATGACCAAGATCATCTTCTCCCCTCCCCCGTCCTCCATCTCAACCTCCATCTCGACTTCCATCTCTACCTCCAACCCTACCTTAGTCTCGGCCACCATCTCTCCCTCCATCTCAACCCCCTACCTCATCATACCCGATGGCACCTCCTCGTAATAGTCCTAGCAATGGGACAAGAGACATTTGTAAGTGAAACTGGTTGAGTCTGTGCCCAACGAGCATCATACTAAGGAGTGGTGCCTGCAAAAGATCAACTTAAAATATCAGTACCACATTAGACGAAGAAAAAAGAATTATAAAGCAGATAGACTAAGAAAGTAGTAAGAGAAATACACAAAATTTTCATTGCACAAATATACCTGCATCTACAATGGTAGATCGCCATGACCAAAAAATAGGAAGTAAGCCTACAAACTCAGTCTCCGCAGCATCTAGTGAAATGACACCACCCCAAACCATAGCGTCCCTTGACCTACAAACAAAATAGGCATACAAATCGGACACGTCCTACTGCTCCCCAAACTATCGCAACACCTTATCGATGTTGTGAAAATTAATCATGTGAACATGGTCAGTCACATGACCAATCAAGTATCTCCGCTGACAAAAAAAAGGAAGATGGATATCCTCTCCATCCCACACAGGGCACTCTCTATATGGTCTCCAAATGAAATAGGGCATCATATCTAATTATTGTCGTCAATACATCAAATGACCCATGTGGGTTTGAACGATGGCTCCATCATACATGAAAACATAGGGCCTGTCTATAGGAAGATCACGCGTACTGACGGGATGACATACAACAATGTGCTCCCACGCCCATATCTGCAAGAGGGTAGCACCAAAACCGAGTGAATTACCATTAAGGTAAGCCACATAAAACATATGAAAGTGCATATTTGCTAACATGCATGGCCCCCATGCATAAATAGTATGATCACGGACCATACTCTGCAATACGGAACCAAAGCCGACAAAGAATCTACGCTGGCGACGATCAAGGCATAAGATGCCACATATCAAACTACCTATTAAGGTAGATAGCCTATCAAGGCCCAAACCAAATCGGGACCATGGAATATCATATGCACTGGATAAACCAAGTTGATCTCGGAGCAATCTAGATAGCTCAGTCAAAGCAACAATACTAGGTTGGGTAGCATACTCCACAAGTGCACCCTGAATCGAAAGCTGAAGGATGTGGTACACATCCTCCAACGTAACAGTACACTCTCTAGTGGGTAACCAGAAAGTGCATGTCTCCAAATTCCATCGCTCTACAAGAGCCACGATCAGACCCTTGTTGGTCATGATCTATAGCATGTAACAGATCCAATATAAGCCTAAGTCCCTAAGAACTGACCTCTCATCCTCAAAGAGCTGGAACCTATATAAAAGTCCCGCCGGTCTAGACTCTCGGCAGCGCAAAATCCTCTAGGTGAACTACATACAACAATAAATCAGAAATATATCAGTATATATCATAGAGGTAAGTGCTAGAAACTAGCATAAGCAAAAATGAGACAAGGAAATCAGGCAAACAATTACAAACAAGAAATTGTGGCAATAAACCCTACATATGTGGTACTTTTATGCAATTGCGAAATAGAAAATACAAATGCGGCAATCAACAGGAAATTGTGGCATGAAAACTCAGCAATTGCGGGCCTCTTATCAATTTCGGCTTACAACTAGCAATTGCAGCATTTAAACCGCAATTGCGGCACAACCGCAGTCGATTGCGGCAACTTATGCAAAAGGTCACAAAACAAAAAAAATTTAAAAGTGAGAAATAAATGCATTAATGACATGCAAAGCAAGAACACTCATCGGGTGTCCTGCGCCAGCTGGCCTCTGATATGTTTGGACTCAGTCAGATGTGTGTGTGACTCTAGGTAAGCCTGCCATCGCACGAAAACAAAGGAAAAGCAAAGAAAAACTAAGAAAAAACTCACCAAGAATTCAAGAGCTCCAAGAAGCCAATGTGACAAATAAATGACTCTCTAGGCTACTTATAGGGATTTCCAAAAACCCTAATTTTTCTAGGAAGTTAGATTTTTCTTCCCGGTCCCCGAAAACTTTGACATTCAATATTAGAGGCAATATTAAGCATTTTTTAAATCAGTCAGCTACCCAGATTCAAAAATTATAGTTTCAACAAATTAACGCTCACGTCGTGACTTTCGCTCAAATTTGTTGAGGGGGCATAAATATACCTACTATCACCGGGGCAAGCTGGGGCAAGATCAAAATCAAAGAATCTTTGACACACTGCGACAAGTCACATCGCATCAAAGAGGGACAAATGTAGACACTCGAAAATGGACAGGCTTGCGACTTTACATTAAAAACACTAATTTTCATCTATTAATTAATGGGTTTTTAATCGTTAATTAATCATCTATTGTCTTCTAAATTCATTTCCCAAATCATTTAATCAAAATTCCCAAAATTAATTAACTAATTTTATTTAATTAATTAACCTTAATTGATTAATTACCATTAATTAATTAATTAAATTCAATTTCCTATAGTTTAAATTGAAATATTTAAACTTACTAATTAAATTCTTCCAATTAAATTAATTT
>MU223226.1:1203080-1232066 GCA_018584345.1 Thuja plicata
CTCTATCTCCTCTTTACCAATTGAAGAGGTGGAGTTTACTAATGGCTTCTCCAGTTCCTTTTAATCTCAACCGTTCATCTCCCTATCTCTGGGATTGATCTCAATCGTTCATTTCATCCCCAATTCCGATATAATAAACCCTTCATAACCATTTGAAGGATCCAGGATTTCAAGCTCTTGTGCGCCATTACTCCATCAGTTTTGTTCTAGCATTCAAGCCATCTTGCGATCACACACACATTTCAAGTATCAAATTCTCGACGCTTCTCAAGTCATGGACGCTGCCCACACCAATACTGAGCATCAAAAATAGCATTTCGGAAGGAGTAGAGAGAGACAATAGAAGCTTCAAGAACTTTGGGGTTTGCATTCATTTGTTTTCCTTTCTTTGCTTGTATATTTTATTGGTTATGTCTTAAGTTATTCGTGTGTATTTGATTTCTATCATTGCAAAACGGTGCTACTAACCCCCGCCTTTGGAAAGCTTGGGAACCACGAATCACGAAAGGAGGCGTACACACACATGTACACACACATGAACATTTAACTTATATATATATAATCATGTAAAAAATAAAACTTATATAATTTATCTAATAGAATTGAAAGACTAAAAGAATATAATGTACTTACACACACACCTATCAGACCAGATCCAATGTTATAAAGCATTTATCTCGTAATTCACAAGATTGTCCAAAAACATGCCAAAACAATGATCCATGTAGCTCCTATCGTGAACCCTATCATCGTTGATATAGAAATAAACCTCCTTGATGATAATGTGCTCATTTTGATCTATACTTTCTATCCATCCAAATTGAATTGTGCATGTCTATAGGTCACATGCACAAATATTACAACTTGCTCAGAATGATAATATTAACTTTGGAGCTTTGATTGAGGGGAAAATGTATAGTTCTCCACAAAAGCTACAACTGAAAGATTACAACCAGGTGGGAAACAATTTTTGGAATCATGAAACTGTTTAGCTTGCCATCGTACACCATGACAATTTTGGATATGTGGATAAATCATAGATCGAAATTTGTCCATGAACTGAAGGTACGGTAATTCACTCTCCTTCAATGCAATTTTTTATTATTCTTGTCTTGTCTTCACTTGTTATCTCTCATATTCAAATATCTTCCACTGGACTAGTATTGTAACATCAATATTATCAAATTGTAAAGGAAATTTATGTAAATTTCCATAATCATTGCATTCATTTTTTATGCACTGGACATTGAATTCATCCGAGTCTTCTGATTTATCACATAGAATGGACTTCACAAATTTTGTTGTACTTCCAGGAACCATATCTAGATTAAGTATTGCCATAACATTTTTATATGATTGCAAGTATAAGTGAAACTCAACATGATCTCGACAACAACATGTTTCACGAACCTTATTTATGTGTACGAAGCAAGGGTGAAACATCTCAAACATTCTCTGACCTATTTTCACATCTAAAAATTATTGTTTGAATGCTTCAAACAATTCACTTTGTGTAGTATCGACAAAATGTTTTGGATGTGAAATTTTCATACCGGTCTCTTCATCTTTCATCTGTATAGTGTCCCTTCTATTGGGAGAAACACGAGAGTGGTTGGTTCAAAATTCAATGACTCGTCTTCTTACATCTTCAAAAAAATTATCTTTTCGAGGAACTCTCCAAATATGTACCCAATTCTTTTCAATGTCCATATCCAACATATTTTTCTTCCTAATATATCTCTAAATAGTTCTTCAAGATACCTTGAGTAAATCATAAATTTCTCGAACTTGATTTTTATGTGTCAATCTCTTACTGGAAATCATAGTCATCAATGCTCTTCAAGAAACATTTGAAGCAGGAACTCCATCTGTCCTATTAACAATGTTCAATACATCTTCTAAATTTTTAATTATTGTTTCTTTTCTTGACCTCCTGCACTTTTTCTATTACCAACACCCAACAACTCCAAAACTGGATTCATTTCTCTTTTCCTGAATAACTTTGTAAACAATTGTGTTTTTCCCACCAAAGATTTATCCTTAAAATATTTCTTCCACATGTTGTTGAGATGCAATTCAATAGTGCTTTCAGGTACCAGGTGCTCCAGTGCAATTTGACTAATAAGCGATTCCTCATTCATCTCCATCAAATTTTTCTTTGTAGGATTAATATGTATACCTTGACTACTACCAGTACCCTCCCCTAGTTGAGTTTCACCTTCTTGAACATCGATACGTTCTTCTTCAACATTGACTAGTTGCTCTTCGGTAAGTTTCGTATGACGTTTCATTTTGTCATCTCTTTTGCAATCATATTTTCTTGTTCTAGTCCTTTTATTTCCCATTGCACAAATAGAAGCAATAATTTCTTTTTTACTTTAATCATTCTTGACTAAAAAACTTGCCTTCACACTCCTCCGGAAACAAGATGCCTTTGTAGCTTCTCCGAAAAATGCCTCTTAGCTTCACAAATCCCTTATATTCTTAAATAAGGAATGAAATTTGCAATTGTTTAATTTATTTTTAAAAAAAAATTATATATATACTCTTCTCTTTAAAAGGGTGGGTCACCCATGCGACCGCTCATAGGGGAGGGGGGACCCCTAAGGGGACTAGGCCTAGTTTGACTGGGCCAAATCAAACTGGGACGAGTCTTCCTAGGTGGCATGCCATGTTGGCAACTAAACCCCCAAAAACACCAAAAAATCAAAAGTTTAAACTTTTGTTGTTCCATTCTCTGCTCAAAATAGAAAATGTCAAAAAAGTAAAAGTACCATTTTCTAGATCTTGGAACTACGATTATGGACATATAAATTTTATATTGTTTCAATAACAAAATGTTGAACAAATTCGCTAAAAACTACATGTAGGTATATTAAGTTTTGAGAAGTCGTTGATTCGGAAAAATATAAAAAAATGTTAAAACAATTCAAAAAAAAATTAAAATCATATACAACACTAGAGAGGAGAGTCCTCTTCAAAAATATGTAATTTATTTGTTTTTAGTATAGTTTTGATAGGGAAAAAGTGGGGGGAGACAAAAATTGTTGATTTCAGGTAAGTTCAACTTCAAATATTTATAATGGGCAAACTATAGATCGAAAACACTTTTTTTCCTACACTAGCTATACATGTCATCTAAAATATATTATGAAATTGGAGGAAATAATAATGTTTTACTTATAATGATTTGGTGGGAAGTAAACCCCCTAATTTGCAGTATTTTTCAGGAAACAAAAAATAGACCTAAAAAAATAAAAATAAAACATATTAATTTTGTTCAATTTTAAAAAAAAAATTACAGACATAAAATTCATTCTATTTCACACATTTTATCAGTTTACATCATCTTCAAATTCTCAACAGAAATGTGACTTTTATGCCCTTGAAGTTTTACAGTTTGGTGTTGTTAACCTTCTCCTTTGTAAAAGGGTGACAACTTATTGTCCTTTTACCCATAAATTTTATTATATTTTCAAATAGATTAATATTAACGAATAAATTATTTCTTAATTTATATTTTAATTATAAATTTTATTTACAATTTTAAATATAGACAACACTAATAAAATCGATGTTATAACAAAGACAATTAGGCGTAAGGCATTTATTATATGAAATGGACAACTTGACTTCATCAATCAATGGTTCACAATGTCTAAGAAGCGTGCGAGACCATGAAATACATCTTGGCCACTCATTTTTGTCACCAATTTTTTTTCTTATCTAAACACCACTACATCTACGGTTTGCAAGGATGGTTGTTCCTTATCATTGACATTTTTTTATTTAGTTTCATTACGGTAATATATCCACTAGTCACCACTTTAATGAGCATGGTAACAATTAGTATGACAAAGTAACCATTTAATTTTGGGTAGAGAAAGAGTCCTCTCTTTCTTAAAAAATATAGTTTTTCCTTTGATGGGACTCCATAGTAAGACACTTCATACCTGAATTCGAAGACTTTATAAATGCTTTCATAAACTGCTCAAACCAGTGATTAGTACACATACTATACAAATCAAGATCACCTAAATTTGAATCAAGGTATGATGTTTCCATCACAAATAGCCTCAAAGGATGCATCAAGATGAAAAAATGATTCAATTAGAAAAAGGCAAAAAAAGCAACGACCCACAAAGAACATGAGAAAGAGAAACCCTCTGATAAAAAGAGAAAATAAAAACCCAAAAATGAATCTGTAAAGAAAAGACCGTGAAACCCTAGCAGGGGAAAATAAAAAGCACTGCCATAAAATTACCTACCTATATTGGTAGAAGGCAAGGAGGAGGAAAGAGAAGATAAAAAGGAAAATCCATGAATAAGAAAACTACCATGCACAAAGTGAAATAATGTCAAGAGATTAACACATATGAGCAAATGAGTAATGCAAGAGAAAAAGGTCAAGTTTTTGAAGAGGCATTAATACTTGTGACATCAAGCTAGGTGTTCTTCTATCAAAACTATGATATAAATATGATGAGGATTTGCTCATTTATATTCCACTTCTTTGTGTCTTTCTATACTTCAATAAATGTTCATCAAGAAAGAATATCTATTTTCTTGAGCCAATACCACCTTGCATTTTTATGACTACTAGGATCAACCAGTAAGGCAAATATTAAGGTAGGATCCATAATGTGAAGGGTGGTTTAATACCATGGAGATAGAAAGAAAAATGAAACATCTCAAATAATGAAAAAGAGAAACTGTAGGTGTAAGGAAATAAGAAATCTTAAGAATATTTGTAGCCACCTGCTATGTTACGTGCCAAGGAAATCATTTGCTAGCACAACAAGCCCTTGCGTGACCAATTTGTAAATTTGAGTTGTCTAAATGAATGAGTGTTGTTGGAATATAAAAAAAAAGTGATTTCAATTAGCACATCATCTAAAATTTCTAATTGACATAAAAAATACTTGTCTTTGATTGACAATTTTTATTGTATTGGATTAAAGAATATTGTTATGCCTTGCATACCCGTCCCTACATTTTTTGGAAAAATGTTGCCCCCACCCCTTTTTTTTTGCTTTTGATTTATCCTTGTTTGTTTTTCTTTTGTTTTCTTCCGGCCTTTGCTTCCGTGGGGGTCATTTCCTTTGCTTCTTGGTTTCTCTTCCTCCGGGACCCAGTCTCGGAGTGTCTGTGTCTAGTTTCTGCCAGCCAGATTTTCAGACTCCGAGATTCTCTGTCACTACCTCCTCTTTTGTTAGAGGGTGTGGTTGCATGGGATCCCCGGGCCTGGAGTCCAGAGGTTTTCCTTTCTCAAGATCTACAGAAGGAAAGCAATATGTCTTTACCCTAGCGGTATAAATAGAGTTTCACCAGTCATTATTACATTTACCACGAACAAATTACCCCAGAATGATTCAAGGCGACTAGAGAAATTTTAACAGCAGCTAAGTGTGATTTGTTCCAAAGCTTGAATAGTGCTTAATAGTGACTAGAAGTTGTGCATTTGTGGTGATTTGAATTCATTTAGTTGCAGAGCACCTCCCATACTTGTCCTCCCACATCCCTCATTTCTTAGGAAGGCCCTTCTGGTTCCTCCTCTTTGCTTTATGGTTTTGTTGTGTGTTTCTTGCATTCTTTTCTTTTTATTTTCTCTATTTTTCATTCCATTCTATGTCATCTCCTCCTGTTGGTGGGACGGCTCTGCCAGAGGGTTATCCGCCCTCTGTGCAGTTGTAAAATAAGGTAATTCTTGTACATTCTGTAAATTTTGTAAATTGTCGTCAGTTCATGGATAGTTGTAAGTAAGTCCATTTTTTTTGGCAGTCGGCCTGTGAGTTGCTCTTCAGCCTTCTGTATGTAAGTGTTTGTAAATTTTGTAGAGTTTTTTATATTCCCCCTCATCAAGTGGTGAGCTCACCGTGCCCTTCGGAGTGTAATCAAATATCGAGCTCTCCCACCTAGTGTCTGTAAATTCAAACTCGACACCTTTCCTGGTCAAGTTTGCAAACTTTCTCTCATCTGTCATCTTCGCTTTAATGGCGGATTTGATTCCCCATGCTCAAGCATTCAAAACCAGCCCAAGTGGCATTTATTCCCTTGCATGTTAAGACAGTTTTCACCATTATTGTCATTACTCCCTTTATAACATGACCACGTGACGCCCCATGTCAGCCCACTGCGACTAATTTCCGGTTATGTTGATAACAACAAGTTTTCTGGACTTTGAGTCCTATGTTCCCCTTTGACCTTCACTTTATTCATCGCATGAGCTAGAATCCCCAGAATCACGGGCATTGATCAAATTCCAAGCAATTCATTTCGTTTAATATATATTTTTGGGTTTGATGCAAACTAACACCTTTTCAAAAATAGATGCGAGACGGTGATAAAATCTTCAGAATCTGGAATTCTATTATGTTTTATCTATATTGACGATTGTCTAGTCTTGTAGGTTGCTGATAAATTCATAAATCAATCATGTTTTAAGAATCTTCTCCACCCGGGAGTCTGAAACTCCCAACTACTTCAACCAGGGTAGCTGCCAGGACCAAGGCTGAGAAGGCCTTAGAAAAGCTTCCACTGACCATGAAATATCTAAAGGAAGAAACTATTATGGGATCTAATGTAGATTCCAAGCTACAGATGATCACCAACACAAGTTTCAGAGCATGGGCCGAAGTGCAGGCCTTGGTAAAAATGATGTTCATTCAGCGCAAGGCCGGAGATCTAATGGCACTAAATGTGGCCACCTCTGAAATCCTCAAAGTTGCCTGCTTCCCCTACTTAGTGCAGGCTCTAGAGCTTATTATTACATTGGAAAAACACTACAACACAGTCGTCCAGGCTGTCATGCTTTTTGCTCCTCTTCCCTCAGGCTACCCAACGCCCTTAGTGTCTCTAGACGTTGCAACATTCGCTTCAGGACTAGGGATCCCCCAGTTCGCCAATGTTATTGTTATCACCTGGGACTTGGTATTGCATGAGTTTGAGAAGGTTCTGCAGATGGCCCGGCAATAACTCAAGTCCAACTGGCTCAAGACCCTAAGAAAATATTATAGAAAGATGAAATTGGAGATCCCCCGAATAGAATTTAAAGAAAGCATACAAATTGGGATCATCGCCTTGTGCATGGTCTTCAGAGAATCTCGTGCCCAAAATTTTTTTGGCATGGATGTACTACTTCCTGTTTGACATCACCTCCGCCGAACAAACATTTGTTTGGGCAACTATCATTTCTAATCATGTACATGCCCAGCTTGTTAAGGTCACCCAGACCTCCAAGTTTTACATGACTTCATATGTTTTGTGGGCACTGGCGTAGCAACGACCCATAACCAGGGGTTTACTCAATGTCGACATCCTCGAGACCGGCCTGGGCAAGAATGCTCTATGGGACTATTCCCACAAATATAATGGGAGGCCAGTTTCTCTAGTTTTTGCAGACTAAACGATGCCTTCATTTACTACAACATTCTTACACCCACTCGAGATGCCGGTTACTAGCTTTCAAAAGAGGCGATGACTCTGGTCAGTTCTTATGGCCACTACTACATCCAATTTCAACAACACTCCTACATTCGGGTGACTGGATTCTCTGAGAAACCCTACCTATTTCCCAAGCATTATGGGGATAGGATCATTCTTTTGGAATATTGTAGGCAGATCCTGGAGCTTCATGCATTCTTTGCATTGAAGAAGGTCACCAACATTCCTTTCTCGATCATCTGCGGGAACTATACTTGCAGCCTTGCAGCGGCAAAGGAAGCCGAGAACAAACTAAAATGTCTAGGCCTAACAGAATTTTACTTGGCACGGAAGGAATTTGATCCGCTAGATAAGATAGCTTCAACATTGCCTTGGGTGTCAGACCCCCATAATCCTCGCATGGAGGATTTTTGGGCAGATTGCCAGGATGATTTTGAAGTCCAGAATTAGTATTTCATCAGAATGACACAAGGTATGATGAAGTGTCTTAAGCTTCGAACCTTCCCTAAGGAAATTTTAGATACCAGGTCAATAGAAGACCCATAGTACAAGGCTAAGGGAGTGGAAAAGATGGCTCTACCTTTGGTGGATTGGGACACCCCAGAAAACCCAGCAATTGAAGACATCACCCATGATGTGATCGAACGCAGTCATGCATATTTTTCAAAGTTATTTCCAAAGAGTACTCGCAGAGTTGGACCATTTTTGCAGGGATCCACTTCTGTATCCAGAACCTCTGGGCAGGCAGGGACAAAGGAAAGAGAAAAATTAATACCCCGGCCCAGATTCCATCCACAGTTTCAGTTCCCACTGTGGAATAGGTGAACCTTCAGCTGGCGGCATCCCATAAAATGAAGGAAGCAATAAGTGCCCAACTTGGCATCCCAATCACTCTAGTAGGGCCTTCCCTCCCCTCTGGTTCCCCCTCACTTGTAGAACTTATGGTCTAGGCAGCGGGGATGGGAGCGGAGGATGAACATGCGGCCATTTTGGATGTCCGACCCCCATTGGTGACAAGGAGGAAGAAGCAAAAGACAAATGTCCCTCCACCAAGGGCAGACACAGACCTTGGGATGCCTAACATCCCCCAGGTGGAGATTATCTCGGACTCCCCTGAATGAGAGAATCCACCGGAGACCTCCCCTCCACATGATGATTTTGATGACATCTTTGGGACTGACAAACTTGTGAATTTACAAGGAGATAAAGGGAAAGCGATAGAAGAGAATATCGCGTAGGAAGAAGAAGCGATCCCCACTGAAGGGGAGATACCAGAAAAGGAAGCTGCCATAAAACAAAAGGTCCAAGCAGAGAAAGAAAAAGAACAAGAACAGGTGGACATCGCTGATGTTCAAGAGATACTAGTCCCGGAGACCGAAACAAGAGAAAAGAGGCATGTACAAGATGAGAACCTGGCTTTGGCTGAGGGAACCAGACCTACGGGGTTAACTGTAACCTCATTCATCGTGCTCCAGACACCTTTTCCCACCTAGGGTAGTGTAACATTTTGCAAGGGGATCCCTGTAATACTACAGTCAGATCCAATTCGGGCACCTTCGCCACCTCTGGGAGATAGGCCAACAGAGGGGAATGTCTCACCAGATGATTCTGAGGAAGAATAATAGCAGCAGTAGCAGAATGAGGGGGAGAACCCCATAAACATGGATGTTGATTCCACCAATGCTGCTAAGGATGGGAGCACTAAGGCAAAAAATATTGATGCCACAAAGGTGGATGGTGCAGGTGATCCCGGGGACCAAGAGAAAGATTCCAAAGAGACTATAAATGTCAAGGGTGAACAACATAACCCTAGAGAGGACCCAAACAATTAGGCACTAGAAGCAAGACCACCTCCACCACCACAATGGTTGGTATAATCACATAAGAGAAAGGCCCTGACGGCGGCAAAGGCTCATCTCTCCATGGCCTAGATGATGGCCTAGAGTCAAGGCATTCCCAAGCCAAAGAAGGCCTGGACACTCCATTCCATTCGGACTGGTCTGGGCGGAGATACAATCACATTTATTGTGACCCCTCCCCCAGAAAAAGAGGAAGCAGTGGTCAGTGCTGCAAAATATGTAGTCATAGAGGTACCTCTGGGGAAGAGGGACAAGCAGGGTGAATTGGACCTGCTAAAAGAGGCTAGTCATGTAAGAAGTGGATGATTGGGTGGCCGAGCAGGTAGGAAATGTTTGACATTTCTTAGCATCAACACTCTCAGACCTACATACAGCTGGAAACATCTTGCACAATGTGAAAGGTGTCATTTCTCTATGGGAGGGAGAAACTAAACAATATGAGGCATGGATGAGTGAGTTAGGAGAAATCATGAACCTCAGAGAGGAACCCATCGTGGAGATGGTAATTTTGGTGGAAGAGTCTTTCAATTTTATCTGGGTCCAGCACTCCAGGCTTGATCTCAAATTGGATATTAGCAAGCAACTGGTAGAGGCCCTGACAAAGTCCCAGGAGTAGAGTATTCTTTAAATTTATACAAGGATTTTGTCACAAGGGTTTCGGGAGTTGATCCCTTCAGCACAAATATGTGTACTCTGGTGGATTATGTTGTGGGGAAATTTGATGAATTAATGGAGTCACAGTACCAATCCCCAGGATATTTTGATGGAGCAAAGATGACCGCAAAATTTAAGGGAAATGCCCTAGATATGGGTGAGAAATTGGAGGCGGCCAAGTTCTGCTTGGCGGGCATCAAGGACATTGATGAAGAGGGAATTCCCCAGCTTTTGGAAGCATTCAAAACATACAAGGCACAGTAAAGTTCTCCGACCTCCAGAGATTTTCACCAGCAGGGTGTAAGTTTTGTAAATTCTTTTATTCTTTAAGCGCAAGCTCCTGGACTCCAGAATTTTAGGTCTGAAGTTTTGTATTCTTTCGCAGTGATCTGTGTTCATGTTCCCCAGAGCCGGCCGGTCATTGTCAAGTAGTTAATAAAGGGGTCAGCATGTAGGTGATCTCAATAAGGCATGTTAGATAGAGGGATGACTCTGATGGGTGATTCTCCCGAGGTGCCACTCCTGCATTTACTACTAGGTGCATCGAAGACAGGGAGCCACATTCTGCATTAATGAGGCATGTGGCCTTAGATACCGGGAAGATAGAATTTCTTCTATTAATACCCTGACACTCTTCTCTATGTCGATTCTTCTAGCTTTCTTGTCTTCTTCTTCTGTCTTGTCAGACCTCTACTCTTTTTGATGTGATTGTAGGTGGTGCAGGTAGTACCGACCACTGGATAATGTATTTTATATGTTGGTTGTACAGTTAGATTAGGTTAATTTCAGGGCAAACTATGTGTATAAATAAGAAGTTCGATCTCATAACAAGGGTCAACAAAATTGATGAATTTGCAGTCCAACAAGTAATAGAAGATAGCTTTTCATTTTTAGTTATTTTAGGAGCTCAATGCTCAGTAGTTCTTAGTAGTGTAGATGCTCCATTGGAGCCATGGATGTATACACCAGTGATGCTGGAACCTTTTCAGTTAATGAAGGAGTGACACTTCGTGACTACCTGTTATGTGTTGTTTTGATTTTGGAGTTCACGAACATCATTTGTGTTGTATGTTTCTAATGTCCTTTGCTCTAATGTGTTGATTAGATTAGTGATCTTATTTCCCCTTGCTATTGAATATGTATGAATCATTGGTTATGTATGTATTCAGTATTTAGTGTAGTTCTTACATTGGAGCATGTTGATATTTGAAATATGTTGTATAACTATAAGCAGAAGTAATAAATTCTAACTCTGGTCTATCTTTTGTGCTTTATTTGGTAAACAAAACATGCTTGCAGGAAACCCCATCCCCATTGCTGAAATCCCCGAAAAAGATGAGTAAAACCATCTATCCCCCCGAACAAATAGTTACTTGCCCAACTTAGCTTCCCCGCATCGTCGAGACCCGAAACCTAGGTGCTTGAAGACCCGAAGAACTCATTCTACAGAGAACCTTTATAGGTGAAGTTAGCCAGTACCCTGGTACCCGGTGACGACTTACCACTATTGGCAGAACTGGTCACAAAGTCTTGTCAACAAAAATTGGCGCTAGAAGGAGGGCATGAGCTCGTCTCACTCATAATATTTCTATTTTACAACGCCCGAGGGTTCCCTAAGTAGTAGTTTTAGGAGCCATAATTTTCATGGAAGGGGGGTCATCTTCACCCTTAAGCTTTGATAGAATCCTGTGATCAACCCCGAATCTCGGAGAGTTTGTAGATTTCAGACCTCCTGTTCGAAAGAGTAGAACCCAACAAACCAAACAACCAACCAACTTTATCTGGGGATTCTCTACATACCAGAATACCCAACTTCCTCAGATAATCCTGGGGACCAAAATCCAACCTAGCCAAAATAAAACACCCCCAATGGCAAATTACTTTGGTAATGTTGGGTCCCCAATGGGGCAACTCCTTGGTGCCACCAACAATCTTCCTCCGCATCCAGAGAAGATTTGTCCCAAATATGAGCACCTAGGCCCACGAAACGCAGAAGATCATCTCTATGCCTATAAGGATCCCATGAACCGACACTGGATACAACATCAAGATGTTGTAACATGGATGTTCCCTCTATCCTTAGGACAGAATGAATTAAACTTGTACCTCAACTTGTCGGCCAACTCTGTCAACTATTGGCAGGATATGGAAGATTCCTTCTTGGTGACCTTCCGCATTCACGTGGACCCAGAGTGGTCCCACGGTGAGTTTATTTCCATCAGGAAGGAATTGAACACACCCCTTGCCACATTCAACCATCAGTTCTAACGTGCCTTGAAGCGGTACATAGGCCCCTTCTTCCCATCTTCTAATGTAACCATCCAGACATACATGAATGCTCTGGACCCCATTGTTGCCACTCTCCTTTGGAGAACCACCATCGCCAATGAACGAGATACTTTGGCGAAGGTTTATAACCTAGCCCTGGAGTTGTCCTGCGGTTTGAGAAAAGCTCCTAGCGGGACTGGACATAGCCTACCATTCAACATGATACGCGGTGGAACTCCTTACGCTGAGGGATACAACCCCAATCCAACAATGGGTGCCCCAACGATGGCCATGGGCCCACCTCCGATAGACTAGTAGGCCCAGTATGTTTACCCATCTCAAGCCAAGACAATACCAAGTCAGGAATATGTTCCTTAGAACCAACCATAGTAGATGCAACAATTCTTGACACAACCCTCTAGAGTACCTTTCTTCAAGTTGTCTGCGGCTTGAGGATTGTCGTCATCAAGTTCTGGAGCTACTGCCACTTTCTCTAGGAACCCACCACAACAACCGTCACACTATGACACAACTACCAAGTTTTCCTTTGAGATTGAATCCCTCTGGTAAATGGTGTCCTCTCTGATGATGGACATGGGACAACTGAAGGTGGGGCCTTCCGCGCCTCACAACTCCAATTCCTAGAGAGGGAATATTTTCTCTGGACAACAAAACACTAATTCTAGAGGTTGAAACTACAACAATGGGCCTCATCCCAACCAACAGTAATGGAACAACAACTCAAATACATGAGGTTCTCCTCCAAACCAAAACACCACTCAGGGTGGTGCTGGACCCAGTCATTCTGCACAGCTTGCAGAATTCCACCCTCTGACTACATGGTGTAGATTGCATGACACCAACTCTCATTCTGAGGTGAACTGTGCCACACTGGAGAAGATCATCATGATCTTCTAGTCAGACAAACAACAACCTGTAGATCCCACTCCCCTGGAACCATCCACAATAGATCCTCCTCACACTGCCTTTACGTGTGAGATCGTCTTCTTTAGGACAAACAAAGAGAAGGAAGAACCCAAATTTTAGGGGTTCTTTGATGAATCTATCCCACCCTTTGAGGCCAATGCCTTCACCAGCCCGCAAACTCCCTACAATTCTCAGATTTAGGCTATCAAAGGGCCATCTTACATGCCTATGCCTCCCAAGAATGCCCCTCCACAAGACAACACAACTGATCGCTCCTTCCCTCCAAAAGGACCTGGCTCTAATCAAGCCAGGGATCTGGCCGAGGGAAGTCAACTTTACCCGGGGGGATGGTTCGACATCACTAAGGCGTTAGAGAAAACCACCACCTCCATGACTTTGATGGAGGTTTTGTTGAATTATCCCAAGAAGAAGAAGTCCCTTCTGAATCTCTTGGGAAACCTGAAAGCCATTAGTCTTCCACCAAAGACTGTCACATTTGATGATACCATCTCGGTCATCTTCCAAGGAAACACAGAGGATCCTCCCTTCCTACTAGGCTTGAACGTTCAAGGGAAGAACCTATACAACTACCTGGTATATTCTGGTGCTTTGGGCAATGTCATGCCCTTATCCATATTCCAAAAGCTAGGACTCACTCCCACTCCATCCAAAGGCGCAGTAGTCCAGCTGGACAAAACTATTGTGAAAATGGTGGGTGAGCTGAAAAAAGTCCAGATCCAGCTCATCCCAGACCCCCAGATATCGAGCGCAATAGACATCTAAGTGGTGGACATCCCCAAAACCTACAGGATGTTATTAAGTCAAAATTGGCCTAAGGCCCTTAACGGGTATTTCTCCACGGACTTCTCCCACTTGTGGCTCCCCTAGAAGGGGAAGTCAAATCAAATCTGGGTGGAGAGTGAACCCAGAATGAAGTAGGCCCTAACTGAAGTTGGGAGGGTAAATGAAGTCCTTTTCTCTGAATCTTCCCCTGGGGTGTACCAACCACTGGAGATCCTAACATTTGATTTTACTCTCGGGGAAGACCCCATAGTCGCTCAGAGAATTCAAGACCTGAATGAAAAATTGAGGTGAGGTAAATCACAAGGTAACATGGTAACTCCAACCACACTCTTTTCCGACACTTGGTGTTGGGTACATTACCAGAAACATTCTAAACTAGATTGTGAGCCTTGCATTGCCACTGCTACCTGTCACATCAATGACCTCTGAGAGAAAGAACGTAAAGTTGGTTCACCTAGACCAAATGATCCATCCAATGGTACATCAGAGGTGTCACTTGTCTAGGAATCCAAATTAGAGGCCCCTCTGGAGAAAAACCTCACCCACACACCATCTGATCTAGAGGAATCACCTCCCAACCCTCCCAAAATCAATCCAAATGCCACTTCACCTTCACAGCCCCAGAAAATGAACAATGACTTGTGGATCATGAAGTTTGATGGATCCCAGTCTAAACAAGGCTACGGGGCCAGAGTGGAGCTGATCAACCCGTAGGGGAAATTCTTCCTCACGTCTTATAGATTGCAGTTTAACTGCACCAATAATTTCATAGAGTACGAGGCCTTGGTGCTTGGACTCTTGTTCGCATTGAGAAAAGGGGTCATCCGCCTCCAAGCAATGGGTGATTTAGATTTGATTGTAAAGCAGTTCCAAAGCCAATATACATGTCATGACAAAAGGATGGCCACATACCACAACCGGGCATGGAGCCTAATTGAAGACTTTGATGCTTTTGGCATCGAGCTTATTCCCTGAAAATGTAACTATGTTCCGGATGCCCTTGCCGTGTGTGCTAGCACCCTCGAGCCAATGGCTGCTTCCTGGCTCTGGAAGTTTTCTGTTGAAATGGTCCCCACCACATCCATCCCGTATAATATTACCCACTTTAAGGTTTTTGAGGATGACCAACACATTTTGGCCTTCATAGCCAACATTGGCGTCTTCAAGGATCAGATAGTGGAAGAGATGGATCATGACAATACCAGGCGGGGTGAAGAAGATGATGGAATCATTGACCTACCCACCAACACCATCCCTAAGGGGATGGTATCTCTTGAACACATCTTTGATTCGGGCCCCCGAGGCCAAGATAAGATATCATCCTCCTCTAAAGGAGGAAATTTTGAAAAGGTCAACATCGGCAAGGCCGATGAAGAGAAATTTGTACACATTGGCACCTCCTGCTCCCCAGAGGAGAAGGAGAAGATTCTCTCCATTCTCCAAGAATACATTGACGTTATTACCTAGGGGTATGAGGATCTTAAAACCTATGACACATCCATCATGACTCATACTATCCCATTGAAGCCGGATGCCAAGCCCTTCCGGCAAAAGAAGAGGTCGGTAAACTCGTTGATCGAACCTCTAATCCATTAGGAGGTCCATAAACTGCTATCAGTCTAAATTATCTTTCCTATCTGGCACACAACATGGGTCGCCAACCTCATCCCCATGCGAAAGAAGAATGGCGAGATCCGCCTGTGTGTGAATTTTTGCAATTTAAAAAAGGAATCCAAGAAAAACAATCACCCTCTCCCCTCGCTAGATGAGGTATTACAAATTGTTAACGGTTCCCAAATGATGTCCTTCATGGATGGGTACTCTGGATACAACCAAGTTATGGTTAAGTTCAAGGATAGGGATAAAATAATGTTCACCACCAAGTGGGGAATGTTTGCATATCGGAGAATGCCCTTTGGCCTCATCAACGCAAGGGCCACGTTTCAAAAGGCTATGGATATTGTGTTCGAGGGCCTGTAAAAAAATGCATAATCATCTATATGGATGATTTAACAGTCTTTTCCTGGATAGGCATGATCCTTCTGCCCACCTCACCCATATTTGCGAGAGATGTCGCCGGTATGGTATCTCCCTCAACCCTAAGAAATTCATATTTGGGGTCACTGAAGGGAAGCTGCTCGGGCATATAGTCTCTAAGAAGGGGATATCCATTAACCCTGAGAGAGTTGAAGCATTGTTGAATTTACAAATGCCCGATAGTAAAAAGGAAATGAGAGCTTTCTTCAGAAAGATAAATTTTGTCTGGTGTTTCATCACTGGATTCGCCGAGATAGTTAAACCACTCAATGAAATGATGAAGAAAGATACAAAGATTGAGTGGAGACCTAAAGCAAAGCAAGTGTTTTCCCATATCAAGCAAACCATAGTGGAGGCACCAGTCCTGGCAAGTCTAGACTATTCCCTCCCATTTCACATTTACTCCTTCACTTCACCACATTCTGTAGCGGCACTCCTAACCCAGAAGGTTGAAGGGGAAGAATGACCCATTACTTTTACGAGTTCCCCTTTCAAAAATGCCAAAGTCTGATATTCACCTTTGGAAAAGAAGGCTTTTTCTCTAGTCCGAGCTGTGAAGAAATTCTGGCACTATATCCTCCAGAGAAAAGTGCATGCTATCATTCCGGACCAAGTTGTTAAATCTTTATTGCTACAGAGTGAACTAGGCGAACGTTGGGAGAAATGGATGGCCATCCTCCAAGAGTGTGATCTAGAGATGCAACCAATGAAGATAGTCTAAGGCTAGGGACTATGCAGAGCAATGACATAAGTGACTCCCAACATTGAATGTCAAACCTATACGATGGAGTCCATCACTCAGGATTCATGGTATACCGATCTGGTATACATGTTACTCCATAACAGATTCTTGGAGGGGCTTCCCTAAAACAAACATCGTGCCCTGCGACTAAGAAGCGCACATCTCATGACAAAAAATGGAACACTTTTTCGTGGGAATTTTGAAGGGATTTACCTCTGGTGCATAGATAGGGACCAATCTACCAAAATGATAGAAGAATTCCATGGGCAGTTTGGAACCGAGCATGGCTCAGTGGATTCCACTGCCCACCAGATTCTCTAGGCTAGATATTATTGGCCCTTCATCTTCAAAAATGTCTATGCTCACATGAGGAAGTACCACACCTGCTAAACCGTAGCCCATTATGAGCGAAACCTGGCCATGCCTTTGCAGCTGGTCTTTGAAGTTTGACCCTTCACCCATTGGGCATTCAATTTCATCAGGGAAATAAACCCCAACTCATCTTCCAACCACTAGTACATCATGATTGCGACTGATTATTGCACTCGGTCGTCTGAGACAATTCCATGCAAAAACAACATGGCGGATGTAGTTATCAAATTCTTGGAAGAAAACATAGTCACCAGATTCAGAATGCCCTTCACTATAGTATGTGACAATGGTTTGACATTTTCTTCAACACAGTTACTTGAATGGACCTATGAGAGGAAGATCACCTTAAATTTCTCCAGCAACTACTACCCCCAGGGTAATGGTGTGGCTAAGTCTACAAATAAAAATCTGCTGGCGGTGATCAAACTTTTGCTAGAACGTAACCCCGGGGACTAGCACCAAAAGGTTAGGTTTTCTCTTTGGGCAGACCGTATCAAAATCAAGGCAGCCCTGGGGACTTCCCCATTTCACCTATTTTATGGTCAAAATCCATTATTCCCTATCAACTTACAAATCCCAATTTTATAGTTTATGCAGGAATTTAACAATCAGGACAACATTGTGGAGGTTCAGCTCCTGAACCTAGTGAGAATAGAGGAACAAAGAGACACGACACTGGAACATTTTGTGCATCATCAAGTAGTCGTTACGCGATGGTTTGACCGAAGAGCCCAATACAAAGCCTTTCAGATTTTAGACCTAGTCCTTCTGTGCGACAAGGCCCGGGAGAAGAAAGGAAAGCACACCAAATTTTAAAGGCTTTGGCTCATACCATATCTGATTTATGATATCTGCGGGGCTAATATTTATCACCTCAATACCATGACTGGAGAATCTATTCCATTGCCCGCTAATGGACAGTTTCTCAAACACTACTTTGAATGAGGCGGGTGGTAAGTTTGCCCAAAGTTGTATTATATGTAAAGGTTTTCCCGCTTGTAAATGTCTTTTACCGGTGCTCCTTGGGAGTGCCTTGTCCTTGTAAATAGTTTTTTGGTGGTCTTCTAAGATTGCTTTCTCTTTTCTTTTTTTTTTGCTTTTATCTTTGGTTTTTTTTTGCTTTTCGGGTTCCCGGCGTGTTGTCCTCTTCTTGTAGATAGGTACGCTTAGCATGACATCTAGTCCTTGGAATGGTACCTTATGCATTTGGGTTTATTCTAGAATCTATTGTTAGCATGGTGGATTTTTTCCATACTTTAGAGTTATTTTGTGTGAATGGTAAAAGGTTACAGGCGATCTTCATCTGATTCATATCTTGAAAATCTTGACATTTGTTAAATACAAAATCTAAAGAGCAAGTGATCACATGGTCCTTGAGGGCAGATCCGTTGCACTGGTTGTTGGCCAAGTCTAAGAATCATAAAAATATCCTGGGTCTGGAATGTCTCTCCTATTATGCAAATTAAAATGGATGGCAAGGTGAAAGGAGTACCACCGTAAAAATTAGCTAAGCTTAAGGTTCATGGTGAAAGAAGTACTGCCTTCCCCATCTTCAAAAGAAAAGAAAAAAATTGAAGAATAGAGAATTTCAGGATCTGGGGGATCGTGCAAGATGTAATTATTTTGGTTCAATATATTCAATGCATCCTCTCTGTTTCTCCCATAAATCATCACTTGATTTTCTTTCAAAACACACACCTCACAACTGACGAAAGATCAAAGGATTGAATCAATGATGATTCAAATTTTTCTCAGACACCTCGCACCTTGCAAAAAGAATACTCCAAGTAAAGGTGAGTTCTGGTTTTGTTAACCAGAGATTCTGTAGTTTTCAAATGCGCTAAGGCATTCATCCCAACGAGTCACCATTTGTTATGCCCTACATACCTGTCCCTATATTTTGCTAGAAAAATATTGGGTCCCCCCCCCCCTTTTTTTTTCTTTTGCCTTGTTTCTTTTCCTTTTGTTTTCTTCCAACCTTTGCTTCCGCGGGGGTCATTTCCTTTGCTTCTTGGTTTCTCTCCCTCTGGGACCCGGTCCTGGAGTGTCTGTGTCTTGTTTGTGCCAGTCGGATTTCCAGACTTTGGGATTCTTTGTCACTACCTCCTCTTTTGTTAAAGGGTGTGGTTGCATGGGATCCCCAGGCCTGGAGTCCGGAGGTTTGCCTTTCTTGGGATCTATGGAAGGAAATCACTATGTCTTTACCCTAGTAGTATAAAGAGAGTTTCACCAGTCATTGTTACATTTACCGTGAATGAATTACCCCAAAGTGATTCAAAGTGACTAGAGCGATTTTAACAGCAGCTAAGTGTGATTTGTTCCAAAGCTTGAACAGTGCTTAATAATGACTAGAAGTTGTGCATTCATAGTGATTAGAATTTGTTCATTTGCAGAGCACCTCCCGTGCTTGTCCTCCCACATCCCTCATTTCTAAGGTAGGCCCTTATGGTTCCTCCTCTTTGCTTTCTAGTTTTGTTGTGGGTTTCTTGCGTTCTTTGCTTTTTGTTTTCTCTGTTTTATGTGTCGTCGCCTCATGTTGGTGGGATGACTCTGCTAGAGGGTTGTCCACCTTTGTGCAATTGTAAAATAAGGTAATTCTTGTACATTCTATAAATTTTGTAAATTGTCGTCAGTTCGTGGATAGCTGTAAGTAAGTCCATTTTTCTAGGGTCGGCCTGTGAGTTGCTCTTTGGCCTTCTGTCTGTAAGTGTTTGTAAATTCTATAGAGTTCTATATATTCCCCCTCATCAGGTGGCGAGCTCACCATGCCCTTCGACATGTAATCAAATGTTGATCTTTCCCACATGGTATCTGCAAATTTAAACTCGGCACCACGCCTGGTCAAGTTTGCAGACTTTATCTCTCCTCTGTCATCTTCACTTTAATGGCGGGTTTAATTCCCCATGTACAAGCATTCAAAACTGGCCCAAGTGGCATTCATTCCCTTGTGTGTTAAGACAACTATTATTGTTATTTCCATTACTCCTTTTATTGCATGACCACGTGACACCCCATGTCAGCCCAATACGGCTAATTGTCGGTCATGTCGATAATGGTCAGTTTTCCAGACTCTGAGTCCTATGTTCCCCTTTGACCTTCACTTCATTCATCGCATGACCCAGAAACCCCAGAATCCCCGAGCATTAATCAAATTCCAAGCAAGTCATTTTGTTTAATATATATTTTTGGGGTTTGATGCAAACTAACACCTTTTTCAGGAATAGATGCGAGGCGGTGATGAAATCTCTAGAATCTAGAATTCTATTATGTTTTATCTATATTGACGATTGTTCGGTCTTGCAGGTTGCTGATAAATTCACATATTAATCATATCTAAAGCATCTTCTCCACCTAGAAGTCTGGAACTCCCAACTACTTCAATTAGGGCAGCTGCTAGGACCAAGGTCGAGAAGGCCTTAGAAAAGCTTCCACTGACTGCAAAATATCTAAAGGAAGAAACTATTCTGAGATCTAAGGTAGATTCCAAGCTACAGATGATCACCGACATAAGTGTCAGAGCATGGGCCAAACTGCAAGCCTTGGAAAAAAATGATGTTCATTCAGCGCAAGGTCAGAGATCTAATGGTACTTAATGTGGTTGCCTCTCAAATCCTCAAAACCGCCTACTTCCCCTGCTTAGTGCAGGCTCCAAAGCTTATTCTTACATTGGTGAAACACTACAACACAATTGTCTAGGTTGTTATGCTTGTCGATCCTCTACCCTCGGGCTACCCAATGCCCTTAGTGTCTCTTAATGCTACAACATTCACTTCAGGATGAGGGATCCCCTAGTTTTCCAATGCTACTGTTATCACCCAGGCCTTGGCATTGCATGAGTTCGAGAAGGTTCCGCAGATGGCTCAGTAATACCTCAACTCAGACTGGCTCAAGACCCCGAGGAAAGATTATAGAAAGATTAAATTGGAGATCCCCCGAATAGAATTTAAAGAAAGCATACAAATGGGGATCATCGCCTTATGTAGGTGTTCGGAGAATCCCATGCCCAGGAATTTTCAGCATGGATATACTACTTCCTGTTCGGCATCACCTTCGCCGAACAAACATTTGATTGGGCAACTATCATTTTCAATCATGTAGATGCCCATCTTGTCAAGGTCACCCAGACCTCCAAGTTCTACATGAATTCATATATTTTGTGGGCACTGGTACAACAATGACCCATAACCAGGGGTTTACTCACTATCGACGTCCTCGGGACCGGCCTAGGCCAAAATGCTCCATGGGACTATTTCTCACAAATACAATGGGAGGCTAGTTTCCCTAGTTTTTGTAGAGTAAATGATGCCTTCATTTACTATAACATTCTTACACCCGCTCAGGATGCTGGTTTCCAACTTTCAAAAGAGGTGATGTCTCTGGTCAGTTCTTATGGCCACTACTACATCCAATTTCAACAACACTCCTACATTCAGGTGATCGGATTCTCCAGGAAACCCTTCCTATTGCCCAAGAATTATGGGGATAGGATCATTCTTTTGGAATATTGCAGGCAGATCCTGGAGCTTCATGCATTCTTTGCATTGAATAAGGTCACCAACATTCCTTTCCCGATCACCTATGGGAGCTACACTTGCAACCTTGCAGTGGTGAAGGAAGCTGAGAATGAACTAAAATGTATGGGGCTGGTAGAATTTTACTTGGCATGGAAGGATTTTGATCCGCTGGATAAGATAGCTTCAGCATTGCCCTAGGTGTCAAACCCCCACAAGCCTCACATGGAGGATTTTTGGGCAGATTGCCAGGATGATTTTGAAGTCCAGAATCAACATTTTGTCAGAATGACACAAGGTATGATGAAGCATCTTAAGCTTCAGACCTTTCCTAAGGACTTTTCAGATACCTAGTCCACAGAAGACCTGTAGTACAAGGCTAAGGGAGTGGACAAGATGGTTCTCCCTCTGGTGAATTGGGACACCCCGGAAAGCCCAAAATTTGAAAACATCACCCATGATGTGATCGAACGCAGTCATGCATGTTTTTCAAAGGTATGTCCAAAGAGTACTCACAGAGTTGGACAATTTTTGCAGGGATCCACTTCCGGATCCAGAACCTCCAAGCAAGGCGGGGATAAAGAAAAGAGAAAATTTGATACCCTGACCTGGATTCCATCCGCAGTTTCAGTTCCCATTGCAAAACAGGTGCACCTTCAGCTGGCAGCGTCCCATTAGATGAAGGAAGCAATAAGTGCCTGGCTTGGCATCCCAATCACTCCGGCAGAGCCTGCCCTCCCCTCTGGTTCCCCCTCACTTCCAAAACTTATGGTCTAGGCAGCGGGGATAGGAGTGGAGGATGAACATGGGGTCATTTTGGATGTCGAACCCCCATTGGTGACAAGGAGGAAGAAACAAAAGAAAAATGTTCCTCCACCAAGGGCAAACATAGACCTTGGGATGCCTAACATCCCCCAAGTGGAGATTATCCTGGACTCCCCTAAATGAGAGAATCCCCCGGAGACCTCCCCTTTGCATGATGATTTTTATGACATCTTTGGGACTGACGAACTTGTGAACTTACAAGGGGATATAGGGAAAGCGGTAGAAGAGATTGTCGCGCAAGTAGAAGAAGCAATCCCCACTAAAGGGGAGATACCAGAAAAGGAAGCTGCCATAGAACAAAAGGTCTGGGTAGAGAAATAAAAAGAACAAGAATAGGTGGATATCGCTTATGTTCAAGAGATACCGGTCTCGGAGACCGAAACAAGAGAAAAGAGGAATGTACAAGATGAGCACCTGGGTTTGGCTGAGAGAACCAGATTTACGGAAGTAACCGTAACCTTAGCCATCGTGCTCCAAATGCCTTCGCCCACCCAGGGTAGTGTAACATATGGCAAGGGGATCCCTGTAATACTACAGTTGGATCCAGTTCGGGCACCTTCGCCACCTCTGGGAGACAATCCAACGGAGGGGAATGTCCTGATAGATCATGCTGAGGAAGAAGAACAACAACAACAACAAAAAAATGAGGGGGAGAACCCTGGAAACATGGACGTTGATTCCACTGATGCTACTAAGGATGGGAGCACTAAGGTGATAGATATTGATGCCATGAAGGTGGATGGTGCAGGTGATCCTGGGGACCAAGAGAAAGAGTCCAAAGAGACTATAAATGTTAGGGGTGAATGGCAGAACCCCAGAGAGGACCCAAACAATTAGGCCCTAGCAGCAAGATCACCTCTGCCACCATAATGGTTGGTAGAATCAAAGAAGAGAAAGGCCCGGCGGTGGCAAAGGCTCATCTCTCCCTGGCCGAGATGATGGCCTAGAGTCAAGGCATTCCCAAGCCAAAGAAGGCCCAGACACTCCATTCCATTCAGACTGGTCTAGGCAGAGATACAGTCGCAGTTATTGTGACCCCTCCCCCAGACAAAGAGGAAGCAGTGGTTAGTGCTATAGAATATGTATTCATAGAGGTACCTCTGGGGAAGAGGGACAAGCAGGGTGAAGTAGACCTGCAAAAAGAGGCTAGTTTGGTAATTGAGGCCCGATACAATAAGCAAGCCCAAAGGTTGAAAGAAGAAAAGGAAAAGAATGTAAATCTCATAGGGCTGCTAATAGAGCTAGCATGACCATTGGTTGTAATCTATCTGGAAGCTTCTACATCCGGAACACCGCTCCCACAGGGTGATGTTGACATGCTGAGGAATATGAAAAGGAAAGCACAGGCAGTGAACGACTGGGTGGCCGAGCAGGTAGGAAATGTCTGTCATTTCTTAGCATCAACACTCCTGAACCTACATACGACTGGAAAGATCTTACACCATGTCAAAGGTGCCATTTATCTATGGGAGGGAGAAACTGAACAATATGAGGCATGGATGAGTGAGTTAGGAGAGCTCATGAACCTTGAAGAGAAACCCGTCGTGGAGATAGGAAATTGTGGGGAAGAGTCTTTCAATTTTATCTGGGTCCAACACTCTAGGCTTGATCTCAAATTGGAGATTAGTAAGCAACTAGTAGAGGCCCTGAAGGACAAAGTCCCAGGAGTAGAGTATTCTTTAAATTTATACAAGGCTTTTGTCATAAGGGTTTCGGGAGTCGATCCCTTTAGCACATATACATGTACTCCAGTGGATTATATTGTGGGAAAATTCGATGAATTAATGGAGTCACGGTACCAATCTCTGAAAGATTTTGACAGAGCAAAGATGTCACTCTTATCCCGCATGATGCTCTGGGCCCATGATGCGGAAAAGATGGCCGTAGAATTTAAGGGAAACACCCTAGATATGGGCGAGCAATTGGAGGCGGCCAAGTTCCACCTGGTGGGCATCAAGGACATTAATGAAGAGGGAATTCCCCAGCTTTTGGAAGCATTCAAAACATACAAGGCACAGTAAAGTTCTCTGGCCTCCAGAGATTTTCACCAGCAGGGTGCAAGTTTTGTAAATTCTTTTTATTCTTTGAGCGCAATCTCCTAGACTCCAAAATTATGGGTCTGAAGTTTTGTATTCTTTTGCAATGATCCGTGTTCAGGTTCCCCAGAGCTGAACGATCATTGTCAAGCAGTTAATAAAGGGGTCAATAGGTAGGTCATCCCGATAAGGCATGTTAGACGAAGGGATGGCTCTGATAGGTGATTCTCTTGAGGCACCGCTCCCACATTTACTACCTAGTTCATCAAAGACAGGGAACTGCATTTTGCATTGATGAGGCATGTGGCCTCAGATACCGGGAAGATCATATTTCTTTTGTTAATACCCCGACACTCTTCTCTATGCTGATTCTTCTAGCTTTCTTGTCTTCTTCTTATGTCTTGTCAGACCTCTGCTCTTTTTGAGGTGATTGAAGGTGGTGCAGGTAGTACCGGCCACCGGATAATGTATTTTATATGATGAGTGTACAGTTAGATTAGGTTAATTTTAGGGTAAACTATGTGTATAAATAAGAAGTTTGACCTCATAACAAGGGTCGGTAAAATTGATAATTTTACAGTCTAGCAAGTGATAGAAGATAGATTTTCATTTTCAGTTGTTTCAGGAGCTCGATGCTTAGTAGTTTAGATGCTCCCTTGGAGCCATGGATGTATACATCAGTGATGCTACAACCTTTTAAGTTAATTAAGAAGGAGGAACACTTCGTGACTACCTGTTATGTGTTGTTTTGATTTCAGAGTTCACAAACATCTTTTGTGTTGTATGTTTCTAATGTCCTTTGCTCTAATGTGTTGATTAGATTAGTGCTCTTATTTCCCCTTGCTATTGAATATGTATGAATCGTTGGTTCTGTATGTATTTAGTATTTAGTGTAGTTCTTACATTGGAGCATGGTTGATATTTGAAATATGTTGCATAACTATAAGTAGAAGTAAGAAATTCTAACTCTGGTCTATCTTTTGCGCTTTATTTGGTAAACATAACATGCTTGCAGGAAACCCTATCCCCATTGCTGAAATCTCTGAAGAAGATGAGTAAAACCAGCTATCCCCCCGAATAAATAGTCACTTACCCAACATAGCTTCCCCACACCGTCGAGACCTGACACCCAGGTGCTTGAAGGCCCGAAGAACTCATTCTCCAAAGAACCTTTACAGGTGAAGTTAGCCAGTAGCCGGTGACAAATTACCACTATTGGTAGAACTGGTCACAAAGTCCCATCAACAAATATAAATGAAAGTCGATTATGTATAAACAATATGAGACAAGTTTTGAACATATTACAGAAAAAACAACTGAGATTTTGGATATAAATTGGGTGATTTTTTTAGTAATATTCTAATATCTTCCACTCTGCCTATTTACAACCTTCATATGGCTTTCTTGGCACAACTGAGTAGTATCTTTTATTTTGTTTAAATTCACTCAGTCTCCTTAATTGGGTAACTTGGACCTAGTGTGTTGAGTTTGAAGCTACCAACTTGAATGTAATAAGTACCATGTCTTTATGTTTTTTATTCTGGAACTTCATTATGAAAGCACAAATGCTTATGCCACTTGAGTTGAGTTCATCCAAAATTTTCTCCTTTATTGAAAGCCAAGCTACCCAAATTGAACTTAAAGTGAGCAATTCCGTGCAATAATTGAGCTTCTTGAGCTCATTTTTAGACCTTGCCAATTATCTGAATTGCTACTGCTGCTTACCATTTGCCACTATTTTCTGATTATTAGCAGATGACATTGAATAAGAGGAATTAAATATCCCCATGTTCCTGCTTCACCATCTCCACAATTTTATATTAAAAATTATTATAAATATAATATAATTTATTTTATTACACATATTCAATTTAGGTTTAAATTAAATTTTATATCATATGAAACATATTTAATGTAAATATAAAGAACTTAATATGTTTATATAGTACAAATTAAATTAATATGTACATAAATATTAATTACAAATATTATATAATATATATTTAACATACATTGTACACCAATTATATTTAGTATTACATATATTATTTTATATGTAATCCTCTTGGAACTTAAAAGGAACATCAAGAGCACTTCGGATAACATGATCATCTTGCTCCACCAGATTCAGAAGAAGAAAAATATTGTTTTGATGGAGGGCACCATGGAATGGACCGCATGGGTGGATGTGTTTGATGATCTTCTTTACTAAATTTCAATATCTTGTAAATTATGTCTAGAAACACTAATCTTTTGATACTCTCAGTTTGAGGTTGTGCCTCTGTTTTGTGAACTTGAAATTGTGATTTTGTGAACTTGATGCTGTAATTTTGTGGTAATCACCTTATTATCAATACAAAAATAACATTATTAAATATATAAATATAAAATTGTTGTAATTAATATTATAATTTTTAATAGTACAAATAAAATTGAATGTGTATATGAACATTAGGAAAAAAAATATAATAGAAAAAATTGAACTATGTAATTAATGCATAATTAACTATTATATATTTGATATTTATATAAATTTAATATTCAATAAGAATATTTAGACCAATTTTTTTCTTTTGCAGACCTTTCGGCGTACCCACTGCACACCAAGGTGCAATTGCTAGTCATATTACAATTCCCTCCCCTAGGAACCTTGTGAGTGGATAGTTAGAGTGGCGTGAATGTTATTATTATCATTCATAAGAGACTCACCATTTAACTTCTATCGAATCTGGATTCTCTGATCTTTGTAATTGTCAACATGAAGAGGCTGACGACAAGGAATACCTCTACTGCTCTTGCAACAGCCATTATCTTAGTTGGAGAAATTTTGGTGCTTGCGACCATCATAAAATATGTTCCATGCAACTAAATTTGTTGTTGCTTTTCTCTAACCTTATGATTCATGTGACCCGCCCTAACCTATTTGTAGATATTTGTTTACAGACACGAAGATCAATTGGGATGCTTACATGTCGTAAGTATTGTACTAAATTTATTGAGGTTTATTGTTGATGGATGTGCTTGTGAATGTGGATGTGGATGTTGCAGGTGGAAGGTTTCATGATAGGGGAAAGGAATTATATGGAGCTAAAAGGAGACATAGGACCCTTAGTGTATCCTGCGGGTTTCCTCTATTCCTTCTCCGCCATTTGCTTTCTTACTAGTGGTGCACTCTTCCCTGCTCAGGTACCCTATTCATACTTAACCATCTTCTCTTATTTCTTCTCTTCTGTCCATTTATTATATTCCCAGGCATACCAAATTGTTATTTCCTTGCACAAACTTCTTCTCATTCCTAAAAGTGAGCAACCAACACAAGGCTTGTTATTTAGAAATTTGGATGTACAAATAACAAAAAATATGCCACTATTGAAGCATTGCCTCTAATCAGACTTGGAAAAACTTAGAAATAGAGCTCTGGAATTTCAAAGTTAGCTACTTTTAAAATAAAAATCTCAATATCTACCGGTTTTAAAATTTCTTTGATTAAAATCTTGACGTTTTTGAAGAATAGATGAAACAAAACATGGACGATAGAGGAAAAATCAATAGAATATGAAAAAAATGTGTAGAGAACTTTGTTATATTTCAAATAACATTTTGAGCATAGTTTTGAGGCTACGATGCTAGGTGCCTGGAATTTATATCCTTATTTTGGGATTGGACGGATAAATAGTATCTACATTCAAAGATAATTGCATATATTGACACTGTCAAAATGTTGGTCCACAACATTCTATGTCACAATCGCAACTTGGTGATTTTTTCGAATGAGTTGAACTTTGTTAATGATTTATACCAGAAAAGAAATAAGCACCACAAAAACAAAATAGTGAATACAAGACACAGTAATTATCCTGGGAAAACCCTCTTTCTCGAGGGAAAAACCCAGCCACACCAAGAAATATCACTTTATATTAAAGAAAAATCAGAAAATATGATTTACAATATTGCCAAACGCTGGATTGAGTTGAAAACTAAAAATCAGTACAATGCAATCAATCAACAAAGAATATAAAACATTGCCTCGACCCTTCATAGTATTGCAATTAAAAAATGAGGACCCTTTGTTGTCTTGACCCTTCATTATCTCTTGAACCGTTCAGCTGGATGAAGAAGACTCTTTGTTACATAAATAAATATTCCTCTCGACGCTACACATTAAAATATTTGACCTTTAGGAGATAAAACACCAACAATCCCTCTTGCCTAGGGAGGTATCTTTTCTAGATTCTCATGTCATGGAGTCTCTCAACATGATAGTCACAATGGCTACCCCCATTTGTGAGAAAATTAAAATTTTATCACAAAGTTTCTCGACGTGATAGCATCATGGAGTCACTCGACATGATGTTCACCATGGCTACTCCTGTATGCACCTTAAAATGGTCGCCTAGACTTTGGGCCCCATTTCTCAATTTATTAAATCCCTGAATCAATATTTTCAAATATCAACAATATCAATTATATCAATTTCCTTGATCAAATCATAATCAATTCAATATTTC
>MU223226.1:1236881-1282108 GCA_018584345.1 Thuja plicata
ATTGGAGATATTGGCATTCTTGCCCTTGTTTTCATTGTGAATCTCTCATTATATGGTTTATTGGCAAGGTCATGAGTTTATAGCTCTAGCTGAGAGCAATTTTACAAATCTTGCAACTCCATGCATAAAGAGCTATGGATCGATTTGTGAGGGATCATTCTTGAGTTTCCTTGCATGTAAGGATTCATAGCAGTGCACTACTTTTTGTGTGTACAACTCCCATATGTGAAAAGAGTCACTCAAGCTTTCAACATGACATCCACTATGGCTACTCATCATGGATTCACTCAATGTGATGTTTTCATGGAGTCTCAAAATTACATCCACTATGGCTACTCTCATGAGTGGAAAGAACAATGCCTCCATCTCAGAGGCAAACAAGGGCTTTCACCTCAAATTTCTCTGTCTCAAAGAAAAATGCATTACAAGGGCTTTCACCTCAAATTTCTCCCTCTTAGAGAAAATGCATTACAATGTTTTTCACCTCAAATTTCTCGCTCTCAGAGAAAAATGCATTATAGGGGCTTTCACCTCAAATTTCTCCCTCACACATAAAAATGCATTACAAGGGCTTTCACCTCAAATTTATCCCTCTCAGAGAAAAATGCATTACTAGAAAGAAGCAAGAATCATTGAGGCTGAGACTCTCTCTTAGCAAGATCTACTTCTTTGCTACTAAAGCTCCCACTAAATGTCATGCCTTTCTCTTAGAAGAAACTGGTCACAATGACAATTTGAATAGGTTCTTTTTCTTTGAGATGTCTCCAGTTATTTGTTACCAACTCAACTCTATGGCAGCAAGTTATGTCTCCATTATTCAGTTTTCATGAATTCCTCACAGGATGCATCAAGCTCTTTCTTCCTTGAATTCCTTATGTAATCTCTCATCATCCTTTAGCTCCTTGATCCATTATGGAAGAATTTTAGAGAGATTACAAATAGTTCATAGAATCAATCTATCCTGAAGAGAAATATCAATGTTAGAAGCATACATGATTCACTATTAATAACTAGATAAAAGATTCATGAAATACTTATCTCTTTATTGACTAATCTTCTTCACAATTCACCAATTATTCTTTCCTGATCTTTGCACCTAAAGATTTAGATCTCCAGATACACCCAAAATAGTAACAACTAGTATGTTGAGATAGTGAATGTACCAACAACAAAATTCAGGAACATCAACAAGTCCCACAAATAACATGGCATTATCAATATCCACATGATGTCCCTTTCAACAGGTGATATAAAATTCCCAACATATAAAGTTTCCAAGAACTAAGTAATTTCCTCCTCCAACCAAGCTTTCAATTGTAACGCACGACAACAGTTATCAAAACATAGCTATGTCACAATAACTCAAATGTGGAGAACATACACACCAATACCATCGACTTCAATTTGCTTCTCATAACTTGGAAGATGAAACATCATTTAATCAAAGAACTCTCTGAGAGAAATATTTCAGTTCTATAGCCCTCAATGTTACCCTAGATAATATTAAAGAATCAAGATCCATTTATCCCTATCTCGTGCCTTTGAATAATGACTTCCATGACACCTAGAATTTAAGGAGCCCATTCCAAAATATAAGATCACATTATATTACAATGTCCTGATAATATTTATCAAAATATTGTTTCAGACGACATGAATTTCTTACACGACACAACTCCTTATAAGAAACGCTAATTTTGAAAGGAGTAGTCAACAATATCATTCTTTACCAATACTCCCTATTTCTTATAATCACAATTATTCTATCCTTCAGATCGAAGTCGAACACATTGGAAGAGGTGAGCCAATTAGATATTAGGTCCCACACAGATTATTTCAAGATTTTAAACTACAAAAAAACAATATGGCTCCTCCCAATTAAGCCCTTGGTCAAATATAGAAAAGGAATCGAAGAAAATCCTCAATGAGAAAACTACCAGACAAACTGCAAGTTGCATGCACTCTACAACACTATTTCAATGCTGCAACTCAGTAAAACATTTCTTAATTGTGGCCTGCCCGCAAGTGATTATGTTGATATTATGGCCTTTACGACAATAGATCAACCATCTTAAACTAATTAATGGCAATAATAATTATAATAATTATAATAATTATATACAGTAAATATATATTTATTATTGTAAAGCGATATAAATAATAATAATAAATATAAGTAATATTTATTATTTATTGTTTGATGAATTTGCATGAATAAGTTTATATTTAATTTGTACTTGGGAGGGCCCAAGTTGGCCACCCTAAGGTGGTAGAGTTTATCCAATAATGCTCATGTATATTGGAATTTTTGATGAAGGACAAACACATCAAAAACATAACATGTGTGGTTCTTTCCTTCAAGAATCGAATGGCATGAGAAATGAACGAATTGTCTTCATCATGTGCAAAATTTCCTTGGATGATTGTGCGAACTTCACCATCTTATTCAGGGGCAGCGAATTAGTATTTGATTGGAAGTTCTAATGCGAGTTCAATTTAGTGAACTAGTGATTTGATTTAGACTGATCTGTTTGAACTCAAATACATGCAACTTCCTCTTATATGTGATCTTAGGCATCACTCTTGTGTACAACTTTTACCACCCCTTAATGCGCAAGTTCTATCTGAAATTTAGTGTGAATATGTCCCATATCAGTGTGTAATATTTGAACAACGATTTACTATATCTCAGATCTATGACAACAATCATATTCATGGGATTTGGAGGCTAAATGCAGATCGATATTTCACCAGGCAGATTATTGGAGGGCAAAATTTTGAAAACTTTCTCAAGCTGTATATCTGAAGTCATCTCCTTCAAATCTGGGTACTATCCGTACTTACTTGTGTATATTATATATTTTCTTGTGCTATGTGTTGAAAGACCTCTATAGATTATATTTTTTCCTTGTTATAATCTAAAAACATTAACATGGTATCAGAGCCTAGGTTGAAAAAATATCAAATTTCAGATTTAGGAATTCAGTCTAACTCTTTCAAAACTAAGAAATCTATGACAACTAGGGGTTGGTCTAAAAATAGTAATTTAACCTTACATTTTATGAGGGTTTTGATTTGCATCAAGATCTAGAATTCTGATTATGCAAATTCATTGGTCTTAGCCTTCTATGCCTAATATTAGTTTCAATGTTGTGAAACCGTCTCATAATTGGTTGAAAAGATAAGGGTAAAATTGTGTCAATACATTCTTGCATGTTTTGAAATTATACGATTGACCTTCTTAGGGTAAATTTCAAGATATATGGAAACATACATTGAGAGGGAGTCTAACCTTGTGCACATTATAAGGTAAACCTAAGCTATAGAGGGAGAAGATAAGATTCGTATAAACCTCTCACCATATTGTTCCAGAGGGAGTAGATCATCTTGAGTGGCACAGGCCCCACAGATCATAACTCGGTATGACATTAACATTCATGGATAATATGAATCATGGGCCTACTAAAAATTTATCCCTGTCTGGTTTTGTAGATGAAAACCCACCTTAGTGCTTGACTTAAGAGGGAGTTTAATCATGGGCCCACTTAAACCTGGTTTTGCAGATCATTCCTATTATCATGGTCATTTGTCATAGCTAGTTAATTGTTATTAGCTAATTATGAATGTGTAGGAAGCACATTATTTTCTTCAGTATATTGTGATATACTTTACATTTTGTTGCAACATTATGTATGTGACACTCCATACTTCACTTTGGTATATATTGTGAATGTGTGAGAACATTAACTATTTTATATTGGATAGATACATTATGATACCTTGCATTTTTTAAAGGATCTTGCATATTGAGAGGGAGCTTTATATATGGGCTCACTTGTACCAATTGTCTAAGTTATAAACTCCTTCCTTATTTTGGTTATATGCATTGACATATTTCTGTCATGGATTTATTTACATCTAATTACGTGATTTATGTATGAGTGGCATCATACGCAACTATTTTGGATATTTGACCTACTTTATGTATGCTACTTTACTTTGGCTGCATATTGGCATATATTTTGTATTCTATGTATGAATGGATCATACTTCTCATTGGTATACATTATATTAGAAGCACTACTTCACATTGAGTAATGTCTCATGTTGCATTACATTGGTTTAATTTTGCATATATGTGAACATGCTTCCTATAATCATGGTTGAATTATACTTGTTCTATGAGAGAACTACATTTGGATATGTACATTGGATATGCATATATGGATTAATGTTCTCATGTATTTTTGGATATTCTTATGAGGATAAGATTTAATTTTTGATATTCTTATGTAGATAAGATTTAATTTCAATTATTCTTATGCTTATGTGGATTCATGAGATAAGATTTTTCTTATATGATTCATTAGATTATTTGATTACACTTATTCTCATGGCTAAGTTGTTCTTATGAATTGGAGATTTAGATAATATCATGGATTTGATATTCTTCCCATGGATCAGGGATCCATTGTTGAGTACTTGGTGGACATCATGGACTTGATATCTGGATACCATTGCTCTAAGAATTTGGTGAATATCATGGACTTGATATTCGTTAGACCAATGCTCATGATATCATGGACTTGATATCTCGTGGATCAGGGATCCACATTTGAGTATTTGGTGGACATCATGGACTTGATGTCGAGAGACCATTGCTCTGAGCATTTGGTGAACATCATGGACTTGATATTTGTTAGACCAATGCTCATGATATCATGGACTTGATATCTCATGGATCAGGGATCCACATCTGAGTAGTTGGTGAACATCATGAACTTGATGTCGATAGACCATTACTCTGAGCACTTGGTGAATATCATGGACTTGATATTTGTTAGACCAATGCTCTAAACATCATGGAATTGATGTTATTTTGGACACTTAAGTCAAGTTGAATTGTGGTTGGTAAACATCGTGGACCTAGTGTTACTTTAAATATGATGGACTTGATATTCTATCTCTTGAGTCATGGAGACTTGTGGATCTAGGAAATCCACATCCAGTTGGTAAGTATCATATGACTTGATGTTACCATGGAAAGATGATTCTCATATGGATATGAGATGAATGGTTTTGGAATGATGAAGAACATATGTGTTCTCATCATATCTGGTAGATAGAGACGTACCTTCATAGATGTCAGATCTATGGCATCATTGGATAAGGAATCCATTTTTGTTATGTTTTGTGATGAAAGATCTATGAGTTGATCTTTGCCTCAAGTCAAAGAGGAAGTGTTGATATTATGTCCTTTACTGCAATAGAACAACCATGTTGTTTCTAATATTTTGCCTCTATTTGGTAAAACAACACCTCTTCTCGTTGTTCGTCCTCTTGATCTCCCAAATTGGAGCTCTTGAAATTCAGGTTTGCCCCTATTTTGGCGAGTATAAACATTTCTCATAAGCTATAACAACTATATCTGCAAAAAACCAGGTTCTTAGATTCTCCAAGTGCTTAAAATAATACCTTCTACAAGGCTAAAAACTGTTGTTTGCACCAAAACAATAGAAATAATGAAGTGCTGGAATCGGCTTGTGGAACAACATGCGTCCCACCGGGCGTGCCAAAAATTGTTGTCAATCAGGATTGCACGTGTGATACAAAGTGTGAAACCTCGCAATCCTATTGGGACATGGAAATGTTTTCATTGGTGAGAATGAGAACGAGTCTTTGGATCATAGTTCGGCTACCTCCTTGTGATCACCTAAACTAATCTCTTGACGAGGAAAAGGGTAGAAGGACATGCTTTCTAAAACAAAATTATACTACTAAGGTAATTCACCAAAATTAATGCTGCAGCAAAACCTAAGAAGCAACTTAGAGAGGGGAAACACAATTAACAGCTACATGAACCCTGCAATAATAACTCTATGATAGGTTTTTTTTTTATCAGTAATAAAGAGGAAAACTATAACATTTTCACAGCTTAATTACTTGAAATCAGAAAAACATAATCATAAATCTGCACCATGAGGCATCATTTTTTGCATTAAGACTTGAAGGAAAACTGATTTAACAAAGGTAATAAACACAATGGTTGAAGTCAACTACTCACAATCAAAACATAACATAGAAATATAGTTGGAAAGGTATCAAAACTCTACATAAAACTTCATCAATCTGCTACAAACTACTCCCTTACAATAATGCCTACTTTCTGCAATGTGCAAAAAAGATGTCAAAAAGAAGGAAGTCCTTAAGAAAGAGGTGAAAATACAAGATATAGTCAAGATAAACTCAATTGGTTAGATGCATGAGAAAACCCCACCAAAAGGAACCAAACTGCTGGAAACTAAAGTATAAATGTTGTAAAAACTCCTCCAAGCCAAGTGCCACTGAAAATTAACTCCATTTGACCCTCCAACTGCTCAAAAGCTCTCAAAAACATGCATAAAGAGTGAGGTTGAATGTGAAGAGAAATCCCACTAAATTAGGGATATAACTGCAATAAACTATGACCAAACTGCCCCAAAAACGCTCCCCAACTGATGCTAACTCAAAAACAACTCCAAAGTAACTCAAACAAGGCTCTAAGGTGTTGTAAATAGGCCCTCAGTGCTCCAAAACTGATAGTGAATAGAAAGAAATCCTCCTTGACTAAGCATGAGATAGGTAGTTAATTGATGGTCGAATGTGAAGAGAAATCCCACTAAATTAGGGATATAACTGCAAGAAACTGTGACCAAACTGCCCCAAAAAGGCTCCCCAACTGATGCTAACTCAAAAACAACACAAGCCCAACTCCTAGACAAGACCTCTTAATGCACTTAGAATAATTAATAATTATTGTCTTATAATTGTGAGAAATGACTATTATTATCCACAAAAGAATGTGCAAAACAAACTCCTATCTAAACTATTTATTAATTAATTTTTAATTGATTATATTTTAATATATTTAATTTATAAAACAAATAGCCTATACTACTTTGTCTTAATATTAAATACATTGAAATATGAGGATAATTAATTAATTAATTAATAAATAGAACACCTAACCGAAAAAACCCGAGAGCTAATACTTCATCACTTTAAAGAACTATGCAAAAGAAATTATTTATAATTTATTAATTATACTTAATATTTTGTAAATAATAAAATTTACTCTAATATTAAATATTAAGTATTACTTGATATATTTAATATTTAATAAGATTTATTAAATCTACAAGATACCAAATATAATTAATAGAATTAAGATTCACCCCCTTTTTTAATAATATATATTGTATAATATTTCTAATTTAGATTTAATAGATGATAAACATCATCTATTAAATATAAATTTGAAATAGAGCATAATATATATTATTATCAAAGGTTAGAATAAGAGATGAACTATAAAAATGAATTTGAATGCATATCAAAATGAAGTGAAAAGAGTAAAAAATGAAAAGCCTTCCTAGACATCAACTCAATTTGAAACAAGTTGAAGTCTGGCTAATAAATAAGGTATCAAAACCTAACTTCAACCTAATTTCTCATTTGCCATTGTCTTTTGGAGAGCTCAACATGGGCATCGCCATAAGGATTTTTAGGTTTTAATGAAATATGCTTGACTGCTACTCTGTTGCCACTACTCCGGTCTCAATGTTTTAGATGGAAGAGCCTACTGCTCTTTGGCTGCCATTGCATTGTCTTTCTTCTATGTTGGGAGATCTCTATTCTGAAAATGTCATGTTTACCTTTAAAAGACAAGGCAACTCTATAACCTCGTGGTCTCTCTTGAAGCTATGGCTTCTAACTGGTATGTATCTCCTTGCTATCGCACTTTGACACTATCTTTCATTTTGAAACAAATTTACAAACAAAAAAGAAAGAACCTCTTCTTTTCTTAATGTTTTACGGATAGAAACATGACTTCTCTCCTCTGCTTTTTCTTTAAACCGTCACTTTGTCTCAAGTATTTAATTTGATAGATTTGAGTGTGTTGTTGTATAAATATGAAAATGGTGCCCTTTGGGATTGTAACCATAACTATTAATGTCTTTGTGTTCTCTGCAAAATAAATATGAAACTCACACCCTCCTCTGTGGTTGTGGCTGCGACTTGTGAATGCTAAAATTGGTACTTCCTTTGTTTCACTATTTTTAACTCCATTCAAAGATAAGTTCTTGAAGAAAATGGGTACCTCCACACTTTATGCTTGGGATGGATTGAGGAAATCTTGAAAAAAAATAGAAGGTATTTTAAAAAAGCATCAAAAATTATGTATATTACTGATCTTAAAGTCGTTCAACAACTTCTCTTTATTGGTCGTGGCTTTTTCTTTATAAATCTAGGCATATCAGAGTTGAAAGAAATGCGGCTGCGACTTTCACTTGAACATATCTTTCCTCACTTTCTTTCTGATCATTTATTCATGCTCCTTGATTTGTCACTGCTATTTGATTTTCCAATATGAAATGATGTTCCATAAAAAACATTAACCTCTATTTTTTAAAACAAAGAAACACGAGTCTTTATTATTCTTTTCTGAATTTCTGTGAGTTTTGTCACATCTTTTTCACTATGTTTAAGAAAGGTTGTTGTGTTATTCTTGTAAAAATATACATCATGTAGATGCTTATTGACATCGTGCATTATTGAGACCAGGCTCTTGTATGCTGACAATGCATAACAGAAATTGTTGCTCTCATAACCTTGAAACGATTGCCAATGTTGTTGCTATTATGACACTTTGTAAAATGATATTGCTCTTTTCTAGGCTGATCAAAAACTGCTCCTTGTATTCATTATTTTCATGTCCCTTTCATGCTACTCATGGCTCTTGAAAATTGTTTTCCTCTATGTACTACCTTTCTTAAATCAACTCGTACAAAACATTCAAAACATTGAAGGTAAATTGTAACAGTTTAAATTTAGAACTGTATATTAAGACTTCACATAGAGGAAAGCTCCCAGTTATATGCATCTTGTCTTGATCTCTATTTTATATCTCAGTGCTTAGCATTTTCAAGGAACTTTGATGCTAAAATGATCAGTATCCATTATAGATATGTTGTTGCTACTATTATTAGTATCATTCTTGCACATTTCTTTGAGTATCAGTGGTCTTCAAACACTTAATGATTTGTCTCAGAACAACTATGTTTCTCTTGGCTGTTATAAATAAATGCATTCATTAGTTCCTTGTATCAATATGGTGACACATTATAGTGATTCATTGCTTCTCATAAGACCTCTTAGACTCTATTACATCACAATCCTTGATAAAAACTACAGCTAGTATCCAACCTTTTTATGCTCTGTAGCTAATCAATATGATTCACCATTAATGATTTTGTCCTTTTATTGCACTCCTTTTGTTTTAACTATAGCTTTATATCTTTGATCTCCTTTGATTGAATCACATTGCAAGTAGTATCCTTTTAAAAATTCCAAGACTTGATATACATGTTTCTAATGACATGTAACTGATTAAATGTTTGAAGATGTTTAGTTGATCACCGAAATGTAGAAAGATAATGCAAGACATTAAATCAGTTAATGGATTGTATTGTCATTGATGTCAACTTGATATAATCTAATCGGTTATATTTAAAGTGTCAAAGACTTCATAGAATCAAAGAGATAAATATTATGCTTTCAGTAATGCATAAAAGACCAGCATTCACTAAGTGACTTCAAACACCGACGACTAGTGGAAATCGAAGGACAAAGAAAACCGAAAAACAAAGTCACAGTGATGCCCGAGCAAAGAAACCGACGAGCATTACCAACGAGCACAATCACAAGCATTACCGATGGCCAGAATTATAGTGTTAACCGATGGACAAACAACCCCAATGGACAGACAACACCAACAGAGAAGCCTGAGGAGAACTGAAGTGTTGACCGAAGCTACCAAAGAGTTAAAACACCGAAGTTAACTGGAGTTCAGAAATGACAAAATACTTAGCTGGAAGAGTTAAAGATAGACTTAACTGGTTGTTAACATTGTTTTAATTGACAAGTTAAATCCAGAGATAAGTAAAGGATTTAAACCTATTTTGTCCAGTTGGAAAGAAGATTTCTACAAGATAAAACATGAGTTATACTTTAAATCAAGATTGGCTAAGACTGCGGATCACGCCAAGAACAAAAAAATCAAGAAGTGAGAAATTGTGATATCGTGTCTATAAAAGAGACAACTTAATTCATTATGAATTAAGGGGAGTGAATGAAAAAGAGGATCCTGAAGAGAAACTGATGAAGAGCAACTTCATACAGTCCTGATCAATCAAGCTGAGGAAATAGCTAAAGATTTTTGTGGACACCGAGCAACAGAGCACAACATCATCAAGCAGAAAGAAGTTGAGCAAAGGTATTGAAAAGACATATTCATCACAAAGGTAAAATGAGCTTACAATAGATCTAAAAATCTGCAAGTATAAGTTGTATGTGTGAACAAATCATTTACTGTTTTAGTTTAACCATTGATTCAAAAAGTATTTTAACCGAGCAGGATTTAAAGATTCTTTCTATATTGAGATACATCCCAAGGAGTATCAAAAAGTTTGATCACAAAGATAGCATGAGATACCAAATACCATTTGACAAACTACACTAGGTTTGGTCATACAAGATAGCACAGAGATGCCCGATATCAAGTGACAAACTAATCTATTAAATCCTCTAACAAGATCACACTTAATAGTGTGTTTGTAACCTTTAACAGGGTTGACTCTTCACCGAGCTCACTTCAGAAGAGTGAAAATTTTTGGTTACCGGTCCCAAGTGGTTTTTCCCTTAAGAGGGTTTTCATGTTAAAAATCCATGTGTCAATTTGTTTATGAGTCATTACTTTAGTGTTTTGCATTACACATAACTAATTTGGATTGATCGGTATACACTAAGCAATTTACTATTTTTTGGTAAATGAAAGACTGTTGTACGGTAAACATTAATAATAAGGTTTAGCAGTGCACTCCGAGCAGTAGTTATTTGATATGATTATTTGAAGGCATACATCTTGTAGGACTGAAGATAACTAGAGGCTTAATATTGTGGTACTAATTTTTTGGGTTGATTTATTGGAATATTTTTGAGGCCACTGGTTCACCCCCCCTTAGTTATTCTAACAATTAGTATTATAGCTTGTGTGCTTAGAAAGGGAGTTTAATAGCTCAAGCAAAAGATCATAAGATGAACAAGTGAGATGTGCCCAAGTTGAATAAAGACAACTTTGCATCATGGCAAAGTAGAATAAGAATCCACCTATCAGTTATTGGTAATGATATTACTCAACACCTTGATACTGGATATGTGTTGCCTACAGGACCTCACACTCTTGAGCAATTGAGAGAAAAACATGAGCATAATTGCATGATGATAAAAATTGCCTCATCACTCTCTGATGTTGAGTTTGAAGATGTCAAAACCTCCACCTTTGCAAAGAAAATGTGGGATAAATTGAAGCTGGTACATGGAGGATATGCTAATGTACTAAGAGCCAAGGCAGAAAGCCTAAGAGGGAGGTTTGATGACCTAAGAATGAAAGAAGAAGAAAATATCACTCAGTATAGTTGTATAATAAAAGAGGTAGTCAATGCTATCTGAGGAGTGAGAGGTGTACTTGAAGAGGAGACAATGGTAAGTAAAATATTAAGAACCTTACTGCTTGTATATGCTATTAGAGTTTCTGCTATATAAGAAATGAGAGCAGTTGCAAACAATATAATTACTCTAGATAGTCTGATTCATAAACTAATTTCATTTGAGATGAATAACTTTGATAAAAGTATCTTACCATCTATAGAGTATGAATTTAAATATTCCTTGAAAATAAGTAAGTCAAGTCATAGACATACTATTAGAAATGATAGTGAAAGTGATAATAAGGATCAAGGACTTGATGAGATTGAAGACTAATGGGAAAAAGATTGCAGAGAGGCAAAGGTAGATACAAAGGTAAATTACCACTTGTATGTTTTAACTGTAAAGAGGTTGGACACTTTATTGCAAGATGTCCTAACAAAAGAAAAGATGACAAAAGCAATGACAAAACATATGAAAAGAAGTATGACCGAGGTGATAACAGAGGTTACTGAAGAAACCGACAAAATGAAACAAGAGATACCTGAGACTACAAGGACAAAGGAAAGAAAGCTTGTTACCTAGCTGAGCACAGAGCTGATGATACTGACACCGAATCTGAAGAAGACATTGAGATGGTATTTGTAGCCATGAAGGATGATTCAGATGATGAAGAAGAAAGGTATGTATAAACTGCACTCATATCTAAGGTTAGTAAGAATGATGTCTCGATCATAGATAGTGGCTACTCTCACCACATGACTGGTGATGAGCAGAAGTTTGAAATTTTTGAATACTATAATGGTGGTTCAGTAAGAATGGGTAATGACACACCTTGTCCAGTTGAAGGTAAAGGAACCATAATGTTGAATAACCTGATCAAATGTGAAAATTCTTACTGGGTAAAAGGACTGAATTATAATTTGTTAAGTGTTTCACAGTTACACAATATAGGTCACCGAGTAGCATTTGAGAATAAGAGGGCAAAGATCTTCAATGAATCAGGAAGGTTGATCAGAACTAATGAGCAATCAAAAGGTAACCTTTTCTATCTTGATGACATTAACACCACTTGTTTAATGGCTAGAAATAGAGACATATGGTTGTGGCATAAAATTTTATGTCATGTGAATTTTGACAACATGATAAAGATAAGCAATAAAAGAAAAGTTAGAGGCTTACCGAGCATGTCAAAGCCCGAGCATATCATGTGCAAGAACTGTCAAAAAGGTAAGATGACAAAGTCTAGTTTCAAGAGTAAAGACCATACATCTAATGTCATTCTAGAACTAGTCCATACTGATCTATGTGGACTGATGAGAACAAAGAGCTACTATGGAGATAGGTATTTCATTCTCTTTGTTGATGATTATTCTAGAATGATGACAGTTATGTTCTTAAAAGATAAATCAAAAGCATTCAAGATGTTTAAATGGTATAAGGCTATGGTAGAAAAACAAAGTGATAAGAAATTGAAATGATTAAGGTCATGTAGAGGAGGGGAATTTATTTAAGATGAATTCACTAATTTCTATAATGAGCATGAAATTAAAAGATAGGTTTCTGCACTGAGAACACCACAGCAAAATGGAATTGCTGAGAGGAGAAACAGATCAATTGTTGACTGTGCAAGAACATTGATGATTGAGAAAAGTATCACTCAAACCTTCTAGACAGAAGCTGTCAGTAATGTTGTCTACACATTGAACAAAGTACAATTAAAGAAGGACACAAAGAAGACACCCTATGAGCTTTGGTATGGTTACACACTCAATGTAAGTTACTTCAGAATATTTGGTAGTCAATGTTATGTTTTGAAAGATGATAGAAATAGAAAAATTGACTCCAAAAGTGATGATGGTATCTTTCTAGGGTATTCCACCAAAATCAAGGATTATAATTGTCTTAACAAGTCATCTAACAAGATCATTGAAAGTGCAAATGTAAGAATAGATGAATTTGCAAAAAAGAATGATAAGGAAAGAAGAAAAGAACTAGAAGAATACAACAGGTTTGTTTACACTGAAGAACCTGACACTCTACCTGAGCAATAGTGTATCGCTCCCGAGCAATAGAACATTGCAACTGAGCATCAGGCTAAAATTACCAAAAATCGGGATAATACTCAAGATGATGAACCGAGCAATAGAGATCAGAACGAAGGTCAAGAAGATGATCAGAATAATGGACAAAGAGCTGAACCAAAACTTGCCAAGTATGTCAGAAGATATCATCCATAGAACCAGATCACATGAGACAAGAAGGCTGGAATGAGAACAAGAAGTAATTCACTAAACACTAGATGTTTACTTTGTGATTTTGAGCCTAAATATGTTAATACTGCCCTTGAAAATGAAGAATGGGCTAGTGTTATGAATGAAGAAATATAACATATTGAGAAGAACAGTACATGGACACTAGTACCAAGACCAGATGACAAGAATGTCATCGGTACCAAATGGATATTCAGAAACAAGTTGAATGAGAATGGAGAAGTCACAAGAAATAAAGCAAGATTAGTATGCACAAGAAGAACACATTGATTATGGAGAAACCTTTGCACCCGTTGCTAGACTAGGAGTTAGAATTCTTATTGCTTATGCTGCATTCAAAGGATTCAAGGTATACCAGATGGATGTCAAATCTGCATTCCTAAATGGAATACTTGAAGAAGAAGTATACATTGAACAACCAGAAGGGTTTGTTGATCCAATCAAGAAAAACATGGTATGCAGACTACATAAAGCCTTGTATGGATTGAAACAAGCACCGAGAGCCTGGTATGAAAGACTTCACTCCTATCTCATTAGCATTGAATTTGTAAGAACAAGTAAAAATAGAAATATGTACTTAAAAGAAGATACCGATGGTAATATTTTGATTGCTGAAATATTTGTTGATGATATCCTTTTTGGGGGAAATGAAATGTTATGAAAATCCTTTTCTAATGAAATGAGCAAAGAGTTTGAAATGTCTATGTTTGGGGAGATCAAATTCTTTCCTTGTCTACAGATTCTTCAACAAGATGTAGACATATATATCACTCAGTCCAAATACATCAAGAAAGTGTTGAAGATATTCAAGATGGTAGATTCCAAACCACTTGGAACACCTATGGCAGTTGGATGTAAGCTGACAAAGGAAGATAAGTCAAATGAGGTAAATCAGACCTTATATAGATCAATGATTAACAAACTAATGTATGTTGTTCATACTTGACCAGATATTGCACATGTCGTTGGAATAGTTGCAAGATTCTCTACTAATCCCAAAGAATCACAAACGACTATTGTCAAGATAATTCTGAGATACCTAAAGAGCACCGAGGACTATGGCTTATGGTATAAAAGAGAAGGAAAATTTGAGCTACAAGTCTATACATATGTTGATTGGGCTAGAAACATTGATGACTGGAAGAGCACAACTAGAGAAACATTCTTCACGGGTGACAGACTTGTCACATGGATCAACAAGAAGCAAAGATGCATCTCTCAGTCTACTGCAAAAGTAGAATATGTGGCTACTACTGCAAAGTGCTCAAATATTGCATGGATCAAACAGTTGTTGGAAGGTATGAATATGAAGATTCTTGAACTAGTAATTATCTATTGTGATAGTACCAGTGCAAATAACATTTTTAAGAATCCACTCATTCATGCTAAGACTAAGCATATTGATATCAAGTATCACTATATAAGAGAACAAGTGCAAGCAAAATAAGTGATACTGGAATATGTTCAATCAAAGAAACAACTAGCTGATATCTTTACCAATCCATTACCGAAAGATACATTTGAGTACTTGAGACAGAGACTAGGGGTACAACCATTGTCTATCGATCAGTAAGCTGACTAGGAGGTTGCATCAGCCTATACACAAATCATAATATCATTCATGTTTATGCAAGCACTGATACGAACAACAACAAATACATTTGTACACAACAAGGTACAAACCTACATCGAACACTAGAGACAAAGTATTGTTGATGGATAGGGAAATTCAAGGAGTATATTATAAAAAGGATGGAAGATGATATGGAAGAATTGTTTTGGCATTGTTTTCAAAGGGAGAGATTATCTCATTATCAAGAATTACAAGGGAGAGATGATTCTCATTATCAAAGGGAGAGATTATCTCATTGTCAGAGAAGAGATTATATCATTATCCATGGAGAGAAGTTCCTAAGAATTTAAAGGGAAAGTTAATCTTTATCCATAGGGAGAGATTACATATGAAATATCCATCTAAGGGAGAGATGTAACAAAGGGAGAGAATACATACTAAGAGAGAGATTATTGTCAAAGGAAAAAGAGATGTTCAAGGAAAGGAACAGTTAAGGCAGAACACATATCAGAAACAAAGATAGAAGTTGCTACATCTATCCATTGAAGGGATTGAAGATTGAAGAAACCCACTCTGCAAGAAACAAATCTAAGCTATTTGAGCTTACCGAGAGCTAGGCATTTGTAATAGTTACAATAGGAGAGATTGATGAAACTGTTATATTTCATATTGGATTAGTAATAATATAGTGTGATAATGTAGTGTGTTGCCATCAATGCCAAAGGGAGAGATTAATGACATGTAACTGATTAAATGTTTGAAGATGTTAAGTTGATCACCGAAAGGCAGAAAGATAACGCAAGACATTAAATCAATTAATGGATTGTATTGTCATTGATGTCAACTTGGTATAATCTAATCGGTTATATTCAAAGTGTCAAAGAATTCAGAGAATCAGAGAGATAAAGATTATGCTTTTAGTAATGCATAAAAGACCAACATTCACTAAGTGACTTCAAACACTGACGGCTAGTGGAAACCGAAGGACAGAGAAAACTAAGAACAAAGTCACAGCGATGCCCAAGAAAAGAAATCGACAAGCACAATCACAAGCATTACCGATGACCATAATTATAGTGTTAACCGACGGACAAACAAGCCCGAAAGACAGACAACCCCGACGGACAGACAACACCGACAGAGAAGCCCAAGAAGAATTGAAGTGTTGACCGAAGCTATCAAAGAGTTAAAACACCAAAGTTAACTATAGTTCATAAATGAGAAAATACTTAGCTCACAGAGCTAAAGATAGACTTAACTGATTGTTAACATTGTTTTAATCGACAAGTTAAAGCCATAGATAAGTAAAGGAATTAAAGTTGTTTTATCTAGTTGGAAAGAAGATTTCTATGAGATAAAACACGAGTTATACTTTAAATCGGGATTGGCTAAGATTGCGGATCATGCCAAGAACAAGAAAATCAAGAAGTGAGAAACAATGATATCATGTTTATAAAGAGACAACTTAATTCATTATGAATTAAGGGGAGTGAATGAAAAAGAGGATGCCAAAGAGAAACTGGTGAAGAACAACTTCATATAGTCCTGATCAATCAAGCTAAGGAAAGAGCTAAAGATTTATGCGGACACCGAGCAACAGAGTACAACATCACCAAGCAGAAAGAAGTGGAGCAAGGTATTGAAAATACATATTGATCACAAAGGTAAAATGAGCTTACAATAGATCTAAAAATCTGCAAGTATAAGTTGTATGTGTGAACAAATCATTTGTTGTTTCAGTTTAACCATTGATTCAGAAAGTCTCTTAACCAAGCAGGATTTAAAGATCCTTTCTATATTGAGATACATCCCAAGGAGTATCAAAAAGTTTGATCATGAATATAGCATGAGATGCCAGATACCATTTGACAAACTACATTGGGTTTGGTCATAGAAGGTAGCATAGAGATGCCCGATATCAAGTGACAAACTAATCTATTAAATCCTCTAACAAGGTCACACCTAACAGTGTGTTTGTAACCTTTAACAGGGTTGGCTCTTCACCGAGCTCACTTTAGAAGAGTGAAAATTTTGGGTTACCAATCCCAAGTGGTTTTTCCCTTAACAGGGTTTCCACTTTAAAAATCCATGTGCCAATGTGTTTATGAGTCATTACTTTAGTGTTTTGCATTACACATAACTAATCTATATTGATCGGTATATACTAAGCAATTTACTATTTTTTGATAAATGAAAGACTGCTATTCGGTAAATATTAAGAATAAGGTTTAACAGTGCACTCCGAGCAGTAGTTATTTGATATGATTATTTGAAGGCATACATCTTGTAGGACTGAAGATAACTAGAGGCTTAATATTGTGGTACTAAATTTTTGGGTTGATCTATTGGAATATTTTTGAGGCCACTGATTCACCCTCCCTCTCTGTTATTCTAACAGTTTGTCTACTTTCCATTACTTCTTGTATAGTAAATCATTGTATTGCTACCCTTTGATGTGACTGTAACACTATACTATTAATCTAAAATAATGTTAATGTTGCTTCTGATTTGCATGAATGGTCATGGTGAATATACCTTGGAGACTTTGTGAATCTTGAAGGTGTCTTCAGAATTGATTTAATCATCCTTGTTTTTTACTTGTTTCTCATACTCACCCAAAGTAAAAAATATTTTTGTTGTTTTCTTCTTACTGTTGTTTTTTGATTTTGAATTCATAAAAGAGTACAATGATGTATCTTTAAATCTCTGCAACATGATGTTAGTTAGAAGGTTTCATACTTTAAAAAGTATGTCCCTTACCATAACCTAACCTTTAATCATCTCCATGACTCAGCCAGAAGGTTCCATGCCTGAACTTATGCATGCCCCCTCAATAGCCTCCTCAAATCCTTGGTCTTGGCCTCTTCATAACTTAGTTGGAAAGTTTCACACCTGTAATGTACGTGTGTCCCTTCAACAACCTACAATGTCTTCATACCTATACCTGCACATTGAGCAAATGATTAACAAAACACTTTCTTTTTCCTGCACCATTCTGAATATGTCTCTGCATTACTGATTTGTATTTTTGTCAATGTATGGAGATCAATATAATAGGATAGCTTGTTAGCTCCTTCATTGCTTAGTTCATATGAACTGACCCCTTTCTTTTTTTTTTCTTGATGCAGGCAACTTTTGGACGCGGGCCCAGAACTACAACAACCTCTAGCATGCAACAAAAATACTAGGCAATGGGGGTGCCTAACCTTATTCCTCTTGTCTTGACCTCCTTCATTTATAAAAATGAAATTCAGTCTTTTATGATGTGATTTTCTAAATTAATATGCATGCTTACATTAGCCTAAACCATGGGTTGTGTGGTTGTTGTAATAAATGCATTTCATTTTTGTATATCTCTTAATTGAAAGATCTTTTGTTTATCTTTGAGATACACTTCCAGCTTATAGTTTTGAAAGCAACCACTGCTTGTGTGGACTACTTTAAATACCGTCTTCCTGTTGTTTGAAATGAGCAAAGCATTTTTCCTTTATGAATTCAAAAAAAAAATTGTACTTTGCAAAAAAATTGTACTCTTTGATAGTTAGGACAACAAAGTGGAACTTTTCTGAGATTTTCCAATAAACCAGAAATGCAACAACAATCTAGAACATAAAAATCTGACAAATTGATTAACCCAAAAGAACTTCTTTCACCAGAAATATAAGGGCTGATAATAATCCTACCATTTAGAACTGCATAGTGAAAATATGGTAACAATAACAAAGATAATTATGCTGAAGTAATTTATTATTTGAAATGGACAAATTGACTTCATCAATCAATGGTTCAAAATGTCTAAGAGGTGTGCAAGACCATGAAATACATCTTGGCCACTCATTTTTGTCACCAACTTTTCTTTCTTCTTATTTAAACACCACTACATCTACGATTTGTGAGGATGGTTGTTCCTTTTCATAGTCATTTTTTTATTTAGTTTCATTACGGTAATATATCCACTAGTCACCACATTAATGATTATGGTAACATTTAGTATGACAAAGCAACCATTTAATTATGGGTAGAGAAAGAGTCCTCTTTTTCTTATAAAAAGATAGTTTTTCCTTTGGTGGGATTCCATGGTAAGACACTTCATACATGAATTCAAAGACTTTATAAATGCTTTCATAGACTGCTCAAACTAGTGATTAGTACATGTACTGCACAAATCAAGATCACCTAAAGTTGAATCAAGGTATGATGTTTCCATCACAAATAGCCTCAAATGATGCATCAAGATGAAAAAAATATTCAATTAGAAAAAGGCAAAAAAAGCAACGACCCACAAAGAACATCAGAAGAGAAATCCTTTGATGAAAAGAGAAAATAAAAACCCAAAATTGAATTTGTAAAGAAAAGACCATGAAACCCCAGTAGGAGAAAATAAAAAGCACTGCCATGAAATCACCTACCTAGATTGGTAGAAGGCGAGGAGGAGGGAAGAGACGATAGAGAGAAAAATCCATGAACAAGAAAACTGCCATGCACAAAGTGAAAGAATGTCGAGAGGTTAACACATATTCAAGCAAACTAGTAACACAAGAGAAAAAGGTCAAGGTTTTGAAGAGGCATTAATCCTTGTGGCATCAATCTAGGTGTTCTTCTATCAAAACTATGATATGAATATGATGGGGATTTGCTCATTTATAGTCCACTTCTTTGTGTCTTTCTATACAAGTCAATAAATGTTCATCAAGAAATCATATCTATTTTCTTGAGCCAATACCACCTTGGAGTTCTATGACTACTAGGCTAAACCAATAAGGCAAAAATTAAGGTAGGATCGATAATGTGAAGGGTGGATTAATACCATGGAGACAAAAAGCAAAATGAAACATCTCAAATAATGAAAAAGAGAAACTGTAAGTGTAAGGAAATAGGAAATCTTAAGAATATTTGTAGCCACCTGCTATGTTACGTGCCAAGGAAATCATTTGCTAGCACAACAAGCCCTTGCATGACCAAGTTGTAAATTGAGTTGTCTAAATGAATGAGTGTTGTTGGAATATAAAGAAAAGTGATTTTAACTGGCACATCATCCAAAATTTCTAATTGAGATAAAAAATATCTGTCTTTGATTGACAATTTTTATTGTATTGGATTAAAGAATATAAATGAAAGCCGATTACATATAAACAATCTGAGACAAGTTTTGAACATATTACAGAAAAAATAACTGAGATTTTGGATATAAATTGGGTGATTTTTTTAGTAATATTCTAATATCTTCCACTCCGCCTATTTATAACCTCTATATGACTTTTTTGGCACAACTGAGTAGTATCTTTTTTTTTTGGTTAAATTCACTTGGTCTCCTCAATTGGGTAACTTGGACCTAGTGTGTTGAGTTTGAAGCTACCAACTTGAATGTAATAAGTACCATGTCTTTGTGTTTTTGATTCTGGAACTTCATTATGAAAGCATATATGCTTATGCCACTTGAGTTGAGTTCATCTCGAATTTTCTCCTTCATTGAAAACCAAGCTACCCAAATTGACTTTAAAGTGAGCAATTCTGTGCAGTAATTGAGCTTCTTGAGCTCATTTTTGAGACCTTGCAAATTATCTGAATTGCTACTATTGCTTACCATTTGCTACTATTTTTTGATTATTAGCAGATGACATTAAATAAGAGAAATTAAATAACCCCATGCATCTACTTCAACATCTCCACAATTTTATATTAAAAATTATTACAAATATAATATAATATATAATAAATATATTTTATTACATATACTCAATTTAGGTTTAAATTATATTTTATATTATATAAAATATGTTTAATGTAAATATAAAAATCTTAATATGTTTATATAGTACAAATTAAATTAATATGTACATAAACATTAGTTAGAAATATTAGACAATATATATTTAATATACATTATACAACATTTATATTTAGTATTACATATATTATTTTATAATAACATTATTAAATATATAAATATAAAATTATTACAATTGATATTGTAATTTTTAATAGTACAAATAAACTTGAATGTGTATATGAGAAAAAATAAAGATAAAATTATTTTTATTTTCTGTAAAAAAAAAAAAATTTATAGTAGAAAAAACTGAACCATTTAAATAATGCATAGTTAAATATTATATATTTAATATTTATATAAATTTAATAATCAATAAGAATATTTAGACCAATTTTTTTCTTTTGCATACCTTTCGGCGTACCCACTGCACACCAAGGTGCAATTGCTAGTCATATTACAATTCCCTTCCCTGGGAACCTTGTGAGTGGATGGTTAGAGTGGCGCGAATGTTGTTATTATCATTCATAAGGGACTCACCATTTAACGGCTATCGAATCCGGATTCTCTGATCTTTGTAATCGCCAACATGAAGAGGCCGAGGACAAGGAATACCTCTACTGCTCTTGCAGCTGCCATTATCTTAGTTGGAGAAATTTTTGTGCTTGCGGCCATCGTAAAATATGTTCCATGTAACTAAATTTGTTGCTGCTTTTCTCTAACCTTCTGATTCACGTGACCCGCCCTAACCTATTTGTAGATATTTGTTTACAGACACGAAGATCGATTGGGATGCTTACATGTCGCAGGTATTGTACTGAATTTATTAAGGTTTATTGTTGATGGATGTGCTTGTGAATGTGGATGTGGATGTTGCAGGTGGAAGGTTTCATGGAAGGGGAAAGGAATTATACGGAGCTAAAAGGAGACACAGGACCCTTAGTGTATCCTGCGGGTTTCCTCTATTCCTTCTCCGCCATTCGCTTTCTTACTGGTGGTGCACTCTTCCCTGCTCAGGTACCCTATTCATACTTAACCATCTTCTCTTATTTCTGCTCTTCTGTCCATTTATTATATTCCCAGGCATACCAAATTGTTATTTCCTTGCGCAAACTTCTTCTCATGCCTAAAAGTGAGCAACCAACACAAGGCTTGTTATTTAGAAATTTGGATGTACAAATAACAAAAAATATGCCTATTGTTGAAGCATTACCTCTAATCAGACTTGGAAAAACTTTGAAATAGAGCTCTGGAATTTTAAAGTCAGCTACTTTTTAAATAAAAATCTCAATATCTACCGGTTTTTAAAATTTCTTTGATTAAAATCTTGACGTTTCTGAAGAATAGATGAAACAAAACGTGGACGATAGAGGAAAAATCAACAGAATATGAAAAAAACGTGTAGAGAACTTTGTTATATTTCAAATAACATTTTGAGCATAGTTTTGAGGCTACGATGCTAGGTGCCTGGAATTTATATCCTTATTTTGGGATTGGACAGATCAACATTAGCTACATTCAAAGATAATTGCATATACTGACACTCTCAAAATGCCGGTCCACAACATTCTATGTCACAATCGCAACTTGGTGATTTTTTTCGAATGAGCTGAACTTTGTTAATGTTTTTATACCAGAAAAGAAATAAGCAGCACAAAAACAAAATAGTGAATACAAGACATGGTAATTATCCTGGGAAAACCCTCTTTCTCGAGAGAAAAACCCAGCCACACCAAGAAATATCACTTTATATTAAAGAAAACTCAGAAAATCTGATTTACAATATTGCCAAACGCTGGACTGAGCTGAAAACTAAAAATCAGTACAATGCAATCACTCAACAAAGAATATAAAACGTTGCCTCGACCCTTCATAGTCTTGCAGTTACAAAATGAGGACCCTTTGTTGTCTTGACTCTTCATTGTCTCTTGAACCGTTCAGCTGGATGAAGAAGACTCTTCGTTACATAAATAAAGATTCTTCTCGACGCTACACATCAGCATATTCGACCTTTAGGAGATAAAACATCAACACTCCCTCTTAGCTAGGGAGGGATCTTTTCCAGATTCTCATGTCATAGAGTCTCTCAACACGACAGTCACAATGGCTACCCCCATTTGTGAGAAAATCAAAATTTTATCAGGGAGTCTCTCAACGTGATAGCATCATGGAGTCACTCAGCATGATGTTCACCATGGCTACTCCCATGTGTGAAAAGAGTCACTCAAGCTTTCAACATGACATCCACTATGGCTACTCATCACGGAGTCACTCAATGTGATGTTGTCATGGAGTCTCTCAACATGACATCCACTATGGCTACTCCCATGAGTGGAAAGAACAATGCCTCCATCTTAGAGGCAAACAAGGGCTTTCACCTCAAATTTCTCCATCTCAAAGAAAAATGCATTACAAGGGCTTTCACCTCAAATTTCTCCCTCAGAGAAAAATGCATTACAAGGTTTTCACCTCAAATTTCTCCCTCTCAGAGAAAAATGCATTATAGGATTTTTCACCTCAAATTTCTCCCTCACAGAGAAAAATGCATTACAAGGGCTTTCACCTCAAATTTCTCCCCCTCAGAGAAAAATGCATTACTAGCAAGAAGCAAGAATCATTGAGGCCGAGACTCTCTCTCAGCAAGAGCTACTTCTTTGCTGCTCAAGCTCCCTCTGAATGTCATGCCTTTCTCTTAGAAGAAACTGATCACAACGACAATCTGAATAGGTTCTTCTTCTTCGAGATGTCTCTAGTTATTTGTTACCATCTCAGCTCTATGGCAGCAAGCTGTGTCTCCATTCTTTAGTTTGCATGACTTCCTCACAGGATGCATCAAGCTCTTTCTTCCTTGAATTCCTTATGTAATCTCTCATCATCCTTTAGCTCCTTGATCCATCCTGGAAGCATTTTAGAGAGATTACTAATAGTTCATAGAATCAATCTATCCCGAAGAGAAATATCAATGCTAGAAGCATACATGATTCACTATTAATAACTACATAAAAGATTCATGAAATAGTTATCTCTTTATTGACTAATCTTCTTCACAATTCACCAATTGTTCTTTCCTGATCTTTGCACCTAAAGATTTAGATCTCCAGATACGCCCAAAATAGTAACAACTAGTATGTTGAGACGGTGAATGTACCAACAACAAAATTAAGGAACATCAATAGGTCCCACAAATAACACGACATTATCAATATCCACATGATGTCCCTTTCAGCAGGTGATATAAAATGCCCAACATATAAAGTTTCGAGAAACTAAGCAATTTCCTCCTCCAATCAAGCTTTCAATTTGTAACGCACAACAACAGTTATCAAAACACAGCTATGTCACAACAACTCGAATGTGGAGAACATACGCACCAATACCATCGACTTCAATTTGCTTCTCATAACTTGGAAGATGAAATGTCGTTTAATCAAAAAACTCTCCGAGAGAAATATTTCAGTTCTATAGCCCTCAATGTTACCCCAGATAATATTAAAGAATCAAGCTCCATTTATCCCTATCTTGTGCCTTTGAATAATGACTTTCATGACACCTAGAATTTGAGGAGCCCGTGCCAAAATATAAGACCGCCTTATATTACAATGTCCCAATAATATTTAACAAAATATTGTTTCTGACGGCATGAATTTCTTACAAAACACAACTCCTTATAAGAAACGCTAATTTTGAAAGGAGCAGCCGACAATATCATTCTTTACCAATACTCCCAATTTCTTATAATCACAATTATTCTATCCTTCAGATTGAAGTCGAACACATTGGAAGAGGTGAGCCAATTAGAGATCAGGTCCCACACAGATTATTTTGAGATTTTAAACTATAGAAAAACAATACGGCTCCTCCCAATTAAGCCCTTGGTGAAATATAGAAAAGGAATCGAAGAAAATCCTCTATGAGCAAACTACCGGACAAACTGCAAGTTGCAGGCACTCCGCAACACTATTTCCATGCCACAACTCAGTAAAACATTTCTTAATTGTGCCCAGCCTGCAACTAGCAGGTTTATATAAGGATGCATTAAAGTTAGGATGCCATTCAAAAAAATGGAACACATACCCATTAAAGATAAGATTTTTACTAGATAACAAAAACCTCTTAATATCCACAGATTTGCATTCAATCATTATAAATTTCCTTGCTATGTGAGAGATACTTACCTGATCGTGAAACGATGCAGTCCACCATCTTTCCATCCCTTCCATTCGCAATATCTGTCCTCCCCACATAGCCATCAACCCCGAATTCTTGAACTTATCATACATGGGCCGTGTGATTTCCGGTTGAATGGAAATCGACCCCAATGCAGCCCTAGCATTTGTGGAAGATTCTAAATGCATCTGGCCAGATTTAGGGCTTTGAGTATGCTTTTCATTGATATGGCCATTACTTTGCTGTGAATTTTGCTGCCTGGTTGGAACGAATTGTTCCCTTGGAGGGGGAATGATTTTAGAGCCCAACTTGACACGATTTGCGCCCGTAGCAAAGGCGAGCAGTGAGTAAGACAAGGGAATAACCCATATACCCACATATTTTCGAGGTAAGGGCTGATTCATGGAGTGAACCCTAGCCTTAACCCTTGATGAGTTGAGCTGAGGCAATAATTGTGAATGCCAAGCCGCTCTGGCAGACGTTTGGAAATGAGAATTTAGACGGTCATCACATCGCCCTTGGTCCCTTGACCCACGATTTTTGGGATAAGCAAAATGTGAATTCTACTTCTTGATTCTCCTATAATCCTGACCCAAGAGGCTCGAGGGTTCCACATTCCTGCGATAATGACCAATATAGCATGAAAGCTCCTCCCATTTCCAAAACCCTTACCATTAGCAACTTGTCGAAATCTCTGCCTCACTCGTTTGCTAACCACCAAGTGCCAGCCCCCCTGCTCGTCATTGCTGGTCGGGCGCGTTTGGAAGCGGTGTTTTTGTTATTCGCATTGTTTGCATGTATTTGATCTTTCTTTTTCGCCGAATTTTTGGGGAGTACCGAGTTTTTAATTTTTTTGGGCCAGCTGAGTTATTGCCATGTCCTAGTTTTTCAACTATGCTGTTAATTATTTAATTATATCTTAAGCCAAAAGGGGACATTACAATTCATCCCGCCCAAAAATTGCTTGTCTCCAAGCAATATGCACCAGGATCCCATACAATCTTGGAGGCTGCCATGATCTTCTGTTAGAAACACTGCATACTACTGTCACCTCCTTATTTCTCGCACTTTCAACAACTGATAAATCCCATGTGATCCCAGGATCCCAAGTTAGTCTTAGGAAAGAGCCACCATGCTGACGCTGCGCCACTCTGATTATAACAAGTTGACTTGTGTCCTCAACTCCTGGAACTCCAAAAAATGCCCATCATTAGAGCCCAAACTGGAATATCTGAATAAACTTAATTTAATATTAGAAAACAAATATTGTGCCAACATCTCAATGGAGTCTATGTCATCATCAACCAATGTAGGAATGGTATTTGGTATAATTCTCACCACCATTGGCATTAACTCCTGTGAGAACTCACCATTAATTTGCCCACAATTGAAACAAACAAAACTTGTTTGTTGATCAAAGGGAAATCTACTCATTTGCATTTCATGTTTTCAAAAAGTAAAGAACTACTGAGCCAACAACGTTACTAGAATGAAGCTCACAACTCCCACCCTATCTCAACACTATATTGTTGTACTTGACCTTGTCTTCATCACTAGAATTGGATGGAACTCCTTTATCCAACTCAAAAAGTGGAATTTTTTTTTTGATCTATAACTTTTTTTATTGATTTTGAAATAGGAAGATGCGAAGATGCTTATAACAGAAAGCATTTGGCATTTGGGAGCCTTTGTGCCCATATTTTGGCCAATAATCCCTGGTTCATACAAAAAACCAATAAAAAACCCTAATCACCCAACCAGAGTGCACCATCTGGAGAAATATTCTATATGACCGTATACATATATTATCAGTCATAGCTTCAAATAGCAGGAAACATTATACATATTTGAATTACAAAAAACCATAGCAAGTTATACATTAAACTCTGAAAGTAGTCAGATATTATCAAAAAACCGTCACCTCCGCCACACAAAAAGGCTATCGTGTCGTGGCCCTTATCTCCTTTAATCTCATAAAGAAAACACATCTGCATTCATGGAGCCATAGGTCGGGTGCATATTACCACATGGGTTAACCAGCAAAATTGGGTCTTCAACAAACCTCATGTCCATTAAATATGCTTCGTTCGTGTTTAAATATGCCAGATAATTATAAGAACTGTTATTTATCGGCATACTGTAGAAACCGATCGATTACATTATTGAATGTATAAAGCACTGTTACGATGTATATTGCATTGCAGACACGATGACTGAAAACATATTACAGTACACGATAGTATCGTGGACTGTAATGCTATTACAGCCACTATAATTATCGTGTATCTGTAATAACATTACAGTACACGATATTATCGTGTAATACAATTAGTAAGAAACGACATAAGTCGTTTAAGATAATCGTGCCTCTAAATTAATTCGGTTGATTATAATTTAACGTAAGGTCATGACCCTACATGGCAATCACCATGTATGGTCATGACTTTATGTATGAATATATATACTGAGAGACATTTGTGGAATCAATCAATCATCAAGGCAATTGTATTCTACAACAACATATAAATTCTAAGTAATATATATTAATCTTCTGATCTAATATTCTTTAACAGATCTGGCCCCTTATCAGCACTTGGATTCCTATCTGATCTGCACTATGTAAATACTGTTATGTGGCTGATTCTTCCAGCCTTTGGTCTGAACTTCTTTGCTCATCAATAAGGTCTGATATAAAGATTTAACTGCTGATTCCTTTCAGCCTAATTCGCTCCAGATAAATGCTGATTCTTGGTAAAATGTTTATCAGCAGATCTGCTCCAATGAATTCGCTGATGGAAGAATTCACTTCTAATGTAGGTCTAATTCAGTCCACAAATCCGCTCTTAGATTGTTAACCAAATTGCTCATCCAAGATCGAATTCGCTGCTCCAAGAGTGAATTTGATTGCTCCAAGAATCGACAACAAGTAGAAGACAATGTTATGTTTTTGATTGCTTCTAGCATTCATCAAATTTCCTTAATATATGAGTTCATCCATGCCAAAACGTGGACCTCCAAGTCAGTCGACTTGGGGCCACGATTTTAAGCCTCTTGGATTAATAAATAAAATAATATAATCCCTTATTATATTATTATTATTTAACTCATTATTTAATTATATTTGATGTTTAAAAATCGAACTTAGTGATAAATATAACCATTTATATTATCATTTATCACATCGATTTTAGGCATAAATAAATATATAATAATAAAATATATTTCCAATATATTATTATTATTACATCATTTGTCCAATGCATTGATCTTTGCCATAAAGGCCAAAACATCAACAGATCTAAGTTTGGTCCAACCTAGTTTAGATCTAGTCAATAGTAGATGAAAAGTGGGAATGCCAAGACCCCAAGGTGTCGGGGATCCATTGGTATATGTGAATAAGCAAAAGTTGAATTTGTTCCCAAAGGGAAAAAAGTTGTTTGATAAAGTAATTGGGGAAAATATATGTGGTGAAATATTAACTTTTAGTGTTTGGGTTAATATACAATATCAATTAAATTAATTAATCAAATTAATTTATGGCTGACAAAATCAGTGTTACCCTGGGACGTGTTTCCAGCATAATTTGACCCGTCCCAGAAACGGGGACGTCCCGGAAACTCGGAAACCCGTCCCTTGGCTGTCCCATAAAATTAAATTAAATAATGTTTGAGTTTTGATAATTTGTTTGACATCCACTCATGTGAAATCTCAATTTAAATTATTTAACACAAACATTATATGTTAAGGTTTTATAATGTATATGAACATGCTTTATCCATGTTTTCAAATGAATATTTAAAATTTCCCTATTTTTTACATAGTCATCCTCACTGCCGTCCCCTGCTCCGGGAAAAAAAAATCCGTCCCGGAAACCCGTTTCCCCACCCCCCCGTTCTGGAAACCTGGGGTAATGTAGGACAAAATAGTGATTGCCATGAACTATTCAACTATTATTAATATATAAGATACAGGTTACATTTTTGTTTTTAATTTATTTAAAATTTAATTTTTTAAAACTTAAATAACTTATTCTTTTTGATATGTAAACTGCAGACAAGAGGTCTGCTCCCATATATATTAAAATAAAAACATTAATAATTGTCTGTTACAACTTTCAAAAATTTATGTATTTTTTAATATTTTACTTTTAACAAATACAATATTATTAAATAAAACTCAATTGCGATTGAGCTTAATTCCCAAATATTTTCTCCAATTTCATCCTTTGATGAACTTGTTTCAATATTTTTTTTGTCGAATCAGAACATGAACATGAAGCTTTTGACATAGCTTTTAGTGTTACTAGTGGCATTGCTTGTGGTTTTTTTAATTTACTAAATAAAATTTTAATCCACGACTGTCAAAAGCATTGCCCCTTTAGGGACATTGCTATGACATTGATCAAGAGGTGATTTTAACATCTTTCCACCTAATGGAAACAATTAACACCTCTATTTCGATCCATGAATCTTTTATGGGCTTCAAAGAATCTTCTCTAAGCTTGATCTCTTTTTCCAATAAGGCGTCACACATCTCAAAACCTGGGCCCTTGTACCCTTTTGGAGCCTCATTGTCTTTTCCAGCATTTCTTGCTAATATGGTGAGCGAACAACATTGAAAGTCAACCCATTGGCAATGTCGAATCTCATTTTGAAACATAGTTCCAAAGGTCCCTTTGGTTTTTTGTTTGTAGTGGGTTCTTCACTTTCAATAGTAGCAAAAATGAGTAAGTTTTTACCACAACATTAGGATTAGATGGGGGCATTGGGGGCTTCATTCCTTTTGATGTTCTTTTTGCTAATGGCTGATTATATCTACGACATGTGAGTTCATTTGCTTGCTCTTGCTCCGTAATATATGCTACCATATGCTTCAATGGCACAGGTCCATTCTTTCTAGGGAAAACTTTGATATCTTGTCCCAGTATTCCACACAAATGGGTTTTCATCCGACAATATGAGCTTGAATATCTAACAAGACACACTGGAAAATCCAAGTATAACCGACCACTTGGACTAGTTGTATCCTATCGACATACATCCATAGAGGAGAACTTGGAACTGTTTTGAATTTAGGTCAAGCCATGGAGATATAACTAGTTGTCATTGTGATTCCTATGGCAATTTTTTTTCAATAAACAACACATTCAAAACAAAGAAACACAAATTAAAAACAAAAAATAGATATACAAAGCTTTTTTTTCTGATACATCCATAGAAGAATGAAAAAATCTAGAATAACAAAGCGAAGAGTTTGTATTATGTTTATAAAACCAAAAGGGAGGGAAAAAATGTAAAAAAAAAACTTACCTCTTTGCAGAAATATTCTTCTATGATCTTCTTGGCAGCCAATGGACACTTGTAAATACATAGGAATGACAATGCAATCGTTGTAGAACTTTCAAAGGTCAACCTTCAACTCCCTTTTTGATTCAACAAGCAAAAATGAACCTGGTTTGGTGTTTGGTAAGTTTTAGAAGTGACTTTTAGGGTTTAAAATCTGTTTTACGGCGCCAAGGTCAAAGTTCAAGCAAAAAAAAATCACTCAAGGATAGATGGGCTTGCCCTTTGTTTGCCTGGGTTCCTCCAGATTTGTCCAAGCTAAACAGAACCCTTTTGTCAGGGATTGTATCCCAATTTGCACGTGGATTGGATTGAATCACAGATTTGGTTTGAACCGAATTGGATCCGGTTTATAGGTGGATTTGGCAACATAGTTTTAAATGTTTGCATGTGTAATACTCAACCATGCGGCATGGGATTCTAAATATTCCAAATGAAAGTCAGCTTTCAAACCTTTGAATTTGCAACTCAAACATTAAATAGGCAAACATTGGACAAGCAAGCTCAAAATCAATGAAAACAAGGACTTTCAAGCAAGGGACATTAAAATGGCTTTAAACCATTTGATTTCCTTCAGTCATGCCTATGTGTCAAAGAGCGTGAGAGGATTAGGTGGAGGCTACCATGAGAGAGTTAAGGGAGAATTCATCTTCTCTTTTAGCCCCTCAAGAAGAAGATCAAATCTGAACCTTGGAACAAATCCAACAAAAAAAAGCTGTTGTTAGCAATTGATCCCACACATTTAAATGAAATGTTCAAATGAGAGATTGCCTGCTATTACACGCTCTTTGAACTCGTTCAGCAAATTTTTCATAGTTTATGTGAAGAAGATAGCACCCAATTTGAAACCATTAGCCCCCGAACATTACCACTGTTCATCAGGCACCTTTTCCTCATAATGAGGTTAGCCCTCCAAATTCACTGCCACTACTTTACCATTGTCATGGGAGGAGTGAACAGCCTGCTGTCTGATCAATGTGAGCATCCGTGTGCATGGCATTTATGAGTCACACACAATGGTAACAAGTCACATTTGGCGAGTACAATGACTTGAACAGATTATTGAATATCCCGTTCTCAAAAAAAAGGTTTTGCAATTGTGATCTTCTCGTGGTAGTATTGGCTTATTTAGTTGAAGTGCAGTTAGATATTTTTCGAGATGACTAATATGGTCACAAATTAAAATTGTTTGGAAAAGATTCAAGTTTACAGACTGCACTTTAGTTTGCAAGTTATGAGACATGGTAGACCTAGTTTTTAGATATTCTTTGAGATGACTAATATGGTCACTAATTACAATTGTTCAGAAAAGATTCAAGTTTACAGACTGCACTTTAGTTTCCAAGTTATGACACACAGTAGACATAGTTTACATGATTTTTGGTGTATGCCTTTATTTCCCAAAATCTCTCTCTTGTTTTGGTGTACAGGTCATCTTTGCTATTTTTTATATTGTAAAATTTGGAATTATTTTACTGATTATTTTTTCGAGATGACTAATATGGTCACAGATTACAATTGTTTGGAAAAGATTCAAGTTTACAGACTGCACTTTAGTTTACAAGTTATGAGACACGGTAGACCTAGTTTACATGATTTTTGGTGTATGCCTTTATTTCTCAAAATTTCTCTCTTGTTTTGGTGTACAGGTCATCTTTGCTGTTTTATATATTGTAAACCTTGGAACTATTTTACTGATCTACACAAAGACTAACTTGGTAAGTTAATTACAACTATTTTTTTCAGAATATTGTCGTGGTTCATGTTTATGTGGCTGTTATAATTCATGCTAGCCCAAAGAGGTCACCCAATTGGTGCCTGGCTTGCCTCTAAAATATAAAACAAGAAATATGAGGAAAATAAGCATTGTTTCATAAGTTTTATAGCATGTCAAAATTCATTTTGGAAAGTGACATTTGAAATGTGAACATGTTTCTTTCTGTGGCTGCAATATTTGATTGGCAGTGATTTCCAAATTTGTTCTACTATCAGAATTTCTATCAAAAACAATATTTGTACTTAAAGGACCTGCCTTTTTTTCCAAATCAAGGCAAAAATATAGTAAGTTATTGCATCAACAGAAACTTATAAAAGGTCCGGCCATCCCAATTAGCCACAGAAATCGGGGTACATGAACGATACTAGAAGAGATATTGCAAGAGTAGCATCTATAGATAACTGCAGGCTCCAGCATCTATAGTAGCATCCAAGTTTTCCAATATATAAATGTATAAAACTTAAAACCTATTTTCATTCATTGTCTGAAAAACGAGTACTAGGCTCAACATCATTAATTAAATACATAAAATTAGAATGTCCACCAAATTATGAATGTATCACTTGATAATGTCAGTCAAGAGCTTCAATATGTTCCTAGATAAGGGATTCATTAAAGAATATAAATTGACAAAGAGGTGCACAACAAGTTGCAGTGCCAATGTACATGTGAAATCCAAGCATCTTCACCAAGATCATTGTATTTACTTTCGAAATCATTTGACTATAACCCTAATATCAGTACTTGGAAACAAGGTTGATTAGGCAAAGCGAAAGTATACACGTGATTTAATTTTGAGGGATTTATTCTGGCACAACCTAGAACATTTTTTTTTTCTTTTCAAAACTAGAGTGGGGTCTTTGAATAGCGATCCCCAACAGTGCCCAGGTTAGAGTTTAGAGCATAACGGATTCAATCACCGAGGAGTTAATTTTAGAGTGCAAAAGCACTGGTTCTTCACACTCTGGTTCAAAAAAGCAAAAAATGAGAATTTTTTTGCGTGCGCCCGAGGGAGGAGCAGTTTGTTGTACTCTTGTGATTTAAGTTGTAATGGGTGCCAAATACATGGTAAGGAATTTGATATATAGCCAGAATTTGGGAGTAATTGGCAAAATTGAATATTTTTTTAGGTCTCATGCTTGAACTTTCTTTCTCTTTCGACACGCCATATTTGACATGAAATATCTATAGCAGTTTTCTTGTCCATTTTTTAATGAGTATTTTAGCAGTTTTTAATTTACTGAGACCTGCGCTTTGCCCATTTTTATTTTAACTACTTGAATCCATTTGAGCTTCCAGTATGCCTTGTCAATGCCATGCAAACGAAAGGATGCCATGGTTTTGATAAATTTTCTAAATCATAGTAGACAGATTTTGCACTCTGAATATCCTAATTCCTACAAGAGTAAAATTGAAACTAATGCCTATAAAAAATATCCTCTCTATTAGATGCAAGAATCTATGTAACTAAAATGATAGAAAACAGTAAGTCCTAATGACGGACAAAGTATTATCATATTAATTAATAAGCCTGCTGCAGAGTTATTAAAACTTCTTATTACCAAATTATACTTCTGCTCTTTCAATATGTAGACTTGGAAGGTGTTTGCAGAGGAGTTATCTGAAGATATGCATGATCGCAAAATCTGCATGAAGGAAAAGTCCGCGCCCTATCCCAGTTGAACTCAAACACAACAAACTAAGTAAAAGATATTGCTACCTTAGCACTCAGGACTTGAACTCCAATCTAAAATTGGTGCATGGATTAACTGAGTCTTATTAACAACTATCTATAGCTGTGTCCTAAGTGGAATTGAAACTTAGTCTTTGTTAATTCACATAGAATGCTAACTGAAACTGTTACTCAGTCTGTGTTACTTGATGCTGCATGTTAACTGAGACTATTATTTCTGAAGATGAATTCAAGGTTTCCTGTATATTTCAACACTCATACTGTGGAAAGTATTCTCCATCACATCAAGTTGTTCTTTGAATATCTTTAATTTTCCTTTTAAAAGAGGCATAGTCAAGATATCAGCAACTTGTTGAGTGCTGGACTGTACTGTAGGACCATAGCTCCCTTCTGAACTCTGTCTGTAATGAAGTGGCACTTGATCTCTATGCTTGTAGTGAATCATGAAATATGGATCTCCAGAGAGTTTGAGACAATTTTGACTGTTGCATGAAATCATGGCAGCCTCCAAAGTTAAATCTGTCAGCTCCGCTAGTAACTTTTGAAGGCTGATAGCTTCATAGCAAGTAGATTTAGCGGCTCTATATTTGCTTCTGGTGCACTGATTGCTACGGAAGCCTGTTTCTTGCTACACCAGGAAACTATTCCTGAATCTAAATTGAACCAACACCCTGAAGTGCTCTTTCCATCTTACCCAATCAGAATCTGAAAAACCATACGACATCAAGCCTTCATCACCATCATATCTTAGTCCAAACTGCACCCTGACCTTCAAATATTGAAGGATCTGTTTTGCTTCAATCCAGTGAACTCACCTAGGCTGTGCTATATACTGACTTAAGGTGTGGATTGCAAAATAAATGTCAGGCCTAGTGTTTCCCAAGTATATGAGAGAACCTGCTGATTGTTTGTATATAAATGTATTTATGAAATCTGAACTAGAATAAGCAAATGGCATAACATTCGCTACCATAGGATTAGGCATAGGGTTGCAACGCATCCATTTGAAACGTCTTTAGAATCTCTGCAACAAAATTTCTCTTTCCAAGGAAAACTTCACTTGAATTTTGCCATACTTCTAGCCCCAGGAAGTAGTGCACCAAACCAATGTCCATATCAATTTTTTTTGCCAACTCTATCTTGCACCATACTATGAGTTTCTTTGAATTTTTGAGTATTGAATCAATTACATAGAGGACTAAAACAAGTAGTTTATAATGGCCAATCAAATAGTAAAGATTGGAATTTTGTCTTAGGGAAAGATCTTGGAGTACAATGTGTGAGGCGCCTGTTTCAAACTATAAAGGGCCTTCTTTAATTTATAAGCATGAGTCTCATTCTCATGTACCTCAAAGTCCCTTGGCTGATTTATAAACACTTCCTCCTTAATCAACTCATTAAGAAATGTTGTCTTTACATCAATTTGATATAACGGCAATCAAAGATTGCTATTAAAGACATAAATTTGTTAGAGGTATACTTGGCAATCGGAGTGAAAGTCTCCTTATTGTCAACTTCCTCCTTTTCGAAAAACCCTCTAGCCACAAAACATGTTTTGAATTTTTCTATCCTACCATCTGTTTCGTGCTTGATCTTGTGCAACCACTTAGAGTCAATTATGACTTTCCTTTAGTGTTACACAGGGATGTGTCCCCCCCAAACCCTAGCGTTCCCGGAATGGGGACGTCCCTAGGACGCGGGGATGTTGTGGTGTCCCCGGGACGTCGAGGGGGGACGCCTGAGCGTCCTTCGAGCGTCCCAGGGACGTCTCAGCGTCCCCCGTCAGCAGACACTTTTTGGCACGAGTTTAAAAAAATACATATTTTTTTATTTTGTTTTGGTTCTATTCGAACCCTAAGTGGATGTGGGGCCCATGTAAGGCCTTCCAAGCCTACAAAAGGCTCTCCAAGCTTCATTTTAATTCACATTGTCATTTCTAATTGTTTGCTACAACAAGGAGAAGAAGAGTGAAGAGCTGAGAAAAGAGTGATTGATTGAAGATTTTTAATGACGTCCACGAGATCAACAGTCTAAGGGACCACAAAACAAAGCCCTAAACTAACACCATAGTCTTAGAGGAGTGAAAGGACTGATTGCAAGTAAAGGAGTGAGAAGGAGCAAGAAAAAGAAGAAGATTTTTCACCTTGTTGAAGAGATTTTCAAGCACAATGTAGGGTTTTTAACTGATTTTTTATTTTATTTTCTGATTTCAATGTTATTTCATTTCTTGTTGTTTCATTTTCTAAATTAATTTAGATTTTGTTTTACAATTTAAAATTTGTTAAAAAATTTAAAATATAGAGTTTTAATTTTTTTAATTTTAAAGTAGGGCCTAGGCTGAAAATATGTGCTTATTGATTTTTTTTTTCATTTTGTGAAATGTAGTGTCAAAATGAGCTCCCATAGTCATGATATCAGTGAGGATGAGATGAAAATTCATTCTCATAGTGCAAGCAAATCAAAATATGAACCTAAGCATGAGGCTGAAGGGGGTGAGCATGGGCAAAATCCAGAAGGGCAAACTAGTTTTATGGCTAGTGCACCACTTGCTACTGATTGCCCCTCCCAGCTTTTGGCAGAGTGGGCTAGGGGTCCTTATGATCCCAAATCTCCTCTTAGACAGTTTGCAACAAGAATAACAGCCCCAACGCCAACAGGTGGTGGCATGAGAAAATGAAAAGGCAACATTGGTGGTACTTAATGGTTTGGGAGCCTCACTAGAGTTAATGAACACTTCCTCTTTTGGCCAGGAAAAGGTGTGGGAGCATGTGAATTTTTAAAGCTGCCTAAAACTTTGCATACAAAATTGATTTCAACAAGCTTTGGGGTGTTCCAGATGACATTGGAGTTGCAATGCCTACTACCTTGTCTTGTAGGCAACATATTTAGACTATTCAATAGATTCAGGGGCAGGAAATGCAGGAGCAGCCACATATTTATACTCATACATTGCATTAGAGAGAAGGAACAATGTCAGTGTCAGACTCATACATTGCATTAGAGAGAAGGACCTTTATTCCCTCATAATGTTGTGGCTGAATCACAACAGGGCAAGGGGAAATGCAAGATGCAAAGTAACCCGATAGCTGATATGTTCAATGTGCATGTAAGGGAAGAAATAAACGATTCCATCGGCAAGTTCTTCTTTGCCAATGGCATCCCATTCATGTAGCTCGATTTCCTTATTATAAGGAGATGATGTCGATGGTGGCAAAGGGAGGAACATCATATGTGCCACCAGGTGAGCGCAAATGAAGGACCACAATCTTGGATGACAACTATGCCAAGATTAGTGCATTGGTGGAGATGATTAGGGCATGTTGGGAGGAGTCTGATGCAACATAGTTATGGATGGACATTAGGCACCGTCCACTCATCAATATCATAGTTACATGCTCAGAGGGACTATTCTTTCTCAGGGTGGTTATTGTTTAGGGCATAAAAAAGATGCTGATTTTTAGTTTGACATCCTTCAGCCAACTATTGAGGAGGTTGGGCCACAAAATGTGGTCCAATTAGTGACAGATGCAACACATGTGTGCAAAGCTGCAGGGAAGCTTATTGAGGTAGCATATACACATATTTGGTGGACTCCATGTTGTGTGCATGCTATGAACAGTGCACTCAAGGACATGGGGAAGATTGACTGGATTAGAGGAGTGGTCAGCGATGCAAGAGATGTGCAAATGTTTATTTGCAACCACCACACTTCACATGCACTCTTCAGGAGCTTTGCGAATGAGTTCTTGAAACCAGTTGAAATCAGATATGCATCCTATTACATTCTCTTGGAGAGAACGCTTGAGTTGCAAGAGCCACTACAACTCATGGTTATGATGCAAGATTGGAATCGGTGGGATGAGGCCAGGAGGAGGAGGGTGAAGGAGGTAGTGAAGAGATGCATTTTGGAGTGATGCAAAACACATAGTCTCTATCATCACTCCAATTTTCCAAGTCATCAAATATGGGGATGGGGATGCACCTACCCTTGGAGAGGTGTATGAGTGCATCGATTCTATGCTTGACCAGATGAGGGTAGTTGTGCGAGAGGACCCCACTTTAGCATTCTACAATGAGCACATTCGGCTTATTATTCAGCGTAGATGGGACAGCCTGAATACTCTCTTGCATATGGCTACTTATGCATTGAATCCGAAGTGGTACATTCCTAGGCCTAGTAGAGTTGCATCAATTCAAGATTCTAAAGTGAAGGAAGGGTTCTTTGGGTGCATTGACAGGATGTAAGATGCTGAAACTACTGGCAAGATTCGCACTGAGTGGACAAAATTTGCTACTCTTAGGGGTTATAAGGATGCGACACAGGCGGATACTAGAACTATGGCATACAAAGACCGATTTTGTAGTGGACTTGTCAAGGACAAAAATCACCGACTACCACACTAGCCATTTGTTTGCTACCTCAGGTTTCTAGTTCTTCAGCTTCTGAGAGGAATTGGTCTACATATAGCTTCATCCACTCAATTAAGAGGAACAAACTTACATCTAGGAGAGCAGGGAAGCTAGTGGCTGTACATAGTGCCTTGCATATCACTGACTGCAAGGCACGTGTGTACAAGGAGAGCCCAACAACATGCTGGGATGTAAAGCCAGAGGAGCCATCACAAATTGATGAGGATGAGGATGCAACAACTTCAGATGTAGGGCTGGTTGGTGTTCCTTTGGCGGATCTTGACCTTGAGGCGTCCAGTAGTTCCAGCGATGAGGAGTTTGCCTTGAGGCCCGACCTCCCGAGGGATGATTAGAGGCCTCCCTTCACTACATTTTGACATTTTGTACTTGTTTTGATATCATGCTACTCATTGCAATCATTTTTATGATATTTTTGATGTAATAGAAATCTTCCATTTTCCGATTCGACAATTTAAAATTTTATTTAGTATTGAGTATTCTAATTTGTAATTAGTAATTTAATATTCAAAACTTCAATGTTCAAGTGTTTAATTTTTTAGTATTTGGCATTTGCGATTTTGCTATTTTACTTCTTTATAGTGATATACATCTTTTCATAACTAGCATTTTAAGTACCATATGTATAGTATATAGTATATACAAACCCCCCCGCCATACCCAAATTGAGGCCGTTTGTCCCCACTTCCCGGAACCCATTCCGTCGTCTCCCCATCCCCGACAATGATCTAACTATGCTTTCCTTTTAGTTGAGGTACTATCTACCACACATCATTCTTCGTTATGGAGTTGTACTTCCCCATCATTGCATCCTGCCAAAACTATTGGCCTTCTGCCTTATTTAAAGTAGAAGGATTTGCATTAATGATGGAGGACATTAGTCCCACATAATTTGGAAATTTATGGGAGAATGACTTATTCGAATTGAACACATAAGAGTTTCAATGTGCTCTTGTGCATCATGTAGTGGCTGGGTGAACCACTTAGGTTTTCTATCTGAATTAATTTGAAGAGAGGCACCCCCAACACCTTTGGAAGCTTGCTGATGTGAATCTATTTTTTCTGATTTCAGCATATCAGTGTTTCAGACAGTAAGTTCTTTTACCTCTTCAATCATTGCTGGAGGTTCCTGAGATTTAGAGGCTTACAACTATCTTCTGAGATGGAATATAGATTCTATAAGCTTTCAAGGTCTCAGTATAACTTACAAAAGTACCTTTCAAACTAGAAGGTTCCAACTTGGTCCTTTTCTCATCAGGGATGTGAATATAAATATGACAACCAAAAACCCCAAGATATGCTATTTGAGGCTTCTTACTTGTGAATGCCTCCTTTGATGTCTTGTCCTTCAGCACTCAGCGAGAACCTGTTTAGAATATGGACAGCTGTAAGACATGCTTCTGCCTAGTGATACACAAGTAGATCTAGATCACAGATTTAGTTTTCCCTATGACAGCTATTATTTCTCTTTACAACCCCATTTTAGTGAGGATTATAGGGCACTGTCAGCTCCATCTTAATTCTTGTTTGCCTGCGAAAAGTGTCAAAACTCCTTGGAGGTATACTTCCCTCCATTGTTAGCCCTTAATATATTAATCTTTTTTTATTTGATTCTCTACAAGGGCCTTAAACATCTGAATTTTGCCCAAAGACCTCATCCCTGGTCTTCATGAATTAGATCCAAGACTTTCGTAAGGAATCATCAATAACAGATATGTAGTAAATGTCACTTGATAAGGAAGCTGAAGATTTGGGTCTGCATAGTCTGAATGGATTAATTGAGAATCTCTCTTGATCTATGCTTGCTGCTAGGAAAAGCAACCTTCACATACTTGCTGAGTGCATACCCCTTGCATACTCATTTCTTCTCAACCTTCAAGTCAAACCATAGCAGCAAAAATCTTTTGCGGAAAACATCGGCAAACCAAATGTATAAGATTTTTTCAAAAAATTGGAAAGATAGTGGATCGTACAAAGATATAGATAGAAAAATAAAAGTGAAAACTTAAATCTAGGGTGGCAACCCCTAGCATGGTAAAGGTGCTTCAAATGGGGATCCAGTGAAAAATTTATTTAATTTTGAAATAAATTAAATTACTCAAAGTAATTTTTGGATAAAAATGAAATAAAAAATATAATTAAAATATAACTCACAATTTGAGAATAAAATAAAACAAATTATTTTTTTCATAGATGTATATAAGATTCTATATAAAGATTTATTTTATTAATTGTTATTTTATTTTATTTATATTGTTTTATTTGTTAAAAACTATTTTATTTACTAAGACCTATTTATTCATTTCAAAATTAGTTTATTTTAATTTAAAATTATTTATATGTTATTTTATTTTACAATAAAATTTGTTTGGTAATACAATTTATTTTAAATTATAATGTTGTAATATTTTGAAGTTTGAAAAATATAAAAATCAATATAAATTAAAAATATTATGCTTCTTAATTTGTAAATATTAATAATTGTTTTTATTGATAGTCATTAACAAATCTTATTTCATATTTATAACACTAAATAGGTAATTATGTAGTTTAGAAAAAATACAAAACTATTTTATTTTACTTTGGAACTAATTTATTCTATAAAATCACACTTGTGAAATCATTACGAAAAACAAAACAAAGTGTTTTTACATACTTTATATTCTTTTTCTAGAACCAAAGACAATGGACACACCTATCTAACCATCAGAAACCTAAATCTTACAAAGGAGGGACCTAGTTTTTTTTTCCAACTCTCCTTGGTAAGATTCAAGTTTCTGATGGTTGGATAGATGTTGGCGAGAATTGTGGGACTAAGTTAAAAATTTATTTCAATTATATATATTTATTTATTATTAAATGTTAATATCATGATTATTATCAACCGAATCACACCATTACGCTTCACACTTTGTCATGAAAGAAAATATCTAAAATAATAAAACAATTCTACAATAAAGTAAAATAAATCTTATTAAATAACATAATCACAATTAACTACTAACTAGATAAAATATAATTATTTTTTAAATAAATAAGTAAAATCAATTAGTTTTTAACATTATTTAACATTTATTAGTGTATTGCTTTAAATTAAAATAAAATATAAAATCACTATTACCTATAAATAAATGTTAATAATAGCTTTCAAAGAAAATAAAACATACTTATACTACTAATTTATAAATTTTGCTATAATATCCCATTTACCTTTGGAAAACAGGCCACTGGACATTTTGAATTTATATGCCATTTAACTTTAAAAAATAAGCCAATAGATATTTCAAATAAAGCGAAATGTGAAAATTGACAATTATCTTGGACCACTCTGAATTCATATTTTTATGTAGAGGCCTAAACCCTATTTCGCTGTGCCAAAAAAAACCATCCTAATTCATAAAATATGCCATTTAAATTTGTAAAATACGTTAAAATCATGTGTAGATTTTACCATGCAAAAGAAACCAGTGAAAATCACGTTTAATTGGAGATATTGAGTAAAAAAGTAGTCAAAATCACGAGTCATCGATTTATTAAAAAAATTGCGACTTTAAATAGGGAAAAATTCGACAAACATGTTGTTCACGATTATTCCTGTATAATAGCGCTTTCTTCGAGATTTTTGCTTCTTTGAGTCAAACAATCCTTGCATAATGCTCTTCAAGATTGGGAATGCTCTCATAGGGTCTCCTTGCAGCCTATATATAGATCACTTTCTTGAACACATTTGGTCAACAATCGACGAGGATTGGGCCATTTCTTTTGGATGAAAACTTGATGATCATCAAAATTATCCATATATTTGTGGTCTATCAATATTGAAAATGAAAAAAAGATCTTTAGTTAAGTTGATACATACAAAATATTGATAAGCTCAAGGATATTGCCTTATTCTGTTTGGAATGAGATAGATCTTATTCACGTAATTGGATATGCATCATCATCTTCAAGTTCTACTTGCATGCTTGCCTCTTATTCTAAGTTGCCAGTTCGGTTTCATGTACAAGAATGGGTATGAGAACCCGACACGTGGGTACGGGCAAATTTCTTTTTGGGGTTTGGGTATGTGGGTGCAGGTACATGTATATATAATGATAAATATATATATTATATATATAAAAAATTTAAAGAAATATATAGTATTGTGAAGCTAAATGATTTGATAGTTTGTACTTTATCATTGATGTAAGAACCCCCTACAGGTTCTAACTCCGCTAGACCACTAATTTTCCATGCAAATGATATATATAACTGATTTTTGAAATAAATATGCAATTACTTGAATTTTTATAAAGTGTTGCTAGGCAAGATAATAACTTTGCATAAAAAGAAAATTATGAAACTAATTTACCAAAGCATTGGACCTGATGCTTTTCTTATTAAGTTAAATCATATATAATGCAAGAGGAAATTATTTATTAAATTCTGAAATCAAATTGCAACTAATAAAAACTTGGCAATGGATCGCAGTTTGAGATATTGTCTTAAATTAATTGCAGTTCTGTTTGAAAATTAATATCCATAGACTCCAATGAAGAAACGAGCCAATGACATTTCAAAACCCTCAAACATGCCCTCTAGAACACTGACGTCACCTTCTAGTGACTCACGTGGCTTCCTTAAACCCTGCGTCTGCCTTTAATACTCCACACGCTGACTTCTATGGCTCAAAATTTGCATTGCAAACTGATTTAATAAACCTACAGCAATCTCAGCATAATCTATGGATTCAAAGCTTCAATTTTCACCTCCAATAAGCACAATCATGGCTTCTGTATAAGGCCATAGCATGCGCACAATTTGTTGGACATTTAACCAATTCAAAGTGCTAGAAAACTTGGAAGAATTTACAATTCTTCAAGCTCAGAACTTGAAACCCTTGTTCCAAATTTCTTTTCACCCAAACACAATAAACAAATGCATCAAGAATGAATCCATTTCCTTTGGCCTTTGGCTTTTATAATTCCCAAGTAATAAATTGATCATGAAGCTTCATGAATACACTTCTCATAACTTACAAGTGTATTAGCTTTTGTTGCATTTGAAATGTAACTTTTAATTATATTCCCTTCCTTTTGATGCCCACATTAAAATATAAAGCATACTTTATTAAACACTTATATCTCCCTTTTAAATAACACTTTATTACTTTTTTTTTTGATCAATAAAAGGCCGTAGCCAAATATTTTATTATAGATAAAAGATAATACATGTTTCTCCGTTCACTGTGGGCACTGGTAGGAAAGAACAGAGAAGAAAACCTCCAGTCTAGCCCAGGACAATTGTCCAAAATATTAAATTACATAAAGTAGGGAGTGAAGGCATTCTTTCACTTTAAGTACCCCTGCTAATAGAGATTTAACCCAATTGGTCTTCTAAGGGTATACCCTTAGTTACAGAAACTAGAATACAATATGTGATTGGAATCACTCGTCTTGTTTGAGTAATGAAAGATTACTACCATAGTCTGGACTACCTCTCCTTCCGCAATTCCTATTCTTGCAAAACATCTCATACCCATTTTCTTGCTACTAATTTGTCAGTTGTTAAACATAATTTTTAAAGAAGCACAAATTCATTTCAAAGATATTCGAAACTTACTGTATCTAAACATTATTATTGGATGCAGCATTTTAACAAAATACTATATCAACATATTCTGTACTTCCTATTGAAATCATAGATCTCCACATTCCTTCTCTGCATAATTCATTATGAAAATATCAGAATCACTATGCTTAGATTTTAATGCCCACTTTCTAATTTCCTACTATTTAAATACTAGGGTACCTTCTATTTACCTTTCCTGAGATTCATTAGACTTCCTAATTCAGTTCATAGTATTCTGCCCACCGTTTATCCAACATAACACAGTGTCATAGATCTAGACCCACACCCATAAATATATATACAAAAATTTGTTTTTGTTTTCATATATATATATATATATACACACACACACACACACACACACACACACACACACACACACACACACACATATATATAGATATATATATATGAACTCAAAAATTGATATATACCTTTAAATGATTGACTTATGAAAATAAGAGTTCATCTAATACCATATAGATCTCTACCAACCTATACCTGTGTAAATGCTGGAATAAAATTACAAAAATTACACTACATGAATATATATGCAGAATTTACACGAATGTGTATCCAAATATAGTATAAAGCTTTTAATATTGCTAAGCTTCAGAATATGATAGGCTGGACCAACGGTCCTAAACAGGCTTCCTCCATGTATACCAATTATCATTTCACAAAGTTTTATCTATCTTCTGCGTAGAAAGAATCGTAAGACCGAATTATTAAAGAAGTATTAATCCTGAGTGTTTTTGTCGTGAAGTCATCCCATATTTTGATATGTGTTGACTTCAAGACAAGAGACCTCCAGACTATAACTAAAACACCAATACCATAATATTTCGATTCAGATTTATTGTGAAAAGGAACCAGAGTCTGCCATATAAGCTTAGAATTACTAGTAACATAAAATGCATGTGCTAATCTGCCACTTCAGAGTATAATATCTGTTAAGTTTTAGGATAGCTGCAAATGTAATAGCACTCTATTTTGTATGTGTTTTCCAAATGCAACAATCTCTCTTTCATTTATATTAGGAATGAGGCTAGGAGAGACATGTCCCTTCAT